>JAPQWS010000147.1:0-600000 GCA_028651295.1 Catharanthus roseus
ATTTATTTACGGCCAACCCCATTCTCTCTCTCTCTCTCTCTCTCTCTCTCTCTCTCTCTCTCTCTCTCTCTTTCTTTTTCCTTGAATTGGGCTACCACCACTTTTTGGACTTACTCTCAATTATGGGCTTGCTTGTGGGCTTCTTTTCCTTTATCCTGCAAAATAAAATAAATTAAATATAATAATTATATTTATTAAATAAAACATTTTAAAATTTAATTATTATACTAAAAATCAACTCTATCAGATTTTTCAAGACATGTTTAGGTTTTCTTCTAAAACTAAAGATCAAACTTTTGAAAAGTTTTGAGAATGGAAACGTTTTGCCGAAAATCATTCAGAGAAATAAACTAAAGCTATCTAGACTGATAATGGTCTTGAATTTGTGTGTGTCGCATGGCATCCTACATCATAGAACAGTAAGACGCAACCCTACAGCAAAATGGAGTTGCGAGAAAGGATGAACCATACCATTATGGATTAGGTTAGATGTCTTCTTGTTTCTCTAGTGTCCTAAAACCTTTACGGGGTGAAGTCATGTATTACAACCTGTCTCACCTCATCGATAGATCCCTTTCTAAAGCTATAAACTTTAGGACTCCTATAGAACTACGGTGTGATAAACCTCCTAACCTTTCCAACTTGAGAGTTTTCGGGTGTGCAGCCTTTGCACATCAGAAGGAGGGAAAACTAGATCTAAAGTCTAGAAAAGGAGTGTTCATAGGATACCCTAGTGGGGTGACCGGTTATCGAGTGTGGTTAAAGGGTGAACCGGGGGTGAGAGTTGTTATCAACAGGGATGTTATCTTCAATGAGCTAGAAATACCCAGTCTTAAGGATAAACCCATCTCAATAGTTCACCGAGGTGTTCCCACTCCTAGTAGTATTCTGTGGAGGTGGAGGTCACCTACGAACCTTGCTTAGAATCACCCCCGGAACTCCGAAACCAATCTAGAGCTTCCTGCTTCATCTAGTAGCACACCCGATCCTCGTAGTATTCGTAAAACCCTTGATCCTGCTTTTAGAAGGTTACGATGAGGGAGGAAAAACACAGCTTGAGGCACAAGCTCAAGCCCTTAGGGATTATCAGCTTGCAAGAGATAGAGTCCGTAGGGTACCTAAGGATCATCCTCAATATGGTTACTCCTACATTGTTTTATATGCCTTTGCTGTTGCATCTTATGTGGAGGAAAAAGAACCATTATGTTTTTCTGATGTTTTAAAAAGCCCTAATCACGTTTTATGGTTACATGCTATGGATGAGGAAATGTCTTCTTTAAAGAAAACAAAACACTGGATTCTTGTCCCTGAAACCCTCAAAACAAAAAGTTAGTTGATTGTAAATGGATTTTCAAATAAAAAGAACCTGAGTCTTCTAATGAACCTCCAAGGTTCAAGGCCATGCTAGTTGCAAAAGGTTCTTCACAAGCTGAGGGTATTGATTTCAATGAAATTTTTTCTCCTGTTGTTAAATACAAAAGCGATTAGGATTTTTCTTGCTCTTGTTTCCTTCTATGATCTTAATCTTGGACAACTTGATGTTAAAAGCTGCTTTCTTACATGGTGATCTCAAAGAGACTATATATATGTGACAACTACCAGGGTTTTGAGGTTAAGGGCAAAAGAACACATGGCGTGTCTTTTGAAAAAGTCCTTATATGGGCTTAAACAATCACCAGGACAATGGTACAAGAGGTTTGATTCCTTTATGATAAAAAATTGGTTTTAGTAAAAGCAGCTATGATGGTTGTCTTTACTTTCTTGTAATAATGTTGATTTTGCTATTTATTTATTGCTTTATGTGGATAATATACTAATTGCTTGCAGGGCATAAAGCTAAAATCAACGATCTAAAATCCTTGTTAAAATCTATATTCGATATGAAGGATTTAGATATTGCATCCAAAATTCTTGGAATGAGTATTTCAAGAGATAGATCCGATCGTTATAGGTCAAGCCAGTTTCATTAGGGGTGCGTGCGTGCGTGCGAGAGATGTGCACGTGTATGTATGCGTGCGCGTGTGTGAATATTGGACATTATATACACAAACTTGGATACATCATAAATATATTGAGTTAGTATTGTAAAAAACATTGGTGTAAATGTATATATATATAGCACGCCCATGTTTTTTATAATATACATTATTCAGTTGGTGTAAATGTATATATATATAGCACGCCCATGTTTTTTATAATATACATTATTCAGTGTTCTCAAGTTGCCTTGCAAATCAAGGCTTAAGAATCTCAGGATTTGATACCAATAAGTGAAGCAAAAACCGAAGATTATGAAAGCATAAAAAATGAATACCAATTTTTGCTATCCATGAGATTTTACTTATATTCTAGTACAAATATGAGTTGAGCTTCTTTACATTTGTGGTGACGATTAGCACTGACAAACGGGCCGAACCGGACCGAACTGCATTTAGCTTGCACTCAAATAGACCAGTCTAATCTGGCTGATTTTTGGCGGGCCGAAAACATCTCGAACCATATCCGTTCGGCTACATAGCAGATAAATGGGCCAGTCCGCGTACTTTTTCTTTTTTTCTTTTGAATAAAAAATATTTTTTAACTATAAAAAATATTAAAAATTTTCTTTAAAAATAATCAACTAATTAAAAAACTACATTAACATCTAAAATAAAAAAGCAAATAAATTACACATAAATAACACCTTTTTTGAATAAAAGAAGTTAAATATATAAAATTTAAAAAGTAAACGGGCCAACCTAAGGACCGAACACGCAAAAAGCACACACTCAAAATGGGCTAGGTCCGGTCTCGGCTTATTTTTTACGGAACTATTTCGAACATTCATATCCCAGTCCCTTTGGTGGATGATCCGAAAGCTAGCCTGTTACGGGCGATGCTAGTGATGATATGCCAAATATCCCACGTGACTCTTGCTAGTTTACATTACGTTTCTAAAAGGATATAACTTTTCATTACCAATAGAGAAATTAGCTATAGATACCCTGAAACATTTCACTCTCTTGTCATTATACCCTAAATGGTTTGTTTTAGCTCTTTATACCATCAAACATATAACATTTAGCCCTTTATACCCTCAAACACTTCTTCATTTGCATATTCTTATAATTATGGTGAAGGATAGCGAAATCTGGTAGCGGTGAGCACGCCTCACTCACTTACACACTAAAAACAGTCAATTTTAAAATTCTTTTTCTTGTCCACGCCAGTGGGACGTGCTCACGACCATCGAATTTTCCGTTCTTTACTATAACCATACCAATCCACCGCTCAAAAAAATGTTTCAGGGCATAAAAGAGAAAAATATTAATTTCACTTTTTTTTAGTGTGCACGTGAGTAGAGCGTAAGCACCGCCATCGGATTCCGCTATCCTTCATCATAATGATAAAAATAAGCGAATTATAAAATACTTAAGGGCATAAAGAGTAGAAATAAAACATGTCGGGTATAAAGAGAAAAGCATAAAATGCTTTGGGGGGTATTTATGGCTAATTTCTCTATGGCAAAATAACCTCTCTTAAGTTTCAATGTAAAAATTAGTTTAGGTCAAACCATAATTTATATGCCCATGTAAATATTTCTCATTTCTTTCCATACAAACACATGGTTTTGGAAATCAATAAATCTCCTTCTTTGATTGGTCCTACTAAATTAAATACAAGTATTATTATATTATTAAATACTAATGTTTCAATTAGGGGGTGGGTGTGCTAGTGTGCAAGGTGTTCGCGTGTGTATATGTGTGTGCGCGTGTGTGATAATTTGAAATTATATACATAAACTTGGATACATCATAAATATATTAAGTTAGCATTATAAAAAACATCGTATATATAGCACAGCGATGTTTTTGTTAATACGTAAATTAAACCTCGAATTCTTATACCTTACTCTCAAGTTACCTCACAAAGCGAGCTTGAGAATTTTGAAGAATTAAAACCCATAAATGAAGCGAAGACAGAAGATTATAGAAACATTAAAATTGAAAACCAATTTGTGCTTTCCATTTCCTTGCATTATTATTGTAGCGACATGAGTTGAGCTTGGAAGTTGCATTCGTGGTGAGAATGTGCCGAATATCTCATGTGACTCTTGCCAGTTTACACTGTCTATATGATTGCCTCGCCTTCCAGCACAGATGATGTTTGAGCTCTGGTGTACAGATCTCTCTGTTAGCAAGTTGCTCCCATGTAAAAGTTATTGCTTCCAAGCTGCTGCTTGCTCTCTAGCACACTTGCCATTATTGATTAGGGAAGGGATATCTCCACATAGCTGGCTTCTCAGGTGAAACCCTAGTGCAACTTTGGGCTAATTCTAGGAAATTCATACTTCTTTCATTTTCTATAGGGATGATATTTGAATCCCACTTATGTGTCTTTTGTGGTGTTATAGGAACTCAAGGGTTCTCCATTGTAGGAGACTCCTTTCTACTTGGAAACTAGAAAATCCTTCCCCATGTGAAGATCGAAGATTATAGAAATATTAGAACCCGAAAAGAGCATGGTTTCGCATCCTTTTTTGTTTTCGTTCTACCACTACCTTTGGACGGTGCTTTTTTCTCTTTCAAGGAATTTTCTAGGGTGTCTTATTCTAATAAATGCCTTTGAAACCAACACCTTCAGTAACATGTACTTCTCCTTCATTAACGTCTAGTTGAAGATGCTAAAGCTATTCCATTCTGAAATAGTTTTCGCAGTTTTTCTTAGTCTCTTATCTAATTCTCGATGTGATTTCCTTTGCTAGTTTTCTACCTACTTCCTTTTATCCAGAGTGTCTGGTGCAAGCACTCATATCAAAGAAACATTCTAATTAAAAAAATAAGTTTCTTTTAAATGGAAAATTAAAATATGCACTTTTATTTCTTAGTTCCATCAATCAAACGAATAATTTAGGTGCACTATGTGTAAAAAATAATTCATTAAGTTATGATTATTGCAAAAAATCACCTCTCTTAAGTTTCAATGTAAAAGTACTTTAGTTCATACCAAAATTTATATGCCCATGAACATGTTTCCCATTTCTACATATACAAACATATGGTTTAAGAAATCTATAAATCTTGTTCTTTGATTGGTACTACTAACTTAAATACAAGTATTATTTGATCAGGGTATGTGCATGCAAGTGTGCGGGTTATACATGTGTATGTATGCGTGTGAGTGTATGAATATTACAAATTATATACACAAACTTGGATACATCATAAATATATTTAATTAGTATTATAAAATACATTGGTTTAAATATATATATATATAGCACGCTCGATCTTTTTATAATACATTATTCGAGTGTTCTCAAGTTGCTTCGCAAGTGAAGGCTTGAGAATTTTAAGGATTTGAAACCAATAAGTTAAGCGAAAACCGAAGATTATGGAAATATAAAGTTGAATACCAATTTGTGCTATCCCAAAGATTTACTTGCATTCTAGTAGCAATATGAGTTGAGCTTGGTAGCTACAATTGTGGTGGCAATTAGCACTATCAAATAAGCCGAACCGAGATCGAAAGCCCGTATTTAGCCCACACACAAAAGGTCCTGTCCCAGGCTGATTTTTGGTGGCCAAAAGATACCTCAAAGCATATCCGTCCGCACTAGCCTGCGGATAAACGGACCAGCCCGCGGGCTTTTTCCTTTCTTATTTGTTTATTTTCTAAAAAATCATTTTCTAACCATAATTATACATAAATAACACCTATTTTAAATAAAAAAATATTTTTTAAACATAAAAAATATTAAAAATTAATTTTATTTAAAAATATTCAACTAATTGAAAAATTACACTAATATCTAAGTAAGACAAAATAATTACACATAAATAACACTTAAATAATGTGTAAATTTTAAAAAATATAAAAACTTCAATATATAATATATAAAAAAGAAAGAGGGGCAAACTCGTAGACCGGACCGCAAGCCTGTAGTCAAAAGGGACTAGTCTGATCCGGGCTAATTTTTTATGGGTCTATTTTGAAAATCCACATCCGTTCATTTTGCGGACAATCCGGCTTGCCTGCGGGCCTAGGGCCATTTTGACAATTCTAGTGACAATATGCCGAATATCCCACGTGACTCCTACAAGTTTACATTATGATTCTAAAAGGAGATAACTTTTTTACAACTTTTTATCACCAAAATGTGTTTCTAGACAAACGATAAATTTGTTGTTTAGAAAGTTTAGTTTTTAAAGGAGTAGGCTCTGTTTCCTTTTGGGTTTTCCTTCTTCCACTACCTTTGCATGGTGCTTTTTCCTTTTGGGGAATTTCCATTGAGGTGTCTTTTTTAAATCAATTCCTTTATAATTGTCACCTTCAACAGCAATCTTCTCCTTCAATGATGATGAGTTGGAAAAGTTCAACATTCTCCTGCATGATTTTGCATCAAAATGTACACTAGAAATTTTACTGGTTGTACTTCATTGTCTTACTATACACTGGAAATTTCGACTGGTGTGCTTCATTGTTCTGCTGGAATATTGAGCCTTGGCTTTTTCAGTGCACATACTTCCTCTTTCCTGATGTGTTTTCATTGTAAAGTTTACCTTTTGAAGGATTATGTTTTTCCTATTGAGGTTTGCTAGCGTCTCATATTGAGGTAAATTCCTTCGAAACCAACATATTCAGCAACATTCTTCTCTTTCATTGACATTGAGTTGGAAGGTGCTGAAGCTACTCCACTTTGCAATAGTTTTTCGCAGTTTTTCAATGCGATTTCCTATTGCTGGCTTTCTGCCTACTTCCTTGTATCCAGAGTGTCTGGTGCAATCACTCATATTCGGTTTTATTTACATGAATTAAAATTTTAAATTTCTCATCCCTGCTCTCATGTTGCCTCTCAAATGAAGGCTTGATAATTTTCTAAAGTCTAATCTATTTAATAAAAGGAAGATTGAAGATTATGGAAACATTGAAATAAAAAACCAATTTACTTTTAAATGGAAAATGAAAAATTTTCAATTTTATTCCTTAATTCCATCAATCAAAGCGGTTAATTTAGGTACAATGTGCAACAAAATCATTCATTTAAGTGATGATCATTGCAATAGAGAAATTATCTATAAATAACTTGAACATTTTACTTGGTCATTATACCCTAAATGGTTTGTTTGAGCTCTTTATGCCCTCAAACATATAACATTTAGCTTTTTATACCCTCAAACGCTTTTCGATTTGCATATTCTTAATAATTATGGTGAAGGATGGGGAAATCCGGTAGTGGTGACCATGCCTCACTCACCTACACACTAAAGAAGGTTATTTAATGACTTCTTTATAGTGTGCACGTGAGTGGGGCGTGCTTACGACCACCGGATTTTTGTCGTCCTTCACTATAATCATAACAATATGCAACCAAAAAAGAATTTCGAGGGCATAAAAAAAATCAATTGGACCTTTTTTTTAGTGTGCACGTAACTAAGGCATGCGCATCGCCATCGGATTCCACCTTCCTTCACCATAATTATAAAAAATGCAAATTAAAAAAATATTTGAGAACATAAAGAGTTGAAATAAAATATTTAGGTATAAAGAGAAAATCGTAAAATGCTTTAGGGGTATTTATAGCAAATATATATTTTAAAATAACCTCTCATAAGTTTCAAGGTAAAACTAGTTCGATTCAAACCATAATTTATATGCCTATGTAAATCTTTCTCATTTCTTCCTATACAAACCCATGGTTTAGGAAATCTATAAATCTCCTTCTTTTATTGCCTACTAAATTAAATACTAGTATCATAATATTATTAAATGCTAACGTTTCGATTAGGGGTGCGTACGTGGGAGTGTCCAAGGTGTTCGCGTGTGAATATGTGCATGCACGTGTGTGACAATTTGACACTATATGCACAAACTTGGATACATCATAAATATATTGAGTTAGTGTTATCAAAAAAATCAGTATATATAGCACACGATGTTTTTTGTAATACATAAATTAAACTTGAAACTTATACCTTGCTCTCAAGTTGCTCGACAAATGAAGGCTTGAGAAATTTGAAGAATAAAAACCAATAAATGAATCAAAGTCTGAAGATTATGGAAACATCAAAATTGGAAACCAATTTTTGCTGTCCTTGAAATTTCCTTGCATTAATATGGTAGCAACATGAGTTGAGCTTGCTAGTTGCATTTGTGGTGACAACGTGCTGAATATCCTATGTGACTCCTGCCAGTACACATTGTCTCTATGATTGCCTCGCCTTCAACCACCGATGGTGTTTGAGCTCTGTGGTACAGGTATCTCTCTTAACAAGTTGCTCTCACAAAAACTTATTGCTCCAAAACTGCTATTTGCTCTCTAGTTTACTTGCAATTCTTGATTCCGAACGGGATATCTCCATACAACTGGCCTCTCAAGTAAAAGCCTATTGCAACTTTGGACTAATTCTGGAAAATTCATACTTACTTGATTTCATATACGGGTGAGATTTGAATCCCACATATGTGGCTTTTGTGGTGTTACAAGAACCCAAGGATCCCTCATTGTAGGAGACTCCTTTCTCCTTGGAAATTAGAAAATCCTTCCCCAAGTGAAGATCGAAGATTATGGAAATATTAAAATTGAAAATTATTTTCTTTGAAATGAAAGATAAATTTCTTTTCATTACGTTTCTCAAAGGATGTAAGTTTTTTTATTACCTAAATGTCATTCTAGAAAAACGACAAAGTTTGTTCATTATATAGTTTAGTTTCCAAAGGAGGAGGCTTTATTGTCATTTTGGGTTCTCTTCTACCACTACCTTTGCACCATGCTTCTTTTGGGGTGTCTTGTTTAGATAATTTCCTATATAACAACCTTCTTCTCATTCAATGATATTGAGTTGAAAGATCGTGAAGCTAATACACTTTGTAGAAGTTGGTCATAGCTGTCATGATCCCTTGAATACTAGTAAAATGTGATTTCCTGCGAGTGGATTTCTATCTACTTTCCTTTGCTTGAAGTGACTGGTGCAATCGCTAATATTAGGTTTTATTTACATGAATTAAATTTTGAATTCCTTATCTCCTACTCTAAAGTTTCCTCTAAATGAAAGCTTGAGAATTTTCGAGAATTGAAACCACTAAATGAAGCAAAAAACGAAGATTATGAAAACATAAAAATTGAAAATTAATTTAATTTTTAAAAAGAAGATGAAATTTTGATTTTTCATTGTGTATCTCAAAAGTGGAAAGTTTGTTATCAACAAAATGTCTTTCCGGAAAAAAGACAGCTTTTTTTATTATCAAAATGTCTTGCCAAAAAAGTAAACGTTACGGAAGAAAAGTTTGATTTAACTTTAGTTAACATCATTGATATTTTTCATCCAATTTTACACTACGTCATACACTTTTTTTAGACATTGATGCTTTTGAAAAAAAAGCGAGCTTTAACACTTTGCCTAGTACATTATTTCATACACTCGCCACCGATGCTTTTACGAACAAACAATTTTTAAGGGAGAAATTTTTTTATTTCATACTACGTCACAATGCCATGCTATTTAAGTTCAATTTCATTTATGTTGATGTTGTTTCCATCCAGGATGGATATTTTTTTGGAGCACTTATATCCTTAATAAATAATTTTAATTTTTTTAAGTACCAAAACTATTCCTAGGGAATTATAATATGGACCTTCGAGCATTAGGCACGATAAAATCAAACTAAGTATTGCACAAACATTGCACTGCAACCTCTTAACAAGGTCATAATCAATAGTTCAAATTATTTTCCTCCAAAGAAAAAATTCAAATGAATCACAAGTAACAAATTCAATGAACTAGGGCCAAATTAAAATAAAAAGATATTCCTTGTTATTCCTCAATTTCTTCTATCAAACAACTAATTTAGGTACTATGTGCAAAATATAATTCACTTAAGTTATGTTTATTGCAAAACCCTTAAGTTTTAATATAAAATCAGTTTAGTTCATACCATCATTTATATGCCCTTGTACATGTTGCTCATTTCTTCCTATACAAACACATGGTTTAGAAAATATATAAATCTCATTGTTTTGGTCCTTCTAAATGAAATACTAGTATTATTTTATTATTAAATACAAATGTTTTGTTTAGAGCCGTCTGTGTGCACGTGCGCAGGTGTGTGCAACTGTGCATGCATGTGCATGTGTTACACTGAGGTTTCTTTATAACACGAACTTTATATATATATATATACACACACACCCCTTACCAAAATAGATATCTATTAACGAGTTTCATCATAGAAAAATAAAAGGAAATTTACCTTGTCGCTTACTAAAGTTTTGCTACCTAGTTGTGGTGCGATACCTCAACCCTAAATTTAATCTCGGTCTCTAACAAAGAGATTTGAAGGAAGAAAATTCGTAATAAGAGAGGGAAATGATTTCCTACTTAGGTAAAACAACCTCCACTCTCACTCTATAGATGCTTTCTTATTTTATATTACTCTAAATTAGTTAGGAATTCTAGGAGTTTGTTTATTTTCATAAAAATAAAATATTTTTGTCTTGAATTAAATAATTATTTTAAAGAATATAGATTAAAAAATTAGGATGAGAACTATTGATCTACCCTTAGCTCCCAATTTTCCCTTATCCATCCTCCTTCACCATAGCATGCCAAAATAATAGCAATACACAAAGCCTTATTAAGTCTAGCATTTTCCTTTTAATTCTCTCTTTTAAGAACAATTGTAAAAGTATGATATAAGAACTAGATAGAAATTGTTATATATATAATTGGCCATAATAGTCTAATACATTTCCTATGCAATAATTCTTTTATATCAATTGTATTAATAAATTTTATAAACAAAAAAAAAAACCCTAAAAATCTCCTAAATAAATCATTTTCTTTAAGGGAAGCTAACTCTTGAATTTTTTTTTCATTTTTTTAATCATTATTTATATATTATGTATTACGATTAGACATTTTTGTTAGTTTGTTATTGTCGTTTTTTATTGGACATAGATTATGTATATTAGTTGAGTTCATGCATTGCTTGTTGCTGTTGTCGTTTTTTAATTTTAGGTTGATTATTATAATTATGAATAAAATATTTAAAAAATATACATAGTGACTGACTGATAATCGACTGAAAATTGATCAGTAACTATTTTTAAAAAAAAAATAAATAAAGTTACCAATCGACTGTCATTCAGTAAATGAAAAGTTACTGAACAAAATACTTAGTCGGTAAATTTAAAAAGGTAATCAGTGTATGTATATTAAAATTAAATTGTAGTCGTTAATATAAAAGACCATATATGCTAATTTAAAAGGAAAATTTAGAATTACAAATAACAACTGCATCGCATGAAGGGAGCTAGTTCAAGCATCCTAGTTGTAGAAAGACGAATTCTTCATTTGAAAATAATAGAGTTTTGTATAATCTTGTAATAAAGTAATTTAATTCTACTATTTCTAATAATAGAAACAGCTTTAATTGCTACCACCTGTTTAAATATAGAAACGACAAAGATCTTATCAAGACGTTTTATGATCTTCATGTTTGGATAGTAGATACTAAATGAGCTGGATGTTTTCTATGTGTAGTGTGACTTTGTAGTTCTGTTTGTATTAGATCTTTCCTATATTAAATAATAGCTTCTGAGTAGGTATGCTTAGTAAACTGTGTTTTCTATATGATTATATTTTGTTTTAAGTTCTGGTATCTATTTTGATTATGGGATGTTACGTATAAGATATATCTGCAAACTCAAGGTTAGCACTCTTAAGTTTTTATTAGGTTCGAACTTATCCTTGGCTTAGGAAGATGTCAGGATCACAGTTCCCAAGTCACGAAAATGGAGCTATGTTAGAAAATTTCACATCTCGGACTGATAGATACAACAAGAGAAGTAAGTCACTATTTTGAATGCACAAGTCAAGAAATAATTGGAAATTTAATGACAAAAATGATTGAGTTGTTGGAAACTACTTTGGCTAATTGAAGAGGGGAACGAACATAGAACACCCAAGCGATGACAAGGCCTTGGAGCGATTCTTACAATTTTGGCCCCCAGATTTCTACGGCGAAGTTGAGCGGGAAGCCAAGGCAGAATTATTTTTAGAACAGTTGAACGATATTTATGATACTGTGCAGTATGATGTCACCATTAAGGTAACATTTGCCACTTTTTGGCTTAGGGGAGCAGCAAAATAGTAGTGGCTAAGGATTTCTGAAGCCCAAATATTAAAAAACTAACTGTGGATATGAGATTATTTTCAGGAGGAACTTAAGCAAGAATACATATCCCGTTGGATAAGAGAACGTCGGGAGGACAAGTTCCAGCAGCTAAAAAGGAAGGGATGACAGTGGCATAATATATTGCAAAGTTTAATCGTCTAATTGCATCTCAAAGGCACAGAAGAGTATAAGACACGCTAGTTTGTGAAGGGGTTACGAGTAGAACTGCAACGCGTACTAACCCCTCTACCACCAATGAGTTTCGTTGCTATAGTTGAAACTGCCACAAGAACCAAAATAGCTTATCAAATGGCAAAACAGCAAGCAGTGGCGACAGGTGCTCTATCACAATCCCACAAATGACCTAGACAAGAATGTTGGAGGCCCTGGATATTCAAAGAAACCATGAAATAATAACCAAATAACGAATGGGAACCACCGAACCCTATGACAAGCAACTCTCGTTTGACTTATACTTACTGTGGATGTAGGGGGACACACGGTGGGGGGCAAGCTATGAAAAAGGCGGGAACATGTTTTCACGTATAGAAAGGCTGGACACTTTGCAAGACGATGCCCACGGAGGGTAGCCAACAATTTCGAGAACGCCGGGAGGAGTGGGGACGACCACCGAATGCCGTGGGAGCGCCAATAGCCCGAGACAACAAACTGCAAGTTAAAACTAAGGTCTATGCCACTGGATGGGCCACCTTTGGGACAGTGAAGCAAAAGTAGTTGAAGGTACTATCCAGTATATTCTCTCACCCTACTAAAGTATTAATTGATTCATGAGCTACTCATTCGTTTGTGAGTATGCATTTCATAAAACATATCCCTAAAATCTATGTTAGCATGTCCTACCAATTGGTTGTTTGCACACCTATGGGAGTGAGTTGGGTCACTGAGGAAAAGTACCCCGATTATGAGATTTACATAAGGAGCACGGTATTACCTGGAGATTCGATCACCTTATCCTTTGAGGGGTATGATGCGATATTAGGAATGGATTAGTTATCTAAGAATTACGCCTAGGTAGACTATCGAAAGAAAATGCTTAAGTTTACTAGACAGGATATGCCTACCCTAGAACTTCAAGGAGATAGAACCAAGACGGAAAACCATTTGATCTACAGAATTGAAGCAAGGAAATTGATCCAGAAGGGATGCCAAGGGTATTTGGCATAATTGCTCAAAAAAACGAGAGAAGAAGTACAAATGGAAACCATTCCAGTGGTGAAGAAATTCTAGGATGTGTTTTATGCAGAATTAACAACTCTACAACTTGAACGGGAAGTAAACTTTGGCATAGACCTAGTACCCGGTGCTGCACCAGTATCTTGAACGCCATATCGAATGGCTCAGGAGGAGCTGAAAGAGTTAAATGATCAACTACAAGAATTATTATGGCAAAGCTACATTCGTCTGAGCACATCACCATGGGGTGTACCAGTATTGTTTGTCAAAAAGAAAGATAGAACCCTTAGAATGTGCATCGACTACCGAGGGTTGAACAGTGTCACTATAAAAAATAAATATCCTCTTTCCCTAATCGATGAATTGTTTGATCAACTTTGAGGAGCAAGTTGTTACTCCAAGTTGGATTTAAGACAAGGGTGTTACTAAGTGCGGATAAAAGAAAAAGATGCCCCAATAACTGCTTTTAACACTCGATATGGACACTATATGTTTGTAGTGGTGCCTTTTGGACTTGACCAATGCAACAATGACATTCATTTTGATCTGATGCAAAGAATTTTTCGCCTATACTTGGACCAATTCATGGTGATTTTCATCGACAATATCTTGGTTTACTCACTAGATGCTGTGACACATGAGCAACACCTTTGAAGCGTCATCGCAACCCCTACGAGAACACTAGTTGTATGCAAAGTTCAGTAAATATGAGTTTTGGATGGAGAGGGTGTATTTTTTTGGGACATGTCGTCACACATGGCATAACCGTTGATCTAGCTAAGGTGGAAGTTGTAACTTGTTGGACGCCACGTAAAACCCCTAAAGAAGTCTGTAGCTTTTTGGGGCTAATCGGATATTATCGGCAATTTATTAAAGATTTTCTATAAGATTGCTTGTAACAAGTTAACCCGAAAGGCTATTGAGTTCAAATAGTCAGAGAAGTGTGAGAAAAGTTTTTAGGAGTTGTAGCATCAACATTGGCTGATCCACAAAGAGTTTATCTTATATACTGATGCATCTAGAGAAGGATTAGGAGCGTTACTAATGCAAGACAGGAAGGTGGTTGCATATATCTCCCAGAAGTTGAAGAACCACAAGAAAAACTACCCAAGACATGACTTGGAGCTAGCAACCATAGTATTTGTCATCAAGAAGTGGCAACACTACCTCTACCGGGCTAAATACGAGATCTTTACCAATCATAAGAGGTTAAAGTATCTGTTCTCTCAAAAAGACCTATACATAAGGCAACGAAGATGGATGGAACTACTTGAAGAGTAACGATGCCAATTAACTATCACCCCAGGGAAAGCAAACATGATAGGCTGATGCTTTTGAGTAGAAGTGCCAAGTTAGCAAACCTCACCTTAAATTCAACCTTGCAGCAAGAAATAAAATGAAGCACGGAAGAGTAATGAGGAATTCCAAAGGTTTAAAGCTCGAGTAGAGGCAAAGAAATTAGATGACTTTCAAGTCTTAGATATCGATGGAAGTTTGTATTTTCAAAATCGACTATGTGTAAGCAAGTGTTCCATATATCCTGGTGAGAACAAGATGTATCACGACTCAAGAGGAAGTTTTGGTGGAACGAAATGAAGAGATATGGCAAAGTATGTGGTTGCTTGTCTTATTTGTCAAAGGGTAAAAGCATAACACAAGAAGTCCGCAGGGGCTCTTACAGACTATTACCTATGCCCCGAATAGAAATGAGATTGTGTTACAATGGACTTTGTCACTAATTTGCCGTAGACAAAAGGTTACAAGGACTCCATTTGGATCGTAGTCGATCGTTTGACGAAAGTGGCACACTTTATTGCTATAAACATAACGTATTTCTTGGAAAAAACTAGCCCGACTTTATGTGGAGGAGATTGTAAGATTTCATGGAGTACTGTGGATATTGTGTCGGGATCGAGATCCGAGATTTACTTGAGATTTTGTCCTAAGTTCCAGGGCAACATTGGGGACTAACCTAAGCTATAGCACCGAAATACATTCCCAGACTGATAAACACTTAGAAAGAATAATCCAAACTTTGGAAGATATGTTACGAGCGTGCGCTTTAGAGTTTTGAAATAAATGGATTGATAACCTGGTCTGGGCGGAGTTTGCTTATAACAACAATTATCATTCCTCAATCGGAATGGCACCGTTTGATGCACTATATGGGTGGTAGTGTAGAACACTTTTATATTGGGAGGACATTAGAATTCACTCCCTTTGGAAGTAGAAGAGCTCGATGCCCGAATGGGAAGAGGCACAGAAACGAGTAAAAGTAATTCAAGAACAACTCCGAGTAGCAAAAGTTGACAAAAAGCTACACCAACAATTGTCTGCGAGACTTGGAATTTGAAGTGGGAGATCGATTTTTTCTAAAACTCACACCATACCATGTAAACCCTAGACACCCAAGAAAAGAGAAATTAAGCCCCCGATACATTGGACTATTTGAAGTAAGCGACAGCATTGGTAAGGTAGTCTACAGACTAATGTTACTAGAAGAATTAACGGGCATACATGATGTGTTCTACGTCTCTTAGTTAAAGAAATATTGACCATCGCTTGAGAATGTTCCGAATGACAACCCGTTGTAATTACAAACCGACTTGTCATACGATGAGAAGCCTAGTAGGGATCTGTGGAATGAAGCGTAAAGGAATTACACGGAAAAGGAATTCCAATGTGCAAGGTGTTATGGAGACACCATGACATAGAAGAGGCAACATGGGAAACTGAAGAAATCCTAAGTAGGAAATATCTCGAGATTCTAGGTATGTGAGCCCAAAAATTTTGAGGACGGAATTTCTCTAAGAAAGGTAGCATGTAACATCCTGACTAAGCACCTCAAAGTTAACATAAGTTGCAGTGAGTTCAAACAAAAGTTTTGGTTCGCTATATATCATTTTCCATATTTTCATTACTTTAATGTTATACGTTTTTGTTCGCTATATACAAATTTGTATTTTGAGTTCTCTTGCTATTAGAATTTTAGTTGAAAAGGAAAAAAAATTATATTAATGGTTCGCAAGAGAAGTGATTTAAAGAAAAAAATGGTAATGACAAGGATATTGTATTTCTAGCTATCTTATCATTACACCGGGATATTGGAAAAAGAGAAATACTTTTTTGATTGATTTGGAAAAAGAGACAAATATACGTTTAAATTTAAGAAATTGTACAATAACACTAATATGACTTTGAAAGTTCACATGTTCTAAAGAAACTTTATTGATTTGGATGGGTCGTTTTTCCCTTGAAATACATGAAGCAAATGATGATTTTCTAGTCAAAATGAGAGGATTTCAAAAGGCTAGGTTATTAAAGTTTACGATTGGTAAAAGCATTAGATGGATAGAAATGAGCATTAAAGTAATGGCATGGGAAGTTCGACTGTTCAGTGATTAGCAACGAATTCAAATTAATGAGTGTAACAAGTGTATCATATATATAAAAGACAACAAAAAACACAATGAATTCAAAACATGAAATGGTAAATATGTGAGTTAATAACAAGATTTTAGGAATTAAAATTATAAGAACAACAGGTGGTCTAATTTTGAGCTATGCCATTTTGTGGAAGAAATTCTTGAGAAATTTAAGAAGAATGATTCTAGAGTTGCTCGAACTTCCTTATATTAATATCTCAATGTATCCAAGAATCCTAGAGATAGTATATCTCAAGTAGAAAACTCCATGATTATTGGGAGTTTTTCTAAGCAAGATTTTTGGGAGTTTCATGTAGCTAATGAGTTGCACTAGATCAGATATTGATATTGATGATACTGTAAGCAAGTTGAGTGGATATACGAGCAATCCAGTTGTGGCTTTAAACTACCATAGTTAAAGTGCAAAGATACCTACGACATACTCATAACTTTAGATTACGCCATAACAGGTATCCAACATTTTTAAAACGTTACATAGATCCTAATTGGATATCTGATATAGATGATTCAAAGTCTACAAATGACCATGTGTTCACACTATCCGGTCGTGTCATGAAAACATCCTCAATACAAATCGTGATAAGCATACCCACGATTTAATCTGAACCCATCATTAGATAGATTTGGAGAAGAACTACATTCCTATGCCTTTTCTTGGAGGATATCCCAAAGTCACAAAGCACGTGCCGCCTATTTGTTTCCATTGTAATAACTAATTAGCAATTGAGAGAGCATATATTGTCATGTTTAATGGTAAGTCTAGATTATTTTGTCAAAGACACAGTACCATTAAAGAGTTGCTTTCATCAAAATTATTTCAATGACCACATGGCTAATATATGAGAAACAATTACTCCTTAATAAGGTTTGGGGAAATCTTTCCTCTTATTATACGTTTTGGAGTGAGTAAGATTGAAACTTAAAAATTTAACAACATAAAAGAAACATTTGGATGAAGAACAATAGGAGGGATAGAGGGGAGAATAGAAAAAAAAAAAAAAAAGTACTTGATTTATTTTTTTCTCTAACATTGTTCTTGATTAAATTTTAAGTAAAAAATGACGTGGCCTAATACACCTTATTTCTCTTCCAAGCCCTCCAATTTGGGAGGCAGAAAAATGCTATTGTGTGAATATGTAGAACTCCCCTCCAAATTTACACCTTATTTAGTTCATTTAGGATCTTCTATTACATATTCTAATATATTGTCTACAACACATCAGTAAAAACTTTTCCTTTAGATTTATTTTTAAGAAATCCTTTATGATTTTTTTACAGCTTAGGGTTTGTCCTTGATTTTGTAGAATTTATTAATAAAATTACATAATAGAAGTGTTGCAAAGAAAGTAAAATTTTATCAGAAGGTGTCTTAGATGATCTGTCGATCCTAGCTTAATTTAGTTGAGGTGAATGAATAAAGAAAAAAAAAAAAAAAGCAAGGGATATAAACTTAAATACGAATGAGGCATTTAAGTATTTGTTTGGAATATTGTAATAATTTAGATATGAATTAGTTTCCTCGTCATTAATTAAATGGCTAGACAAATTTATGTTTACATCCGTTTACTTATTTATTTAGTAGAATCCATCCCTTCAATTTCTACAAAATAAAAAGGTGTAAAGGAAGTAAATGAGTCATCCCCAACGAAATAATTGTCACAATTCGTGTACTTGAGCAATATAGTTTTGGGAACTAAATTAAATTTTACATCTACCTAAAATATTTGTTTTAAAATAGCATGATAATTGTCATAATTCATTGAATTGCCCTTATGTTTAACATCAATAAATGGATGTACTGATGAACTTTTACTTTGAAATAGACGATACTACATAATTGGGATGACGATCATTACTTGAGATTGTTGATTAACTTCTACAAAAAATGAGCCAAAGTAAGACAGGACTAAATAGTCATAGGAGTAAATTTTCCTAACACCATATATATATATATATGTATATATACATATACACATATAAATACATGTATGTATATATATGTATACATATCTGTACATATAGATTTATATACTAATATGTTTATATATATGCATATATATATACATATGTAAATATATCTGTGTATATACATACATTTTCATATATCAGAGCCATGTAATTACTATGATATATATAAAATTCATAGTTTAACATGAAGTTTCCTTCCTTCATTTCATATTTAAATGAATTTAATAAAGGAAAAAAGGAACATTAAAAATGTTTCTAAACAAGAGATGGATATTCCTCATAACTTGGATGCCCTTAATAAATGGACAATTCCAAGAGTAGATTTAAAATCTGTTTATCAGTTGGGAACCTTTGAAAAATTGGGTTTCAAACAAGTAGTTAAAACTACTGAAGAATCAGTTTCTTTAGATAATGAAGAAACTGAAATAAAATTATTATCCGAGACTGATATCCTTAAATATAAGGATTTATATAAGTTCATTCATATTGGACTTGTGCAAATTGCATTTAAACCTCTTACTTTAGAGGGTTTACCTGAGAGTTTCATTGCATGTCTGAGAGATGCAAGAAATTTAAATTGGAAACAATCACTCATAGGTGTGATCCAATCTAGTCCGGCTCATGGACCGGTTTATTTCAATGTTTATCCTAATCTTTCTTTATCTTTAAGTGATATCAATATATTTGACTCTTTAACATTAAATGTTAAAACTCATGGCTATAATTATATGGTTTGGATCCGAACTCATATGTATACGTTATAGAATTTATTATAAACCATTATTTACTTTAAATCCTAATTGTAAAATAATGGATAAAAAATATAAATGAAACTGTTTTTAATAGAAACAAATTTCAATAGATCAAAAATTTCAACTAGAAGGATCATAAAATGGGATGAAATTCCTATGCCTTCTCAATGGAAATTAGAAAAAAAGCTGGTTATATTCGAGTCTAAAAATGATCATAATATTGATAATATTGAACAAACTCCGAAGGAATAGTTTATATACAAATGGAATCTACTTCCTCTAGACTTGGACATTTTCCAAGAACCTATTCAACTAGATCCGAAAGATCTTATATTTCACCATTAATAGACAATAATGATTATATTCCTTACGAGGGTTTCTACTTCCCAAGTAAGTACTTCACAACCAACTACACATGAGGAAAATAAGAATCATGTGGATAAGGTTTTAAAAACCCGAGATAATATTGTTAAAGGTATTTATAATACGGATCCGGAAATAACTAGAATCCGAAATGAATTTTTCTCTATGAATCATATACACAAAATTGATTTTAGTCCCGGATCCGACGCCGGGCAAAAAAATTCGAAAAGAATTTGATCTACCTCGATGGGAACCATTTAAAAAAATGGTTTTTATCTAATTTCGATGATCATATGAAATATTATATATACGAAATATTTTATAAACATTTATCCCTTCATAATATTTTATTCCCTTTTGTTCCATGGTTTATGGATAAATATATTGACCCATATATTTACTGTTTTGGAAAGAGATTATAAACTCTTAGGTGGAAAAATTATAAAAGGAGTTTGGCCTCCTCAACAACCTTTTCATCTAGAAAAAAGACAATCATATTGTAAGTTTTACTGACATTTGTTAAATTGTTTGAGAATGATACTCTACAAATTACTGTAAAACAAATCAATAAACTCATAGAACAACAAAATTATACTAATATTTGTTTAAATGTATTGGGAGAACAAATCCTTTCTCTTAATAAGAGAATTGATGATCTATTACAAAAAAATTGAAAAGATTAATACATCTTCCTCGGGACATTTCGGGGACCTAAAGAAGTCATATCCGCTCCGCCTTTGCAACCTCCTCCCGAAATAAATAATTATAAATTAAAAAAGATGTCGGGATCTAGAAGAACTACTAGATCGAAATTTAAAAAAATTAAATATTAATACTCTTGAAAATGAATTTTTCGATAAATTATCGAAACTAAAGATTATAAACTCGTTATTAAAGATGAACTTAATAAGTTATCTATAAGTTTGCTGGATAGGCCAACACAAAGAATTAATTATTATAGAAGACCTTCTCCCTGTAGATATTCTACATGAAGAACAAGAATATATTAATAATAACTCTTATAATGGAAAGAGTATTTATGAATGGAATATCGATGGTTATACGGAAAAACAGATTTATAATCTTACTCATAGGATGCTTATGTATAGTACGATCGATGAGCGATTGGCAATAGTGACGATAATATTTCAAAGATGATAGTTGCGAGATTTACTTGGCCAACTTAAAGGTTGGTGGGATAATTATCTTTCTAATCAAGAGAAAGAAACTATTTATCATATTTTGAAACAAGAACTCGATGGTACTACCAGATGAACAATCGGTTTATACATTAATTGTTACCATCTTAGAACATTTTTCTTTGGAAAAATTTCGGATAATAATGAGACTAATAGAACTCTATTACAAAATACAAGGTGTAAAACACTTACAGATTGGAGATGGTATAGAGACCTATTTCTTAATAGGGTCATGGAATTACCGCGAGAGTAATAGCTCTCATTGGAAATCCAAATTTATTGATGGATTACCTCCCTTATTTGCGGAAAGAGTAAAGAAAACTCTTAGGAAAGATCAAATATCTATTCCTTATGATAGTTATACATATGGAAGTCTCATAGCAACTTGCAAAACTGAAGGCTTAGCCTTATGTAATGAGATTAAGTTAAATCAACAAATTAAAAGGCAAAGACTAACTGAAAGAAATCAGTTAGGACAATTTTGCGATCAATTTGGATTGGATATTCAACAATCACAAAAAAAGACAAGTTCATAACTCTTCTCAAAATAATAAAAATGAATTCTATCATAAAAAGAAAAAAGAAAAGATATTCTCGAGGCTAAACTTGAGAAAAAAAGAAAAACGAAAGTCGATAGGCTTGAAAGAAAGAAAGATAAAACTAATATTGTTTGTTATAAATGTAAACGTATTGGTCATTATGCCAATAAATGTAAAATGAAACAAAAGATTAATAATCTAAATATTAGTGAAGAATTAAAAAGATTCTTTAGAAAAATTATTTTTAGATTCGGATGATTACGAAGAAATATCTTCGGAATTAGATAATATTTCGATTCAGTCCGATATATCCGAAAATGATATGTGTCCTTGTAAACAAGGCAAAAGTGAATCCGAACAAGAAGAGGATGACTATTATAAACTCATTTCTCAATTTCGGGATTCGAGATATTAATGTTTTAACCAATAATCATATTTTGGAATTTTTTAAAATCTATTAAAGATCCCGAATTAAGGTCTCGAATCATAGAAAATTTGGATGATATTCCATCTACTAGTTCTACTCCTCCTAAGAAAGAGGTAGAATTTGTACAAAATAATAATCCATATTCAATGACGAAGTTTATAAACTTATGAAACAAAGATATGAAGAAGCTCATAAATCTCCTACTACTTTAAAAGACTTGTATGGAGAAATAAATCATCTCAAAGATGAAATCAAAATGTTAAAACAACTAAATCAAAATCTTGATATTAGAGTTTCGAATTTAGAAACTAAAAAAGATTATTCTTTGGTTACACCTAATCTCTTTGACAATTTTAATAAAATTGATGGAGAAAGTTTTTTAACTAAACTTGATATGATTACATCCTTCAAGTTTTATGTAAAAATTACTTTACTCATCGAGTAAAAGCTGAAATGAAAGAATTTCTCGCCCTTATTGATACTCGGTGCGAGATATCAGTGTAATACAAGAAGGATTAATTCCTACCAAATATTTTGAAAAAACAACTCATAGTTTAAGACATGCAGGAGGTGATAAATTACAAATTAATTATAAATTACCTTGTGCATATATTTGTAATAATAAGGTTTGTATTCTCGAAAGCTTTTTATTGGCTAAAAAATATTACAAACCAAGTAATTCTTGGTACCCCCTTTTATAAAAAAAGATTTTTCCTATCACATACATAGGAGCCGATTGTATCATAGGAACATATGATAATACTCCTGTTTCTTTCCAGGTTTATAAGCTGAACCACATACTAGATTTGTAAATGAAATTAAAATTTTCATTTTAAGAAAACAAAATCAAATTAATTTTATAAATTTTGAAATAAACTCTTCTACTATAGAAGAAGTGTTGCAAAATCCGAAATTACAGGATAAAATAAAAAATCTACAGCATACTATTTCTGTAGAAATTTGCAATGATCATCCCAATGCTTTTTGGAATAGAAAGAAGCATGAAGTAAAACTTCCCTATATTGATGATTTTGATGAAAGTCAGATTCCTACCAAGGCAAGACCTTGTCAAATGAATTCTAAATATTTAGAATTATGCAAAGAAGAAATTGCTTCTTTGTTAAACAAAAAATTAATCAAAGAGTCAAACTCACCCTGGTCATGTACAGGATTTTATGTTAATAAAAACGCCGAATTAGAACGAGGCGTACCAAGATTGGTAATAAATTATAAACCACTTAATAAAGTTTTTAAAATGGATTCGTCATCCTATTCCTAATAAAAAGGATTTATTGGATCGACTTTATGACGCTTTAATATTTTCTAAATTTGATTTAAAATCAGGATATTGGCAAATTCAAATAGCTGAAGCAGACCAATATAAAACTGCATTTAATGTACCTATTGGTCACTTTGAATGGAAAGTGATGCCTTTTGGCTTAAAAAATGCCCCTTCTGAATTTCAGAAAATTATGAATGATATATTTATACCATACGGTGATTTTATATTAGTCTACATAGATGATATCTTAGTTTTTTTCTAAAAAATGTTCAGCGACATTTTTGAACATTTAGATATATTTAAGAAATTAGTTATACAAAATGGTTTAGTCATATCCAAACCTAAAATGGTTTTATTTCAAACTAATATTAGATTTTTGGGTCATAACATTGAAAAAGGACAAATTATCCCTATCAATCGAAGTATAGAATTTGCTTCTAAATTTCCAGATGAAATTCGGATAAAACTCAATTACAAAGATTTTTAGGAAGTTTAAATTACATTTCTCCTTATTATCAAAATCTTGCAATGGATACAGCTATTTTATATGATAGACTGAAAAAGAAACCTAAGCCTTGGACTTCTCAGCATACTGAGACAGTCAAGAAAATTAAATCAAAAGTTAAATCTTTACCTTGTTTGGTTTTAGCCAATCCTACTTGGCAAAAAATTATTGAAAGCGATGCCTACGATATAGGGTATGGGGGAATTCTTACCCAAATTTGCCCTAATAGTAATAAACCACAATTAGTCGGATATCATTACGGTAAATGGGATGATAGTCAAAGGAATTATGCCACAGTAGCTAAAGAAATTTTAGCTATTGTCAAATGTATTTTAAAATTTCAAGATGATTTATACAATCAAAAATTTATAATTAAGACAGATTGTCAAGCGACTAAATTCATGTTTCATAAAGATTTTAAACATGATGTTTCTAAACGAGATGTTTGCTAGATGGCAAGCTCATTTAGCTCCTTTTGATTTTGATATTATTTATAAGAAAGGTCAAGATAATAATCTTCCCTGATTTTTTTGACTCGTGAATATTTGCGGCATGCGAGGGACGAGGACAATTTAGAGGCCGTGGTGGTCGTGGCGGGAGGTAATACCTCACGGCCCAAAAGATAAGAATGTCATAACTCAACATGGTAATAAGAAGTTAATAGCTCTTAATTTACCGAGAGAATGAAGAAGCATTATATGCAGAATTCAAGAAGCAGTATCTTGCTCAAAAACAAGAAACAGGTGAAACCTCCTATGCCAAGGTGATAACTGCAGCAGAAGAAGATCATACTCCTCTTTATTATACTCATAAAGAAAAAGACATCATATGACATCTAGAACATAAAGATCTTCAATGGAAACATGATCCATGGATGTTAATTAACATATACATGGATGTTGCATCATATACAACTACGTCATACAAGCAAAGACAATATTATGAAAATGTGTTAAAAAACACATATTGTGAAATCACACATTTTTATCCTGGAGGTGCTAAAACTGGAACCATTTTCAATTTTAGCAAAATTACAATCAAAAAGATTATATCAATTGAAGAATGGGGAACTTCTCCATTAAGAGAAAAGGAATTTATAATTCCTGATACAAAATTTTCTATTAAATATAATTATTGGGATTATGTGGATGCATTTCATAAAGCATTTCTCTATGAAAATCCTACCAAGAAACATACTTGGTTAGTAAAAATATGTGGAAATGTTTATAACTATCCTTTACCAAATTGGTTTTTCTCATGGTGGACTAAATATGGTACATCTGGAGTTATACTTCACGATAATTTTAAACCTTTATATGGTGAATGGATTCAAATATCTCCAAGAGTTGCTTGATTATATCGGTTTAGATATTAACTCAGAAGATATAGCTTCAATGCTTTTCTTTATAGAATTTTCCATTCCATGGGTTTGGAAATGGACGCCTGAAGTGGGTTATACCCAGTATAATATGCCATGTCTTAGAAGGGCTACTCATAGTAGATTTTGGGACAGATTAATAAAATTTGACCCTGAAACTAAAGTTATACATGGTCAGAATCTTTTGGATGATATCCAAAGAAAACTTGAGTTATACAAAAAGCAAAAGGAATCGGGGATTTAAAAAATACCAATCCTTTTAGTCAATTATCTTCTATGATAAAATTGCAGCGGGATGTTATCCCAAAAGCGATTTGATTAAATCATATATGAAAGAATTGAAGAAAGAGCTTATCAAGAATTTGCTCTCCGAGGGACAAAGCGACATTTCTATTACCGATTCGTCTAATGATGAAGATTGCTTAGCAGGGGAATCTCAAGACCCTGTTGAAGATATGGATGAAGACAATCTTAATGAAGATGCCATTGACCATATGGTCCAGGAGATGGAAGATGCTGCCAAGAAAGCAATAAAGCAAAAGGATGCCGACACACATGTGACTGCAGCCTTATCATTTTTGTCATATTCTTACATTATTGTCCTTGTAGGACTGTTGTAATAGTTATTCCATTATAGGGAACAGTAATATTCGGATTTCAAATCCTTTTATGTAATAGCATAAGATAGTTGGTGTCCGACTTCCTTGCCTATAAAAGGAAGCAAACTCTTCATAAGTTGGACACGGCCTACATACTACTCTTATCTACTCCCTCTCTCATCTATTCCTCTTGTATATTTACAACCTTCTTTTCCCTTTTGTAAAATTTTCTTATCAATAAAAAGTTTGAAGTTTCTTCCAGTAATCCCTGGTAATTTCTTCTTCTTTATTCTCTTTTTATTATTATTTTTTATTATCATAAATTAATGGAAGGCTAAATTATTTCATGTTAAACTATGAAGTTATATATATCTGGCTAATTATGTTGTTAGGATCCTTCTTTTGTCCGAATGGATAGCGAGTTTATGCCATAACTTAGAGTTTGGGTTATGAACTTGAAATCGGCCTTACTTATTCTAAGAATAAGGGTTAGCCCTGTTGAAAGCCGTTGAGTGAAGGCTGTGTAAAGGCGTTGATCCCGGTTTTATTCTTTGATAAGTAGGATGACGGTTTTAAAGATCATGTAAAATTTTGACCATTAAATTCTAAGTTATTGCATGGACTACTATCTGGGTGTCGGACCAAATTTGGTATTAGAGCCATGTAATTACTATGATATATATAATTCATAGTTTAACATGAAGTTTCCTTCCATTTCATATTTAAATGAATTTAATAAAAGAAAAAAAGAAACATTAAAAAATGTTTCTAAACAAGAGATGGATATTCCTCATAACTTGGATGCCCTTAATAAATGGACAATTCCAAGAGTAGATTTAAAAATCTGTTTATCGGGTTGGGAACCTTTGAAAAATTGGGTTTCAAACAAGTAGTTAAAACTACTCGAAGAATCGGTTTCTTTAGATAATGAAGAAAGCGAAATAAAATTATTATCAGAGACTCGATATCCTTAAATATAAGGATTTATATAAGTTCATTCATATTGGACTTGTGCAAATTGCATTTAAACCTCTTACTTTAGAGGGTTTACTCGAGAGTTTCATTGCATGTCCGAGAGATGCAAGAAATTTAAATTGGAAACAATCACTCATAGGTGTGATCCAATCTAGTCCGGCTCATGGACCGGTTTATTTCAATGTTTATCCTAATCTTTCTTTATCTTTAAGTGATATCAATATATTTGACTCTTTAACATTAAATGTTAAAACTCATGGCTATAATTATATGGGTTTGGATCTCGAACTCATATGTATACATTATAGAATTTATTATAAACCATTATTTACTTTAAATCCTAATTGTAAAATAATGGATAAAAATATAAATGAAATCTGTTTTAATAGAAACAAATTTCAATAGATCAAAAAATTTCAACTAGAAGGATCATAAAATGGGATGAAATTCCTATGCCTTCTCAATGGAAATTAGAAAAAAACTGGTTATATTCAGTCTAAAAATGATTATAATATTGATAATATTGAACAAACTCCAGAAGGAATAGTTTATATACAAATGGAATCTACTTCCTCTAGACTTGGACATTTTCCAAGAACCTATTCAACTAGATCTGAAAGATCTTATATTTCACCATTAATAGACAATAATGATTATATTCCTTACAGGGTTTCTACTTCCCAAGTAAGTACTTCACAACCAACTACACATGAGGAAAATAAGAATCATGTGGATAAGGTTTTAAAAACCCGAGATAATATTGTTAAAGGTATTTATAATACAGATCCGGAAATAACCGAATCTGAAATGAATTTTTCTCTATGAATCATATACACAAAATTGATTTTAGTCCTGGATCTGACGCCAGGCAAAAAATTCGAAAAGAATTTGATCTACCTCGATGGGAACCATTTAAAAAATGGTTTTTATCTAATTTCGATGATCATATGAAATATTATATATACGAAATATTTTATAAACATTTATCCCTTCATAATATTTTATTCCCTTTTGTTCCATGGTTTATGGATAAATATATTGACCCATATATTTTCTGTTTTGGAAAGAGATTATAAACTCTTAGGTGGAAAAATTATAAAAGGAGTTTGGCCTCCTCAACAACCTTTTCATCTAGAAAAAGACAATCATATTGTAAGTTTTACAGCATTTGTTAAATTGTTTGAGAATGATACTCTACAAATTACTGTAAAACAAATCAATAAACTCATAGAACAACAAAATTATACTAATATTTGTTTAAATGTATTGGGAGAACAAATCCTTTCTCTTAATAAGAGAATTGATGATCTATTACAAAAAATTGAAAAGATTAATACATCTTCCTCAGACATTTCAGGACCTAAAGAAGTCATATCTGCTCCGCCTTTGCAACCTCCTCCTGAAATAAATAATTATAAATTAAAAAAGATGTCAGATCTAGAAGAACTACTAGATCAGAAATTTAAAAAATTAAATATTAATACTCTTGAAAATGAATTTTCTGATAAATTATCAGAAACTAAAGATTATAAACCTGTTATTAAAGATGAACTTAATAAGTTATATAAGTTTGCGGATAGGCCAACACAAAGAATTAATTATTATAGAAGACCTTCTCCTGTAGATATTCTACATGAAGAACAAGAATATATTAATAATAACTCTTATAATGGAAAGAGTATTTATGAATGGAATATCGATGGTTATACAGAAAAACAGATTTATAATCTTACTCATAGGATGCTTATGTATAGTACGATCGATGAAAGCTGATTGGCAATAGTGACGATAATATTTCAAAGATGATAGTTGCAGGGATTTCTTGGCCAACTTAAAGGTTGGTGGGATAATTATCTTTCTAATCAAGAGAAAGAAACTATTTATCATATTTTGAAACAAGAACTCGATGGTACTACCGAGTGAACAATCGGTTTATACATTAATTGTTACCATCTTAGAACATTTCTATGGAAAAAATTTCGAGATAATAATGAGACTAATAGAACTCTATTACAAAAATACAAGGTGTAAAACACTTACAGATTGGAGATGGTATAGAGACCTATTTCTTAATAGGGTCATGGAATTACCCAGAGAGTAATAGCTCTCATTGGAAATCCAAATTTATTGATGGATTACCTCCCATTATTTGCGGAAAGAGTAAAGAAAACTCTTAGGAAAGATCAAATATCTATTCCTTATGATAGTTATACATATGGAAGTCTCATAGCAACTTGCAAAACTGAAGGCTTAGCCTTATGTAATGAGATTAAGTTAAATCAACAAATTAAAAGGCAAAGACTAACTGAAAGAAATCAGTTAGGACAATTTTGCAGTCAATTTGGATTGGATATTCAACAATCACAAAAAAGACAAGTTCATAACTCTTCTCAAAATAATAAAAATGAATTCTATCATAAAAAGAAAAAGAAAAGATATTCTCGAGGCTAAACTTGAGAAAAAAAGAAAAAACGAAAGTCCGATAGGCTTGAAAGAAAGAAAGATAAAACTAATATTGTTTGTTATAAATGTAAACGTATTGGTCATTATGCCAATAAATGTAAAATGAAACAAAAGATTAATAATCTAAATATTAGTGAAGAATTAAAAGATTCTTTAGAAAAATTATTTTTAGATTCGGATGATTACGAAGAAATATCTTCGAATTAGATAATATTTCGATTCAGTCCGATATATCCGAAAATGATATGTGTCCTTGTAAACAAGGCAAAAGTGAATCTGAACAAGAAGAGGATGACTATTATAAACTCATTTCTCAATTTCAGGATTCAGATATTAATGTTTTAACCAATAATCATATTTTGGAATTTTTAAAATCTATTAAAGATCCCGAATTAAGGTCTCGAATCATAGAAAATTTGGATGATATTCCATCTACTAGTTCTACTCCTCCTAAGAAAGAGGTAGAATTTGTACAAAATAATAATCCATATTCAATGACGAAGTTTATAAACTTATGAAACAAAGATATGAAGAAGCTCATAAATCTCCTACTACTTTAAAAAGACTTGTATGGAGAAATAAATCATCTCAAAGATGAAATCAAAATGTTAAAACAACTAAATCAAAATCTTGATATTAGAGTTTCGAATTTAGAAACTAAAAAAGATTATTCTTTGGTTACACCTAATCTCTTTGACAATTTTAATAAAATTGATGGAGAAAGTTTTTTAACTAAACTTGATATGATTACATCCTTCAAGTTTTATGTAAAAATTACTTTACTCATCAGTAAAACTGAAATGAAAGAATTTACTGCCCTTATTGATACTGGTGCAGATATCAGTGTAATACAAGAAGGATTAATTCCTACCAAATATTTTGAAAAAACAACTCATAGTTTAAGACATGCGGGGAGGTGATAAATTACAAATTAATTATAAATTACCTTGTGCATATATTTGTAATAATAAGGTTTGTATTCCTGAAAGCTTTTTATTGGCTAAAAATATTACAAACCAAGTAATTCTTGGTACCCCTTTTATAAAAAAGATTTTTCCTATCACATACATAGGAACTGATTGTATCATAGGAACATATGATAATACTCCTGTTTCTTTCCAGTTTATAACTGAACCACATACTAGATTTGTAAATGAAATTAAAATTTTCATTTTAAGAAAACAAAATCAAATTAATTTTATAAATTTTGAAATAAACTCTTCTACTATAGAAGAAGTGTTGCAAAATCCGAAATTACAGGATAAAATAAAAAATCTACAGCATACTATTTCTGTAGAAATTTGCAATGATCATCCCAATGCTTTTTGGAATAGAAAGAAGCATGAAGTAAAACTTCCCTATATTGATGATTTTGATGAAAGTCAGATTCCTACCAAGGCAAGACCTTGTCAAATGAATTCTAAATATTTAGAATTATGCAAAGAAGAAATTGCTTCTTTGTTAAACAAAAAATTAATCAAAGAGTCAAACTCACCCTGGTCATGTACAGGATTTTATGTTAATAAAAACGCCGAATTAGAACGAGGCGTACCAAGATTGGTAATAAATTATAAACCACTTAATAAAGTTTTAAAATGGATTCGTCATCCTATTCCTAATAAAAAGGATTTATTGGATCGACTTTATGACGCTTTAATATTTTCTAAATTTGATTTAAAATCAGGATATTGGCAAATTCAAATAGTCGAAAGCGGACCAATATAAAACCGCATTTAATGTACCTATTGGTCACTTTGAATGGAAAGTGATGCCTTTTGGCTTAAAAAATGCCCCTTCTGAATTTCAGAAAATTATGAATGATATATTTATACCATACAGTGATTTTATATTAGTCTACATAGATGATATCTTAGTTTTTTCTAAAAATGTTCAGCAGCATTTTGAACATTTAGATATATTTAAGAAATTAGTTATACAAAATGGTTTAGTCATATCCAAACCTAAAATGGTTTTATTTCAAACTAATATTAGATTTTTGGGTCATAACATTGAAAAAGGACAAATTATCCCTATCAATCGAAGTATAGAATTTGCTTCTAAATTTCCAGATGAAATTCTGGATAAAACTCAATTACAAAGATTTTTAGGAAGTTTAAATTACATTTCTCCTTATTATCAAAATCTTGCAATGGATACAGCTATTTTATATGATAGATCGAAAAAGAAACCTAAGCCTTGGACTTCTCAGCATACTGAGACAGTCAAGAAAATTAAATCAAAAGTTAAATCTTTACCTTGTTTGGTTTTAGCCAATCCTACTTGGCAAAAAATTATTGAAACTGATGCCTCTGATATAGGGTATGGGGGAATTCTTACCCAAATTTGCCCTAATAGTAATAAACCACAATTAGTCAGATATCATTCTGGTAAATGGACTGATAGTCAAAGGAATTATGCCACAGTAGCTAAAGAAATTTTAGCTATTGTCAAATGTATTTTAAAATTTCAAGATGATTTATACAATCAAAAATTTATAATTAAGACAGATTGTCAAGCAGCTAAATTCATGTTTCATAAAGATTTTAAACATGATGTTTCTAAACAGATGTTTGCTAGATGGCAAGCTCATTTAGCTCCTTTTGATTTTGATATTATTTATAAGAAAGGTCAAGATAATAATCTTCCTGATTTTTTGACTCGTGAATATTTGCAGCATGCAGGGACGAGGACAATTTAGAGGCCGTGGTGGTCGTGGCAGAGGTAATACCTCACAGCCAAAAGATAAGAATGTCATAACTCAACATGGTAATAAGAAGTTAATAGCTCTTAATTTACCAGAGAATGAAGAAGCATTATATGCAGAATTCAAGAAGCAGTATCTTGCTCAAAAACAAGAAACAGGTGAAACCTCCTATGCTAAGGTGATAACTGCAGCAGAAGAAGATCATATTCCTCTTTATTATACTCATAAAGAAAAAGACATCATATGTCATCTAGAACATAAAGATCTTCAATGGAAACATGATCCATGGATGTTAATTAACGAGATACATGGATGTTGCATCATATACGACTACGTCATACAAGCAAAGACAATATTATGAAAATGTGTTAAAAAAACACATATTGTGAAATCACACATTTTTTATCTCGGAGGTGCTAAAACTAGAACCATTTTCAATTTTAGCAAAATTACAATAAAAAAGATTATATCAATTGAAGAATGGGGAACTTCTCCATTAAGAGAAAAGGAATTTATAATTCCTGATACAAAATTTTCTATTAAATATAATTATTGGGATTATGTGGATGCATTTCATAAAGCATTTCTCTATGAAAATCCTACCAAGAAACATACTTGGTTAATAAAAATATGTGGAAATGTTTATAACTATCCTTTACCAAATTGGTTTTTCTCATGGTGGACTAAATATGGTACATCTGGAGTTATACTTCCTGATAATTTTAAACCTTTATATGGTGAATGGATTCAAATATCTCCAAGAGTTGCTCGATTATATCGGTTTAGATATTAACTCGGAAGATATAGCTTCAATGCTTTTCTTTATAGAATTTTCCATTCCATGGGTTTGGAAATGGACGCCTGAAGTGGGTTATACCCAGTATAATATGCCATGTCTTAGAAGGGCTACTCATAGTAGATTTTGGGACAGATTAATAAAATTTGACCCTGAAACTAAAGTTATACATGGTCAGAATCTTTTGGATGATATCCAAAGAAAACTTGAGTTATACAAAAAGCAAAAGGAATCTGGGGATTTAAAAAATACCAATCCTTTTAGTCAATTATCTTCTATGATAAAATTGCAGCGGGATGTTATCCCAAAAGCAGATTTGATTAAATCATATATGAAAGAATTGAAGAAAGAGCTTATCAAGAATTTGCTCTCCGAGGACAAAACTGACATTTCTATTGCCAGTTCGTCTAATGATGAAGATTGCTTAGCAGGGGAATCTCAAGACCCTGTTGAAGATATGGATGAAGACAATCTTAATGAAGATGCCATTGACCATATGGTCCAGGAGATGGAAGATGCTGCCAAGAAAGCAATAAAGTAAAAGGATGCCGCCACACATGTGACTGCAGCCTTATCATTTTTGTCATATTCTTACATTATTGTCCTTGTAGGACTGTTGTAATAGTTATTCCATTATAGGGAACAGTAATATTCGGATTTCAAATCCTTTTATATAATAGCATAAGATAGTTGATGTCCGACTTCCTTGCCTATAAAAGGAAGCAAACTCTTCATAAGTTGGACACGGCCTACATACTACTCTTATCTACTCCCACTCTCATCTATCCCTCTTGTATATTTACAACCTTCTTTTCCCTTTTGTAAAATTTTCTTATCAATAAAAAGTTTGAAGTTTCTTCCAGTAATCCCTGGTAATTTCTTCTTCTTTATTCTCTTTTTATTATATTTTGGTATTATCATAAATTAATGGAAGGCTAAATTATTTCAGGTTAAACTATAAAGTTATATATATCTGGCTAATTATGTTGTTAGGATCCTTCTTTTGTCCGAATGGATAGCAGTTTATGCCATAACTTAGAGTTTGGGTTATGAACTTGAAACTGGCCTTACTTATTCTAAGAATAAGGGTTAGCCTGTTGAAAGCCGTTGAGTGAAGGCTGTGTAAAGGCGTTGATCCCGGTTTTATTCTTTGATAAGTAGGATGACGGTTTTAAAGATCATGTAAAATTTGGACCATTAAATTCTAAGTTATTGCATGGACTACTATCTGGGTGTCGGACCTAATTTGGTATCAGAGCCATGTAATATCAGAAACTTCAAACTTTTTATTGATAAGAAAATTTTACAAAAGGGAAAAGAAGGTTGTAAATATACAAGAGGGATAGATGAGAGAGGGAGTAGATAAGAGTAGTATGTAGCCCGTGTCCAACTTATGAAGAGTTTGCTTCCTTTTATAGGCAAGGAAGTCGGACACCAACTATCTTATGCTATTACATGAAAGGATTTGAAATCCGAATATTACTGTTCCCTATAATGGAATAACTATTACAACAGTCCTACAAGGACAATAATGTAAGAATATGACAAAAATGATAAGGCTGCAGTCACATGTGTGTCGGCATCCTTTTATTTTATTGCTTTCTTGGCAGCATCTTCCATCTCCTGGACCATATGGTCAATGGCATCTTCATTAAGATTGTCTTCATCCATATCTTCAACAGGGTCTTGAGATTCCCCTGCTAAGCAATCTTCATCATTAGACGAACTGGCAATAGAAATGTCAGTTTTGTCCTCGGAGAGCAAATTCTTGATAAGCTCTTTCTTCAATTCTTTCATATATGATTTAATCAAATCTGCTTTTTGGGGATAACATCCCGCTGCAATTTTATCATAGAAGATAATTGACTAAAAGGATTGGTATTTTTTAAATCCCCTGATTCCTTTTTGCTTTTTGTATAACTCAAGTTTTCTTTGGATATCATCCGAAAAGATTCGACCATGTATAACTTTAGTTTCGTGGGTCAAATTTTATTAATCTGTCCCAAAAATCTACTATGAGTAGCCCTTCTAAGACATGGCATATTATACTCGGGTATAACCCACTTCGAGCGTCCCATTTCCAAACCCATGGAATGGAAAATTCTATAAAGAAAAGCATTGAAGCTATATCTTACGAGTTAATATCTAAACCGATATAATCAGCAACTCTTGGAGATATTTGAATCCATTCACCATATAAAGGTTTAAAATTATCGGGAAGTATAACTCCGGATGTACCATATTTAGTCCACCATGAGAAAAAACCAATTTGGTAAAGGATAGTTATAAACATTTCCACATATTTTTTATTAACCAAGTATGTTTCTTGGTAGGATTTTCATAGAGAAATGCTTTATGAAATGCATCCACATAATCCCAATAATTATATTTAATAGAAAATTTTGTATCAGGAATTATAAATTCCTTTTCTCTTAATGGAGAAGTTCCCCATTCTTCAATTGATATAATCTTTTTTATTGTAATTTTGCTAAAATTGAAAATGGTTCTAGTTTTAGCACCTCCAGGATAAAAATGTGTGATTTCACAATATGTGTTTTTTAACACATTTTCATAATATTGTCTTTGCTTGTATGACGTAGCTGTATATGATGCAACATCCATGTATCTGTTAATTAACATCCATGGATCATGTTTCCATTGAAGATCTTTATGTTCTAGATGACATATGATGTCTTTTTCTTTATGAGTATAATAAAGAGGAATATGATCTTCTTCTGCTGCAGTTATCACCTTAGCATAGGAGGTTTCACCTGTTTCTTGTTTTTGAGCAAGATACTGCTTCTTGAATTCTGCATATAATGCTTCTTCATTCTCTGGTAAATTAAGAGCTATTAACTTCTTATTACCATGTTGAGTTATGACATTCTTATCTTTTGGCTGTGAGGTATTACCTCTGCCACGACCACCACGGCCTCTAAATTGTCCTCGTCCCCCGCATGCCGCAAATATTCACGAGTCAAAAAAATCGGGAAGATTATTATCTTGACCTTTCTTATAAATAATATCAAAATCAAAAGGAGCTAAATGAGCTTGCCATCTAGCAAACATCTGTTTAGAAACATGATGTTTAAAATCTTTATGAAACATGAATTTAGCTGCTTGACAATCTGTCTTAATTATAAATTTTTGATTGTATAAATCATCTTGAAATTTTAAAATACATTTGACAATAGCTAAAATTTCTTTAGCTACTATGGCGTAATTCCTTTGACTATCAGTCCATTTACCAGAATGATATCTAACTAACTGTGGTTTATTACTATTAGGGCAAATTTGGGTAAGAATTCCCCCATACCCTATATCAGAGGCATCAGTTTCAATAATTTTTTGCCAAGTAGGATTGGCTAAAACCAAACAAGGTAAAGATTTAACTTTTGATTTAATTTTCTTGACTGTCTCAGTATGCTGAGAAGTCCAAGGCTTAGGTTTCTTTTTCAGTCTATCATATAAAATAGCTGTATCCATTGCAAGATTTTGATAATAAGGAGAAATGTAATTTAAACTTCCTAAAAATCTTTGTAATTGAGGTTTATCCAGAATTTCATCTGGAAATTTAGAAGCAAATTCTATACTTCGATTGATAGGGATAATTTGTCCTTTTTCAATGTTATGACCCAAAAATCTAATATTAGTTTTAAATAAAACCATTTTAGGTTTGGATATGACTAAACCATTTTGTATAACTAATTTCTTAAATATATCTAAATGTTAAAAATGCTGCTGAACATTTTTAGAAAAAACTAAGATATCATCTATGTAGACTAATATAAAATCACTGTATGGTATAAATATATCATTCATAATTTTCTGAAATTCAGAAGGGGCATTTTTTAAGCCAAAAGGCATCACTTTCCATTCAAAGTGACCAATAGGTACATTAAATGCAGTTTTATATTGGTCTGCTTCAGCTATTTGAATTTGCCAATATCCTGATTTTAAATCAAATTTAGAAAATATTAAAGCGTCATAAAGTCGATCCAATAAATCCTTTTTATTAGGAATAGGATGACGAATCCATTTTAAAACTTTATTAAGTGGTTTATAATTTATTACCAATCTTGGTACGCCTCGTTCTAATTCGGCGTTTTTATTAACATAAAATCCCCGTACATGACCGAGGTGAGTTTGACTCTTTGATTAATTTTTTTGTTTAACAAAGAAGCAATTTCTTCTTTGCATAATTCTAAATATTTAGAATTCATTTGACAAGGTCTTGCCTTGGTAGGAATCGACTTTCATCAAAATCATCAATATAGGGAAGTTTTACTTCATGCTTCTTTCTATTCCAAAAAGCATTGGGATGATCATTGCAAATTTCTACGTAAATAGTATGTCGTAGATTTTTTTATTTTATCCTGTAATTTCGGATTTTTGCAACACTTCTTCTATAGTAGAAGAGTTTATTTCAAAATTTATAAAATTAATTTGATTTTGTTTTTCTTAAAATGAAAATTTTAATTTCATTTACAAATCTAGTATGTGGTTCGATTATAAAACTGGAAAGAAACAGGAGTATTATCATATGTTCCTATGATACAATCAGTTCCTATGTATGTGATAGGAAAAATCTTTTTTATAAAAGGGGTACCAAGAATTACTTGGTTTGTAATATTTTTAGCCAATAAAAAGCTTTCAGGAATACAAACCTTATTATTACAAATATATGCACAAGGTAATTTATAATTAATTTGTAATTTATCACCTCCTGCATGTCTTAAACTATGAGTTGTTTTTTCAAAATATTTGGTAGGAATTAATCCTTCTTGTATTACACTGATATCTGCACCAGTATCAATAAGGGCAGTAAATTCTTTCATTTCAGTTTTACTGATGAGTAAAGTAATTTTTACATAAAACTTGAAGGATGTAATCATATCAAGTTTAGCTAAAAAACTTTCTCCATCAATTTTATTAAAATTGTCAAAGAGATTAGGTGTAACCAAAGAATAATCTTTTTTAGTTTCTAAATTCGAAACTCTAATATAAAGATTTTGATTTAGTTGTTTTAACATTTTGATTTCGTCTTTGAGATGATTTATTTCTCCATACAAGTCTTTTAAAGTAGTAGGAGATTTATGAGCTTCTTCATATCTTTGTTTCATAAGTTTATAAACTTCTGTCATTGAATATGGATTATTATTTTGTACAAATTCTACCTCTTTCTTAGGAGGAGTAGAACTAGTAGATGGAATATCATCCAAATTTTCTATGATTCGAGACCTTAATTCGGGATCTTTAATAGATTTTAAAAATTCCAAAATATGATTATTGGTTAAAACATTAATATCTGAATCCTGAAATTGAGAAATGAGTTTATAATAGTCATCCTCTTCTTGTTCAGATTCACTTTTGCCTTGTTTACAAGGACACATATCATTTTCGGATATATCGGGGACTGAATCGAAATATTATCTAATTCGAAGATATTTCTTCGTAATCATCCGAATCTAAAAATAATTTTTTCTAAAGAATCTTTTAATTCTTCACTAATATTTAGATTATTAATCTTTTGTTTCATTTTACATTTATTGGCATAATGACCAATACGTTTACATTTATAACAAACAATATTAGTTTTATCTTTCTTTCTTTCAAGCCTATCGGACTTTCGTTTTTCTTTTTTTCTCAAGTTTAGCCTCGAGAATATCTTTTCTTTTTTCTTTTTTATGATAGAATTCATTTTTTATTATTTTGAGAAGAGTTATGAACTTGTCTTTTTTGTGATTGTTGAATATCCAATCCAAATTGATCGCAAAATTGTCCTAACCGATTTCTTTCGGTTAGTCTTTGCCTTTTTAATTTGTTGATTTAACTTAATCTCATTACATAAGGCTAAGCCTTCAGTTTTACAAGTTGCTATGAGACGTCCATATGTATAACTATCATAAGGAATAGATATTTGATCTTTCCTAAGAGTTTTATTTACTCTTTCCGCAAATAAGGGAGGTAATCCATCAATGAAGTTGGATTTCCAATGAGAGCTATTACTCTCTGGTAATTCCATGACCCTATTAAGAAATAGGTCTCTATACCATCTCCAATCTGTAAGTGTTTTACACCTTGTATTTTGTAATAGAGTTCTATTAGTCTCATTATTATCCGAAATTTTTTCCAAATGAAAATGTTCTAAGATGGTAACAATTAATGTATAAACTGATTGTTCACTGGTAGTACCATCAGGTTCTTGTTTCAAAATATGATAAATAGTTTCTTTCTCTTGATTAGAAAGATAATTATCCCACCAACCTTTAAGTTGGCCAGTAAATCCTGCAACTATCATCTTTGAAATATTACTGTCACTATTGCCAATCAGTTTACTGACTGTACTATACATAAGCATCCTATGAGTAAGATTATAAATCTGTTTTTTTGTATAACCATCGATATTCCATTCATAAATACTCTTTCCATTATAAGAGTTATTATTAATATATTCTTGTTCTTCATGTAGAATATCTACCAGAGAAGGTCTTCTATAATAATTAATTCTTTGTGTTGGCCTATCCGCAAACTTATATAACTTACTAAGTTCATGTTTAATAACAGGTTTATAATCTTTAGTTTCTGATAATTTATCAGAAAATTCATTTTCAAGAGTATTAATATTTAATTTTTTAAATTTCTGATCTAGTAGTTCTTCTAGATCTGACATCTTTTTTAATTTATAATTATTTATTTCAGGAGGAGGTTGAAAAGGCGGAGCAGATATGACTTCTTTAGGTCCTGAAATGTCTGAGGAAGATGTATTAATCTTTTCAATTTTTTGTAATAGATCATCAATTCTCTTATTAAGAGAAAGGATTTGTTCTCCCAATACATTTAAACAAATATTAGTATAATTTTGTTGTTCTATGAGTTTATTGATTTGTTTTACAGTAATTTGTAGAGTATCATTCGCAAACAATTTAACAAATGCTGTAAAACTTACAATATGATTGTCTTTTTCTAGATGAAAAGGTTGTTGAGGAGGCCAAACTCCTTTTATAATTTTTCCACCTAAGAGTTTATAATCTCTTTCCAAAACAGAAATATATGGGTCAATATATTTATCCATAAACCATGGAACAAAAGGGAATAAAATATTATGAAGGGATAAATGTTTATAAAATATTTCAGATATATAATATTTCATATGATCATCGAAATTAGATAAAAACCATTTTTTAAATGGTTCCCATCGAGGTAGATCAAATTCTTTTCGAATTTTTTGCCCAGCGTCACATCCAGGGACTAAAATCAATTTTGTGTATATGATTCATAGAGAAAAATTCATTTTCGATTCGATTACTTTCCGGATCCGTATTATAAATACCTTTAACAATATTATCTCGGGTTTTTAAAACCTTATCCACATGATTCTTATTTTCCTCATGTGTAGTTGGTTGTGAAGTACTTACTTGGGAAGTAGAAACCCTGTAAGGAATATAATCATTATTGTCTATTAATGGTGAAATATAAGGTCTTTCAGATCTAGTTGAATAGGTTCTTGGAAAATGTCCAAGTCTAGAGGAAGTAGATTCCATTTGTATATAAACTATTCCTTCTGGAGTTTGTTCAATATTATCAATATTATGATCATTTTTAGACTGAATATAACCAGTTTTTTCTAATTTCCATTGAGAAGGCATAGGAATTTCATCCCATTTTATGATCCTTCTAGTTGAAATTTTTGATCTATTGAAATTTGTTTCTATTAAAACAGTTTCATTTATATTTTTATCCATTATTTTACAATTAGGATTTAAAGTAAATAATGGTTTATAATAAATTCTATAATGATATACATATGAGTTCGGATCCAACCATATAATTATAGCCATGAGTTTTAACATTTAATGTTAAAGAGTCAAATATATTGATATCACTTAAAGATAAAGAAAGATTAGGATAAACATTGAAATAAACTCGGTCCATGAGCCGGACTAGATTGGATCACACCTATGAGTGATTGTTTCCAATTTAAATTTCTTGCATCTCTCAGACATGCAATGAAACTCTCAGGTAAACCCTCTAAAGTAAGAGGTTTAAATGCAATTTGCACAAGTCCAATATGAATGAACTTATATAAATCCTTATATTTAAGGATATCAGTCTCGGATAATAATTTTATTTCAGTTTCTTCATTATCTAAAGAAACTGATTCTTCAGTAGTTTTAACTACTTGTTTGAAACCCAATTTTTCAAAGGTTCCCAACTGATAAACAGATTTTTAAATCTACTCTTGGAATTGTCCATTTATTAAGGGCATCCAAGTTATGAGGAATATCCATCTCTTGTTTAGAAACATTTTTTAATGTTTCTTTTTTTCTTTATTAAATTCATTTAAATATGAAATGAAGGAAGGAAACTTCATGTTAAACTATGAATTTTATATATATCATAGTAATTACATGGCTCTGATACCAAATTAGGTTCGACACCCAGATAGTAGTCCATGCAATAACTTAGAGTTTGGGTTATGACATTTAATGTTAAAGAGTCAAATATATTGATATCACTTAAAGATAAAGAAAGATTAGGATAAACATTGAAATAAACTGGTCCATGAGCCAGACTAGATTGGATCACACCTATGAGTGATTGTTTCCAATTTAAATTTCTTGCATCTCTCAGACATGCAATGAAACTCTCAGGTAAACCCTCTAAAGTAAGAGGTTTAAATGCAATTTGCACAAGTCCAATATGAATGAACTTATATAAATCCTTATATTTAAGGATATCAGTCTCGGATAATAATTTTATTTCAGTTTCTTCATTATCTAAAGAAACCCGATTCTTCGATGAGTTTTAACTACTTGTTTGAAACCCAATTTTTCAAAGGTTCCCAACTGATAAACAGATTTTAAATCTACTCTTGGAATTGTCCATTTATTAAGGGCATCCAAGTTACGAGGAATATCCATCTCTTGTTTAGAAACATTTTTAATGTTTCTTTTTTCTTTTATTAAATTCATTTAAATATGAAATGAAGGAAGGAAACTTCATGTTAAACTATGAATTTTATATATATCATAGTAATTACATGGCTCTGATACCAAATTAGGTCCGACACCCAGATAGTAGTCCATGCGATAACTTAGAATTTAATGGTCCAAATTTTACATGATCTTTAAAACCGTCATCCTACTTATCAAAGAATAAAACCGGGATCAACGCCTTTACACAGCCTTCACTCAACGGCTTTCAACAGGCTAACCCTTATTCTTAGAATAAGTAAGGCCAGTTTCAAGTTCATAACCCAAACTCTAAGTTATGGCATAAACTGCTATCCATTCGGACAAAAGAAGGATCCTAACAACATAATTAGCCAGATATATATAACTTCATAGTTTAACATGAAATAATTTAGCCTTCCATTAATTTATGATAATACAAAAATATAATAAAAAGAGAATAAAGAAGAAGAAATTACCAGGGATTACTGGAAGAAACTTCAAACTTTTTATTGATAAGAAAATTTTACAAAAGGGAAAAGAAGGTTGTAAATATACAAGAGGGATAGATGAGAGAGGGAGTAGATAAGAGTAGTATGTAGGCCGTGTCCAACTTATGAAGAGTTTGCTTCCTTTTATAGGCAAGGAAGTCGGACACCAACTATCTTATGCTATTACATGAAAGGATTTGAAATCCGAATATTACTGTTCCCTATAATGGAATAACTATTACAACAGTCCTACAAGGACAATAATGTAAGAATATGACAAAAATGATAAGTGTCATGAGTCACATGTGTGTCGGCATCCTTTTACTTTATTGCTTTCTTGGCGAGCATCTTCCATCTCCTGGACCATATGGTCAATGGCATCTTCATTAAGATTGTCTTCATCCATATCTTCAACAGGGTCTTGAGATTCCCCTGCTAAGCAATCTTCATCATTAGACGAACTGGCAATAGAAATGTCAGTTTTGTCCTCGGAGAGCAAATTCTTGATAAGCTCTTTCTTCAATTCTTTCATATATGATTTAATCAAATCTGCTTTTGGGATAACATCCCGCTGCAATTTTATCATAGAAGATAATTGACTAAAAAGGATTGGTATTTTTTAAATCCCCGATTCCTTTTTGCTTTTTGTATAACTCAAGTTTTCTTTGGATATCATCCAAAAGATTCTGACCATGTATAACTTTAGTTTCAGGGTCAAATTTTATTAATCTGTCCCAAAATCTACTATGAGTAGCCCTTCTAAGACATGGCATATTATACTGGGTATAACCCACTTCAGGCGTCCATTTCCAAACCCATGGAATGGAAAATTCTATAAAGAAAAGCATTGAAGCTATATCTTCTGAGTTAATATCTAAACTGATATAATCAGCAACTCTTGGAGATATTTGAATCCATTCACCATATAAAGGTTTAAAATTATCAGGAAGTATAACTCCAGATGTACCATATTTAGTCCACCATGAGAAAAACCAATTTGGTAAAGGATAGTTATAAACATTTCCACATATTTTTATTAACCAACAAGTATGTTTCTTGGTAGGATTTTCATAGAGAAATGCTTTATGAAATGCATCCACATAATCCCAATAATTATATTTAATAGAAAATTTTGTATCAGAAATTGTAAATTCCTTTTCTCTTAATGGAGAAGTTCCCCATTCTTCAATTGATATAATCTTTTTGATTGTAATTTTGCTAAAATTGAAAATGGTTCCAGTTTTAGCACCTCCAGGATAAAAATGTGTGATTTCACAATATGTGTTTTTTAACACATTTTCATAATATTGTCTTTGCTTGTATGACGTAGCTGTATATGATGCAACATCCATGTATCTGTTAATTAACATCCATGGATCATGTTTCCATTGAAGATCTTTATGTTCTAGATGACATATGATGTCTTTTTCTTTATGAGTATAATAAAGAGGAGTATGATCTTCTTCTGCTGCAGTTATCACCTTAGCATAGGAGGTTTCACCTGTTTCTTGTTTTTGAGCAAGATACTGCTTCTTGAATTCTGCATATAATGCTTCTTCATTCTCTGGTAAATTAAGAGCTATTAACTTCTTATTACCATGTTGAGTTTATGACATTCTTATCTTTTGGCTGTGAGGTATTACCTCCCGCCACGACCACCACGACCTCTAAATTGTCCTCGTCCCCCTGCATCGCTGCAAATATTCACGAGTCAAAAAAATCGGGAAGATTATTATCTTGACCTTTCTTATAAATAATATCAAAATCAAAAGGAGCTAAATGAGCTTGCCATCTAGCAAACATCTGTTTAGAAACATCATGTTTAAAATCTTTATGAAACATGAATTTAGCTGCTTGACAATCTGTCTTAATTATAAATTTTTGATTGTATAAATCATCTTGAAATTTTAAAATACATTTGACAATAGCTAAAATTTCTTTAGCTACTGTGGCATAATTCCTTTGACTATCAGTCCATTTACCAGAATGATATCTGACTAATTGTGGTTTATTACTATTAGGGCAAATTTGGGTAAGAATTCCCCCATACCCTATATCAGAGGCATCAGTTTCAATAATTTTTTGCCAAGTAGGATTGGCTAAAACCAAACAAGGTAAAGATTTAACTTTTGATTTAATTTTCTTGACTGTCTCAGTATGCTGAGAAGTCCAAGGCTTAGGTTTCTTTTTCAGTCTATCATATAAAATAGCTGTATCCATTGCAAGATTTTGATAATAAGGAGAAATGTAATTTAAACTTCCTAAAAATCTTTGTAATTGAGTTTTATCCAGAATTTCATCTGGAAATTTAGAAGCAAATTCTATACTTCGATTGATAGGGATAATTTGTCCTTTTTCAATGTTATGACCCCAAAAATCTAATATTAGTTTGAAATAAAACCATTTTAGGTTTGGATATGACTAAACCATTTTGTATAACTAATTTCTTAAATATATCTAAATGTTCAAAATCTTTCATTTGAACATTTTTTAGAAAAAAACTAAGATATCATCTATGTAGACTAATATAAAATCACTGTATGGTATAAATATATCATTCATAATTTTCTGAAATTCAGAAGGGGCATTTTTTAAGCCAAAAGGCATCACTTTCCATTCAAAGTGACCAATAGGTACATTAAATGCAGTTTTATATTGGTCTGCTTTCGACTATTTGAATTTGCCAATATCCCGATTTTAAATCAAATTTAGAAAATATTAAAAGCGTCATAAAGTCGATCCAATAAATCCTTTTTATTAGGAATAGGATGACGAATCCATTTTAAAACTTTATTAAGTGGTTTATAATTTATTACCAATCTTGGTACGCCTCGTTCTAATTCGGCGTTTTTATTAACATAAAATCCTGTACATGACCAGGGTGAGTTTGACTCTTTGATTAATTTTTTGTTTAACAAAGAAGCAATTTCTTCTTTGCATAATTCTAAATATTTAGAATTCATTTGACAAGGTCTTGCCTTGGTAGGAATCTGACTTTCATCAAAATCATCAATATAGGGAAGTTTTACTTCATGCTTCTTTCTATTCCAAAAAGCATTGGGATGATCATTGCAAATTTCTACAGAAATAGTATGCTGTAGATTTTTTATTTTATCCTGTAATTTCGGATTTTGCAACACTTCTTCTATAGTAGAAGAGTTTATTTCAAAATTTATAAAATTAATTTGATTTTGTTTTCTTAAAATGAAAATTTTAATTTCATTTACAAATCTAGTATGTGGTTCAGTTATAAACTGGAAAGAAACAGGAGTATTATCATATGTTCCTATGATACAATCAGTTCCTATGTATGTGATAGGAAAAATCTTTTTTATAAAAGGGGTACCAAGAATTACTTGGTTTGTAATATTTTTAGCCAATAAAAAGCTTTCAGGAATACAAACCTTATTATTACAAATATATGCACAAGGTAATTTATAATTAATTTGTAATTTATCACCTCCTGCATGTCTTAAACTATGAGTTGTTTTTTCAAAATATTTGGTAGGAATTAATCCTTCTTGTATTACACTGATATCTGCACCGATATCAATAAGGGCGATAAATTCTTTCATTTCGAGTTTTCATTGATGAGTAAAGTAATTTTTACATAAAACTTGAAGGATGTAATCATATCAAGTTTAGCTAAAAAACTTTCTCCATCAATTTTATTAAAATTGTCAAAGAGATTAGGTGTAACCAAAGAATAATCTTTTTTAGTTTCTAAATTGAAACTCTAATATAAAGATTTTGATTTAGTTGTTTTAACATTTTGATTTCGTCTTTGAGATGATTTATTTCTCCATACAAGTCTTTTTAAAGTAGTAGGAGATTTATGAGCTTCTTCATATCTTTGTTTCATAAGTTTATAAACTTCGTCATTGAATATGGATTATTATTTTGTACAAATTCTACCTCTTTCTTAGGAGGAGTAGAACTAGTAGATGGAATATCATCCAAATTTTCTATGATTCGAGACCTTAATTCGGGATCTTTAATAGATTTTAAAAATTCCAAAATATGATTATTGGTTAAAACATTAATATCCGAATCCCGAAATTGAGAAATGAGTTTATAATAGTCATCCTCTTCTTGTTCGATTCACTTTTGCCTTGTTTACAAGGACACATATCATTTTCGGATATATCGGACTGAATCGAAATATTATCTAATTCGAAGATATTTCTTGTAATCATCCGAATCTAAAAATAATTTTTTCTAAAGAATCTTTTTAATTCTTCACTAATATTTAGATTATTAATCTTTTGTTTCATTTTACATTTATTGGCATAATGACCAATACGTTTACATTTATAACAAACAATATTAGTTTTATCTTTCTTTCTTTCAAGCCTATCGGACTTTCGTTTTTTCTTTTTTCTCAAGTTTAGCTCTGAGAATATCTTTTCTTTTTTCTTTTTTATGATAGAATTCATTTTTATTATTTTGAGAAGAGTTATGAACTTGTCTTTTTTGTGATTGTTGAATATCCAATCCAAATTGATCGCAAAAATTGTCCTAACCGATTTCTTTCGGTTAGTCTTTGCCTTTTAATTTGTTGATTTAACTTAATCTCATTACATAAGGCTAAGCCTTCAGTTTTGCAAGTTGCTATGAGACGTCCATATGTATAACTATCATAAGGAATAGATATTTGATCTTTCCTAAGAGTTTTATTTACTCTTTCCGCAAATAAGGGAGGTAATCCATCAATGAAGTTGGATTTCCAATGAGAGCTATTACTCTCTGGTAATTCCATGACCCTATTAAGAAATAGGTCTCTATACCATCTCCAATCTGTAAGTGTTTTACACCTTGTATTTTGTAATAAAGTTCTATTAGTCTCATTATTATCTGAAATTTTTCCAGTAAAATGTTCTAAGATGGTAACAATTAATGTATAAACTGATTGTTCACTGGTAGTACCATCAGGTTCTTGTTTCAAAATATGATAAATAGTTTCTTTCTCTTGATTAGAAAGATAATTATCCCACCAACCTTTAAGTTGGCCGATGAAATCTGCAACTATCATCTTTGAAATATTATCGTCACTATTGCCAATCGCTTTCATCGATTGTACTATACATAAGCATCCTATGAGTAAGATTATAAATGCTGTTTTTTTGTATAACCATCGATATTCCATTCATAAATACTCTTTCCATTATAAGAGTTATTATTAATATATTCTTGTTCTTCATGTAGAATATCTACCAGAGAAGGTCTTCTATAATAATTAATTCTTTGTGTTGGCCTATCCGCAAACTTATATAACTTACTAAGTTCATGTTTAATAACAGGTTTATAATCTTTAGTTTCTGATAATTTATCAGAAAATTCATTTTCAAGAGTATTAATATTTAATTTTTTTAAATTTCGATCTAGTAGTTCTTCTAGATCCGACATCTTTTTTAATTTATAATTATTTATTTCGGGGAGGAGGTTGAAAAGGCGGAGCAGATATGACTTCTTTAGGTCCTGAAATGTCTGAGGAAGATGTATTAATCTTTTCAATTTTTTGTAATAGATCATCAATTCTCTTATTAAGAGAAAGGATTTGTTCTCCCAATACATTTAAACAAATATTAGTATAATTTTGTTGTTCTATGAGTTTATTGATTTGTTTTACGATAATTTGTAGAGTATCATTCGCAAAACAATTTAACAAATGTCAGTAAAACTTACAATATGATTGTCTTTTTTCTAGATGAAAAGGTTGTTGAGGAGGCCAAACTCCTTTTATAATTTTTCCACCTAAGAGTTTATAATCTCTTTCCAAAACAGAAATATATGGGTCAATATATTTATCCATAAACCATGGAACAAAAGGGAATAAAATATTATGAAGGGATAAATGTTTATAAAATATTTCAGATATATAATATTTCATATGATCATCGAAATTAGATAAAAACCATTTTTTAAATGGTTCCCATCGAGGTAGATCAAATTCTTTTCGAATTTTTTGCCTGGCGTCAGATCCAGGACTAAAATCAATTTTGTGTATATGATTCATAGAGAAAAATTCATTTCAGATTCGGTTACTTCCGGATCTGTATTATAAATACCTTTAACAATATTATCTCGGGTTTTTAAAACCTTATCCACATGATTCTTATTTTCCTCATGTGTAGTTGGTTGTGAAGTACTTACTTGGGAAGTAGAAACCCTGTAAGGAATATAATCATTATTGTCTATTAATGGTGAAATATAAGGTCTTTCAGATCTAGTTGAATAGGTTCTTGGAAAATGTCCAAGTCTAGAGGAAGTAGATTCCATTTGTATATAAACTATTCCTTCTGGAGTTTGTTCAATATTATCAATATTATGATCATTTTTAGACTGAATATAACCAGTTTTTTCTAATTTCCATTGAGAAGGCATAGGAATTTCATCCCATTTTATGATCCTTCTAGTTGAAATTTTTGATCTATTGAAATTTGTTTCTATTAAAACAGTTTCATTTATATTTTTATCCATTATTTTACAATTAGGATTTAAAGTAAATAATGGTTTATAATAAATTCTATAACAGATACATATGAGTTCAGATCCAGCCATATAATTATAGCCATGAGTTTTAACATTTAATGTTAAAGAGTCAAATATATTGATATCACTTAAAGATAAAGAAAGATTAGGATAAACATTGAAATAAACTGGTCCATGAGCCAGACTAGATTGGATCACACCTATGAGTGATTGTTTCCAATTTAAATTTCTTGCATCTCTCAGACATGCAATGAAACTCTCAGGTAAACCCTCTAAAGTAAGAGGTTTAAATGCAACTTGCACAAGTCCAATATGAATGAACTTATATAAATCCTTATATTTAAGGATATCAGTCTCGGATAATAATTTTATTTCAGTTTCTTCATTATCTAAAGAAACTAATTCTTCAGTAGTTTTAACTACTTGTTTGAAACCCAATTTTTCAAAGGTTCCCAACTGATAAACAGATTTTAAATCTACTCTTGGAATTGTCCATTTATTAAGGGCATCCAAGTTATGAGGAATATCCATCTCTTGTTTAGAAACATTTTTAATGTTTCTTTTTTCTTTTATTAAATTCATTTAAATATGAAATGAAGGAAGGAAACTTCATGTTAAACTATGAATTTTATATATATCATAGTAATTACATGGCTCTGATACCAAATTAGGTCCGACACCCAGATAGTAGTCCATGCAATAACTTAGAATTTAATGGTCCAAATTTTACATGATCTTTAAAACCGTCATCCTACTTATCAAAGAATAAAACCGGGATCAACGCCTTTACACAGCCTTCACTCAACGTCTTTCAACAGGCTAACCCTTATTCTTAGAATAAGTAAGGCCAGTTTCAAGTTCATAACCCAAACTCTAAGTTATGGCATAAACTGCTATCCATTCGGACAAAAGAAGGATCCTAACAACATAATTAGCCAGATATATATAACTTCATAGTTTAACATGAAATAATTTTTAAACATATATATGTATATATACATTTATAAACATATATACACATATATATGTGTATATTTATATATATGTATATATAAATATATGTGCATATATATACATATATATTTATATACTAATATGTTTATATCTATGCATATATATACATATGTAAATATATCTGTGTATATACATACATTTACATATATGTATATATATGTATTTGTCTCTATATGTATATATACATTTATAAACATATATATACATATATGCATATATATACATATGTAAATATATCTGTGTATATACATACATTTACATATATGTATATATCTGTGTCTATATATATATATATATTATATATATGCACATATATTTATATATGTTTATATATATAAGGGGTAATTCATTGAATTTTAAATTTGCTGCATTCTAGGTAAGTGATAAAATTAATGTGTGGTACAAGGGGACACATTAGAAAGATCAATATGGATATAATGGGCAGTTCATGGACTTTGGATTTTTTGTGTTTTAGATAAATTATAATATTAATGAGTGGTCTAAGGGCATACGTTAGCCAGACCCATATACATATAAGGGTAGTTCATTGACTTTAGATTTTTTGTGTTCTTTGTAAGTTATAAAATTAATTTGTGGTCCAAGGGTACATGTTAGACAAACCCATATGCATATAAGGGGGTAGTTCATTGGCTTTAGATTTTCTGTATTTTGGGTAAGTTATAAAATTAATATGTAGTACAAGGGTACACGTTATAAAGAACAATATACATATGAGGGGCAGTTTAATTAGTTTGCAGTTTCAGTGTTCTTGGTGAGTTATAAAGTTATTGTGTACTCAAAGGACACAAGTTAGATAGACCAATATACATATAAGGGGTTGTTCATTCACTTTAGATTTTCTGTGTTTGGATAAGTTACAAAATAATATACATATGTACTAGTCATAAATGGTATATTTTTTCAAAATTATAATGTATGTTCCAAAGGCCCATGCTCATCGACCTATATCCATATATGAGGTAGTTCGTTAACTTTAGGTTTTCTAAGTTCTAGGTAAGTTATATAACAATTAATATTTAGAGAAATTGTGGATAAAGTTTAAATGAAAATTAAATCATACGTATATGACCGATATACCTATAGGGGGTAGTTCTTTGACTTTAGATTTGTTGTGTTCTTTGTGTGTTATAAAATTAATGTGTGGTTCAAGGGTACACGTTAGACAAACCCATATACATATAAGGGGTAGTTCATTGACTTTAGATTTTCTGTGTTCTGGGTAAGTTATAAAATTAATGTATGGTCCAAGGGTACACGTTAGAAAGACCAATATACATATAAGGGAAAGTTCAATAAGTTTACAATTGCTTTGTTTTGGGTAAGTTATAAAGTTATTGTGAGGTCCAAGGCACAAGTTAGATAGACCCATATACATATAAGGGACTGTTCATTCATTTTAGATTTTCCGTGTTTGGGTAAGTTACAAAATAATGCAGATATGTATTAGTCATAAATAGTATATTTTTTCCCATATTATAATGTATGCATCAAAGGCCCACGTTTGAGTGACCTATATCCATTTATAGGGTAGTTCATTGACTTTAGGTTTTCTAAGTTCTAGGTAAGTTATAAAACAATTAATATTTAGAGAAATTATGGATAAATTTGATATGAAAATTAAATCATTACTTTTAAAACTATACGTTTCCTGAATTTATATCACTAGTCATGTCATAGCTCAACAAAACATATACTAGTTGCAGCAATAAACAGAAGGAGAGTAATCTTCAATTGGATACAATGGGTTCCCATGAAGCAAAAACCTCTTCCTTCAGTACCGAAGAAGAGAATGATAATTCCTCCTATGCAATGCAGCTGCTATTCTCAGGAGCTCTTCCGATGGTTTTGAATACTGTAATAAAACTTAATGTATTTGAAATCATTGCGAGAGAAGGCCCAAATGCCCAACTCTCCCCTTCCCAAATTGTCTCTCAAATGCCTAACAATAAAAATTCTCAAGCCCCAGAAATGCTAGATTGAATGCTTCGGATGTTGGCTTCCTATTCCATCTTCACGTGCTCTGTTGTTGATTCAAACAAGAAGGTTTATGGACTGGGGACTGTGTCAAAGTACTTCGTGAAGAATGAAAATGGATCATCACTTGGTCCTTTTCTTGACTTGCTCCAACATAAACTCACCAACGAAGCATGGTATCAAAATTTCACCGCTCCTATCGTCACTATTGTTTTTGGGTTTTATTCTTATTAATTTTTTATGGAAAGATTATTATAAAAAAATGGCCCAGTTAAATTATTTAATTTTGTTGATTTTTATTTTGATTTTTAAAACTTTAAGATCCTTACTTAGTATAAAAATATATTTGTTGTAATATTTATTTGTACTTTTGTTATTTTTGTGCCAAATGATCAATAAAAAATAATAATTAATCTTTTAGAAAAAATACCACAAAGGATCAAGGTAATTAAAATGGTCAATTAAATTTTTGAGTGATTTGTTTATTATAGACTATTTTTGAAGTAATTTTTGTTATATTTCTATACAATAAATTTCCTTTTAAGTTAGTTGTTCCGTGAATTATTCTTATAATTTGTACCATTTTCCCCCTTTTGTGTAGTTTTGTGTAGTATTAAAAGCTGAAATTATGCCTACCTAATAGAAATAGGAATTTGAAATTTTAATATAATCTTTTTAATTTTTTTCTACCTAGAGCACCTTTACCTTATCAATTGATGAGGCTAATCCATGTTCGGCCAGATTATATTTGCGAAATTCAACTTTTGCTTGGCAGAATGTATATATTTTCCTTTCTTGTAATTATAATAAATTTACTAGACCAATAAAAATTATTTTTTTTAAAGTTATATGATACATACATGATATTTTGCACGAAAACTTCAAATAAATTTCTGGTTTCACCTTGTCCCCAAATTGAACTAATATTAATACAGGCTCAACGTGAGAGTGAAATAATCATAGGCGGATCTTAATGGAGACATGTCGCCCACCCTTCCACCCCCATCTCTTGGGAAAAAAATAAAAATTTTAGCATTATGTAGTACTCATGGACCCCTAAAAAAATTTGTATGTAGTACGTATTACTAATTCCATAATAAGTAAGTTTAGGTTTTAATTCTCTGTGATCATTGAGAATTCTCTAATTTAATTGTTAATACATTTTATACTACACTTCTAAATAAATTTTCTAAGGTTTTAGTTTATTTTTTATTTATAAGATTCATTAATGAAAGTTCTATAAAAGAGAATTTTAAAAAATGAATATAATGTATATTAGACGATACTGACGACTGTATGATAAATTTAGATCTACAGTACACTTATTTTAGAAAAAACCTTATTAATTGAATTTCCAAAAATAGTTATTACCTACACGTAAGACTAATATTATGATGGTAAAATATTCCAATAAAACACATAAGAGCGCTTACTACTTAGATAGAAAGTGAAGATTCTTTTTGTTTTAAGTAAATAATTGACTTGGTCCCACAAAAAATTACTCAAGCTCTGCCATTAAAAATGATGACATAGTTTAGAAAAAGATAGGATGCATAGAGAGAAAAATATTTATGTAAGGACATATTTATCTCTTATTGATCTATAATCCTTTACTCAACTTTAAATAAATGTATCTTTTTTTATTTTGCCTAAGGTACGAATTAGGAGCTGCAGTTCTCTACGGGGGCATTCCATTTGAGAGGGCACACCAGATGCCCATATACAAGTATGCAGGACGAGACCAAAAGTTTAATGAGACATTCAATGTCTCAATGCTCCACCAGACAAAGATGGTTTTAGCAAAGATTATTGAAAACTATCAGGGCTTTGAGAATCTCAAAACATTGGTTGATGTTGGTGTTGGTGCTAGTGTTGCTCTTAGTGTCATAACATGTAAATTCCCTAATATTAAGGGTATAAACTATGACTTGCCGCATGTTACAGAGCATGCACCAAAATATTCAGGTATGTTTTTAGTTTATAATTTATTTCACAACAAATCTAGATCATATAAAAAGAAAAAAAATTCACTAATGTTGCTTTCTTATGAATAAAATTACAAATTAATCTTAAAAAATATGTCAGTCTTAAAGCTCTCAATTTATTAGGCATTGAAAAATTGTATAAAAGTTTTAAGTTATGGGAACATATTTATAAGTTTTTTATCTCTTACCAATTATTCTCGAAAAATTAAAAAGTTATTGAAACAATCGTAATTTCTCATGATATTAAAAAGTCAATATCCTAACCTTAGTGGAATGTTTGTAATCAAACATTATACACTTCAAGCATATAGATGTTTACTATAGATAGGCACTTGCATAATTTCACAAAATTCTTTGACAAAATTGTGAAATTACTCTTTGAGTGAGTTATTGTATAATTGTTCTTTTTTTTTTTTTCTTGTATATAGGAGTGAAACATATTGGGGGTGATATGTTTGTGAGTGTCCCAGAAGGAGATGTCATCTTCATGAAGGTAAGATTTCTTTTCGGATCAAATTGGTTTGTGAAGGGGTGGGAGAGCAGGGAATAAATACTTAAAAATTCAACGTGGCTAATATATGAGAAAAAATTACTCCTTAATAAGGGTTAGGGAATCCTTTCCTCTTGAGATACCCTTTAGGGGGTGAGTAAGGCCAAACACAACATTTTAGCAGCATATATGAAATATTTGGATGGAGAATAATAGGAGGGGTAGATGGAGATTAGAAAAAAATTACTTTATTTATTATTTTTGTCTAACATTGTTCTTGATTAAATGTTAAATTAAAAATGTCATGGCCTAATGCATTTTATTTCTCTTCAAACCCCTCCAATTCGGGAGGAAGAAAAATTCTAATATATGAATGTGTAGAACGCCCCTCCACATTTACAACTTATTTTTTTCATTAAGGATCTTCTAGTACATACTCTAATATATTGTCTACCATACAAAAGTTGTAACCTATTCTTTAGAATTATTTTAAAACAATTCCTCTGAGATTTATCTTCCAGAGCTTAGGGTTTTTATTTTATTCTATAGAATTTATTAATAAACTACTATTATAGAAGTGTTCCAAAGAAAGTAAAATTGTAATACAAGTTGTCTTAGATGATCCGTCGATCCTTGCTTGAATTAGTTAAGGTCAACGAATGAAGGGGGAAAAAAAGAGGCAAGGGATATACACTTAAATCTGAATATGACATTTAAGTATTTGTCTGGAATTTTTTAATAATTTAGATCGAAATTAATTTCCCCTCGTCACTAATTAAATGGCTGAAGAAAATTTATTTTATATCCCTTCAATTATTTATTTATTTGGTAGAATACATCCCTTCAATTTCTACCAAATGAAAAGGTGCAGAGGAAGTACATGTGTCATCCCGAACGAGATAAATGTCAAAATTTATTTACTTGCCAAATATAGATTTGTGAACGAAATTAAATTTTATATCTATTCATTATTTTTTTTAGCCAAAGAAGATAACTATCATAATTCATTGACTTGCCTTATGTTTAAGATCAAAAAATAGATATACTGAAGAAATTTTATTGCAATAGACGGTACTTCATATTTGGGATGACGATCATTGCTTTAGATTGTTGAAGAACTGCTACAAAGCTCTGCCGGAAAGTGGAAATTTGATTGTCGTGGATGCAATTATTCCCATGAATCCTGATAATAGTTCATCTACTAAACACACAACCTAAGTTGATATGTTTATGCTGCTGAATCAACAACTAGGTGCGAAAGAACGAACTGAGCAAGAATTTTTTACCTTGGCAACTAAAGCTGGATTCAAAGGGATACAGAAAAAATGTGTTTTCTTTGATTTGTGGGTGATGGAGTTCAACAAAAAAAAAATGGATTGCGATCATTTTCTATATTCTCATAACTTTAATGTTAGATGTTTTTGTTCACTATATATAAATTTGTATTTTGAGTTGTTTTGCTGATAGAATTCTAGTTGAATAGGAAAAAAATTATATTAATGGTTTTCAAGAAAGGAATGAGGTAATGATCTACGAAAAATATATCCATAATTTTTTAAACAAAGAAGACACCTATAGTTATTGGAAAGTTTTTCTATGAACGTGAGGTGGTGGAAGTTATGGATCAGGAATGGAAAATTGACGCTAATGATCAAATTTTTTGCAATTCAAAATAATGATTAGATTATTATAGAATAAAAAAATAAAGTCTTAGAAAATGAGAACGGAGAACTGAGATGTTTAGGAGAGGAGAGAGAAGAAAAGTGTTATCAAATATATATAGTAATATATACATATATATAAATTATGTAATGCTATATCTTGATTTACTAAAATTATTGATATTTTTAAATGAAAAAAAATTTGTTTAAGCGACAAATAATTTAAATTAGGAGTAAGTAATAATAGTAGTAGTAAAGAAACTAAATTAACATAACCCAAACGTACCCATAACTTGGTTTAATTTTATAACTTATATTTTCTCTCACAATAATTCACCTTTCAAGAATTATAAAAAGAAAATGCACACTAAACTCAAACTAAAATTCTACTCAAATTGAGCATGCACCGAAAAGAAATTTCTTGCTGCAACAATGAAGTCACCATATGGAATCCTTGGTTTTTAAAGAAAATTAAAAACTAAGGATTCCTCCTGGTGACTTGGTAAAGTGTTGACATAATTTCTCTAGCACTTATCCTTAAATGTGGGGTCCAAAATAAGTTACAAAGTTTGATTGTAAGATGTTACATGGGATAGAGAGGTGGAAGAGGTGGCGGGCCCTAATGTACGTTACAAAGTTTGACCATAAACGTTACATGGGATAAAGAAGGTGAAGAGGTGGGTGGGTCGGTGATGAGAAAATTTTACTTTATTTAGGGATATGGTTGGTAAGCGTAGAGGTGTGTGGAGGTGATTGTCTGAATCTCCCTCAGGGATAACGAGTTCTTTTAATTTCTTGAAACTTTTCCAATTCTGCACGTCGGTTGTTATTACCTCAATGTTCAGGAGAGGAATGACAAAAAAAAAAAAAAAAAAAGAATTGGAAAAGTCCATAGAAATTCAGAGAACTCATCATCCATGAGAGAGATTCATACAATCACCACACCACTGCACACCTTGAAGTAATACAATGCTCATCGCTTGTTATTACCTCAATGATAAGGAGAAGAATGATGGGGAAGAGAATTTTAGTTCATATTTTGATTTTTCTATTTCAGGATGTCAATTATTACATCACTATTGAGTGAGTACAGAGGAAGAAAAATTTATATAGATATCCATTCCCCAATATTTTGTCTTCCTTGATCACTGATTCAACAGTGAGGTAATAAATGACTCGCCCAAACAAAAAAATAAATTTTTTTATGAATATTGATTCACAAAAATTCTTCTTTCTCGATCACTTACTTAGAAGTGAGGTAATAAAACCAATGCGCTGAAACGTTTTAGTGAGTCGATTACGTTACTCACGTCTTAGCACTGATGGACTGAGGAAAAGGAAAAAATTGATGATAAGGATAAGGAATCACGAAATATTTTTTGCTACATTTTGAAGTAGTAATGATTTGTGTTGTCAAAATCAGATGAAGTGATCATTCATCTGATTGTGATTATATACCTGTTACTTTTGTAGAATGAAAAACTTTGGCAATTCATTTTTTTTCCTCTCTTTTCTAGGACCAAAAATATTTCTAGTTCACCACAATATTTGACTAATTATTTAGAAAAGAATGATACAAACACCATTTCATTATGAAAAATTTGTTATGGATGTAGTTTACATGTAAGGCATTATTGGCTTGTATTAAGCCGAATTGACCCAATTTTTTTAAGATACGGTGATTTAACTAGTACAAGCAAAGCAATACATATTCTTCCCCCTTTTATGATTGGATTTATAATTTGAATTTTTTCCTCAACTATTACCTCACATAGAGACTTATTCTTTTTCTATTTTGGTGTGTCAGTTATTATCTCAATCTTGAGTTAGTGACGGGTTCACATAAATTCTTATTCCTCAATCACTAATTTAGATGCGAGGTAATGTAACTAACACTGAATTCATCGTGTGTTACTAGGGGTGGCAATCGGGATGAGAATCAAGGATCTCATCCTCGTCCCACTACTTTATATCATATCTAATTATCATCTCATCCTGTTTAAAATTATATCGGAGATTCCCGTCTCCGTCTCGATAGGTATAAAATCAATCCCATCTCTGTCCCATCCCTAACCGGAAAAACATGACGAAAACCCTATTTATCCCTATGGGGAAATGGGACTAAAAGTCCCCATTTAGCCCATTAGATAATTTTGTAATTAAAAATTGAAATTTATGAAAATACTTATATTGTTCATTAGAAAAGCTTTGAAAAAAATTTTGTATTATGAAATAGGTAAAGTAATAATACAAATAAAGGAATAAATATTTATAGTGATGAGATTGAGAAGGGACTAAAAAGGGGATGGGATAGGACAGGACGGGAATAGGATAAGACAAAATGAAATCTCATCCCCGTCCCATTCTATTTCATCTCCGCTTTCTCTATTCCCATCCTATCCCACCCCCAATTAAAGTCGGGAAATTCCTGTCCCATTCGTGATAGGATGGGACGAATCCCCTCTTTTGGTGGGGCTTTTTCCATCCTTATATGTTACATTACTTGACTGGCCGAAGAAGGTGATGATATGGATAAGGAGCCGTGAAAGGTTTTTTGTACAACACTATTAGGTGAAGTGATGTCATTGTTTGATTATCATTACCTACACCGCTACTTTTGCATAATGGAAAACATTGGCGATTTCTTCTCTCTTTTTTTGGGAGAGAATATTTCCAATTCATCCCATCTTCTAATTTTTTTTGCTAGGTATCTAGTGTTGTTTTAGAAAAATATTATATAAATACACCTTATTATAAAAAAATTTGTTGTATATTCAGTTTATATTTGGAGACATAAACTCATTAACATGTGTTAAATTATATCACTATTCTTCTTATGTTCTAAAATTACTTTTTAGTTTTGTAAATTTATGAATAAAAATATTATGAAATGTGTCGTATAAAGAAAGATGCTTTAAAAGATCTAAGCACCCTCAATTGAGGTAATCTAATTAAATACATTTTATTTTGAACCTTATTTAAAAAAATTTCTTATCATTACCATTTTTGTTTTGATAAACTATTTAAGTACTATCAACTTTAAGAAAATAAGCCTTAAAAGTACTATTAACTTGTTTTATTCTCAAAATACCTATTTTATGTGACACTTTTATGGGCTTGTTTATAATGTTTAAGGTCTCATATCACTATTGTTGATGGCTTAGAAAAATTTGCTAGTACTTTAGCTCACTCTATTCTCTTTTCTGATCAGGGCATGTTTCGGATTGTATGCCTTCTATCCTTAGTACAAACATAGTTAATTAATACAAATTCTGTTTACTTTAAAAAAAATTAACACCGTATATATATTGTATATATTAATTTTTAGCTAATCTATTCCAAAAAAAGAATTTAGCTAATCTACTTTTTAAAAAGAATTAGTCTCATGTCCTAATGTTAGTGAGGTTCTAAAGCCTAATTTTATCCTTTTTTTTTTTAATTTTTAAAACAGACATAGGCATAATAATTCGTAACTGGAGACCGTGAGATCTTGTCAAAGTAGAAAGAGTTGCAGCCTGCCAATCCAGAGGTTGGGGGTTCAACTTCTGCAATATATAGGATGTTCTCTATCTTTTGAAACGTTTAATTTCTCTGTAGTTAAGGTCATGCTTAATTATTTGATATTATGTAATCCCCACCGACAATGTGATACATTTTTTACTAGAAAACAAAAATCATAACTTTAAATAACAATAACAAAAATATAAGATAATGATGTGTTGCTATGAAAGGTGCTCAAATTTATGTCCAACAAATCACATGCTCAAGAGAGATGGGCCTTCCAAATGAAATTGCCACTTTATTCTCAAATAGTTCCCCATTAGAAAGTTACACTCAATATTTAAAGATCATAAACCATATAAAATATAAACTATATAAAATAAAATATATTAACTTTTATTAATAAAAAAAATTTACTTAAGAATTTTGCATTTGATGACTAAATCCATATGTGGGCCGACGAACGCCTAGTAAACTTTAGGCTAAAGTAGAAAAAATTGATATGCATTTACCCAACAATGTCAAGAAAAGACCTCAAACTATCAACACCTTGGAACTATTAATACCTGGGAAATTATTTGTCCTTTATCAATGACATTATTGGGTCCACTAGTATTGCACTTATAATTGTAAATCTTGAACCCAACAACTTTTTTGGACCCAAAGTCTATTTTTTTTCCTGATAAAATCTACATTTTCAACTCAATGTCAGTTCATGCTATATTTTGATTGGTTTTTAATTCGATCAATGTATTTCTTTCTTGAAAGTTTCATTTTACTTATTAGTTATATTCATATTTCTAGTTTGAATATAAATTTTACCATTTCGTTGAATATTAAATGTTACTTTAATTTTGGATGCTCATTATGACGAGTCGTTGATGGTAAGTAAAATTAGAATGTTACATTATTAATTAGATGAATTAGTTTGTTTTTTGAATGTAGATGTTTAAATTTGAATGGAGAGACTTCTATATTTGAAAAAAAAAATTATATTTTTATACAACATTGAAAAACGCCCGATATTTAAGGGTACAACTTACAAAGCGCCATAAAGTCTAATTCTTAATTAGAAGTTATGGTATAATTTTACACATTTCAGAACATAACAAAGAGAATTAAAACCTTAACTATCATAAAAAGTAAGTTTACCAGAAGAAAAGTAGATAGGGACCATAAATTTTCTTGAGTTCAAGATTTGCAATTGCAATTGTAATTGAAATCCTAATGGACCAAAGAGTTTCTCTGATGGATGGTAAATAATTTCCAACTATCGATAGTTTGAGGCCTTTCTCTAACATTGGTGGGCAGAAAAATGCATAATTTTCCCATGTTTTGCTAGTTCAGCTCAAAGCCCACTTGTATCACTCAAATAAGAAATTTAGTCATGAAAGTACAAAATTTTAAAGGATATCTATTTTTTTAAAGTCACATGCACTAAAAAGTTTCTCTATTTTTTTATTTGTAGTTATAAACTGTAAATACTAAGTTCCACTTTCTAATGTGTGTGGCTGCAAAAATCAAGCTCATCTATAAAGTTTAACTAAACTGGCATTTTCATTTGAAAGCCCTTCCCCTCTTGTGCAAAGTATAGTGATTTGGGGGATACAAGTTTGCGCCTTTTCACAGCAAAATCTCCTAATCCATATATATATATATATACACTTAGGATATACCAAGAAGTTCATTGATATGAAGCCCATAACAACATACTTCACCTAAATTCATTTTGAAATTCATATTAATATATGGAGGATTTCTATTCTTATTGGTAATCTCTATTCACCATCTAAATTAGATTCTAAAGGCATCTCTAAGGAAGACACCAGAACACTAATTTTGATGTTTTGGTTTAAAAAATCTACTCCAGCGAACATATTTGGTGTAAAAATGAAGTAATGAACAGTAACACAGCAAAATTTTTTGTTACTGCTCATTACACCAAATTTGCAAAATGTCTTCCTTAACCTTTCTTATTTTCATATATTACATCTATATCCTTTTTTTCCTTTTCATTTATTTACATATTTCGTTAAATTATAAATTATTTATATATAATATATTAATATAAAAATCTCATTGAGACCTTAAAAATTAGACAAATATTGAATATAAAATTTAATTTATTTTTAATACTTATTTATATTTGTAATGTATAAATGTTATAAATTCATTTATAAATATTTTAAAAAATGTAAATTTCGGAATCTTCTCTATCTAAGAGAAGAATGTTTATTAAAAATATTATTTTTGTTTTTCAATAATTCATTATTAGTTTGTAATAATTTTAATTATATGTGTTAAATAATATTATATTATTGTAAAATATGTTTTAATTAATTAGAAATATTTTAAACTGGTTTTAAGCTAATTTTCATAAATAAATTAAATGAATTATTTATTAATGTAAAATGAATTTAATTTATAAATAATTAATATGGAATATTTTTTTGAGATGCTTTACACCAAATTTGGTGTAAGATTCTTGTGCATAAAAATTTGATGTATAAAAATGCTGAGAATATTCCTTTTTACACCAAATTTGGTATAAAATTTTGGTGCATACATTACAGATGCCCTAAATCAATTAGATGTAACTCTACGCGAAATTTGATCCAGGTGTTCACAACAGACGTACTCTTACCCTAAATTCATTCTAAGTTCATAATAGTATACTTTGCCAAAAATCCATTTTCATATCTGAGCTGGTAACAACATATTTCACCTAAATGTCAACTTGAAAATTTTACTGTCAATAGAAAATTATATACAATTATAGCCTTAAAACTTGTTTTCAGTAAAAAGTTTATAATTTAAAAAGGTGAAGTTAAAAATCGTGACGTAGTCAAGGTTAAACTTAACTTTTCACCTTACTATATTCAAATTCAAATTTTAGTAATTTTTTGTGTTTTGAATTACCATTTTTGAAGGATTTGTAGACATGAGATTTAATGAATGTATTTAGATTAATTTTTTATTTTCTACATTCAAATCATGATTTAATATAAGTTATATTTTTTTGGTTTCTAATTATCATTGATTACAGATCTGTACACTTGATATTTGTATTTTTTTGTAATTGAAAAAGTGTCCATATATATAAAGACTTTGGCAACTCATAAGCTCTTCAAAAATTATGTTGATAGAAAAAAGAAGAAAAGCACTAATGAAAATTTAATGTAAGCAATCCAAGACTTCAAAAAACAAATTGACTATTTTCTTTTTGAATTTAAAAAAACTAGGAATGTCTTTTACGTATTAATAAATAATTTAATTAAATATACGTATAATTTTTTTAAATAAGTAAATTTAAAATTGCTAAATTGTATGGATCTAAGTTCATGTATAATAACAACTATATTGTTGTATTTGTAACTATTATTAGTATTATTAGCTACTAATAAGAGTTTCTTGAAGGTAATACCATAATAAAAAAAATCATGTATAGCACTATATAAAAATTAATTATAGTAATTAATATAAAAGAACAATATGCTAATTTAAAAGGAAAATTTGGAATTTCTTACCAATAACAAATAGGTACTGATTATTGAAGGTAGAGTCCAAACTTAGAGGCTAAGTTCCAAAAGTTTAAGAGTGTGTATAGAAGGTGGAAAGTGTACCTTATTTACAGAGAGTGAAGCCTAAGAGGACTTACAGAGTTTCCATGTGGGACTCCAAAAGTCTTTCTTAAGAGTGAAAATCCATAAAGTCTTTCTTAACAGTGAAAATCCATACTCCATCATTATTACCTCCTTTAATATTGACATATATGAAATTATGTCAATTGTTTCGAGTCCCTTTCATGAAGAGTTACACATTAGAACTCAATTCAGGGTGAAAATATTAGATTTTGGTATAAGTGGGGATTTACAAGACTTGTAATCGAGTTTACAGAATATAATGTAATTAAGGGAATTAGAAGTTTTACTTCCTTTATTTTAAGTTGTTGCTTGAGAAGAATGAATAATTTGTGTTTGATCTCATCTGTAGTCGGAGTGTAATATATTACTTATTTCCTCCTCGGGAAAAAAAACTAATGACTGGTATGCTTTGTGCTTATAATAAATCCTGATTCACAAAACTGAGGTTGATCATCGTTTTCTAGCTCGTGCTTATAATTAGTGTAGTCGATTTATCGACTCTTGAGGCCAGAGTAACCTCCTCACCCAGTAAATGGGGGCAATTTTATTTTTTAGTTTTATATAGTATATGTAATTTGTCTATTATGTATTTAAATTAGTAAATTATGTCATTTTATCCCTAACAATTTTTTAAAAATTTATGGTGTCAAATAATTTATATATTTTGTGTTAAAATTAACATATTTTTCTATTTCGACCCCCCAAATTAATTAAAACTAAGTTATTACGTACAAAAAAAATTAATTCAATATTATTTTCTACAATTAAATTTTTACATTTGAATTTCGGCCCCACTAGATATTGGAGTTTGGCTTCGCTCCTGTGCAAGGGCATGGAAAAAAAATGTTGAAAATCATTGGTAGAGTATGATTTTTTTATAAATGCAGAGTTGTAAATAGTTTATAGGTTTAAATGTTTGTAATAAAAGTTTTTTTGATATGAATAGAAAAACGAGATTAGTTTATTGGTATATATAGCTAATTTCTCGTGAAAGATATGATTAAAAATTGAGCAAAATATGTGATTATATCAATTGGGGTTGGCTAATTGAAAACAATGTTTTACTAGTGCAACCATCTAACTAACATATTGTTTCTTCATTTCCACACTCTCTCTAAAAAAAATCCTACTCAAACTAATGATTGGAAGTAGTTTGAGTTAGTGTGGATAAAAATATAAAAAAATTATTGAAATTGTTAATTTTAATATTGAAAACATTAAAAAATTTTAATATGTCTGAAAAAAATTTGACAAAACCTTGTGCACCACTATGGCACATGCACATATATGTGTTGTATGCATGGACACTAGTGGTGCACAGGGATACAACGTGCATAGGACAATATTAGCAATTGCTTACAGACCATGCCAATTGTATGTAAGAGGCATGAAGTTAAGTCCCGATTGATGTAAAACAAAACAATTCTTGATAAAAGCAAAAATGATAACTTGTAGATGGTCTATTATAATCAATCTATTATAATCTTCAATGTTGAGCAAACAACTTTCCATAATAAAAAACAATCAATCCTTCCGGTCCTAAATTTTCAAGCTCAAGACCCATCAGTTCCCACTCACATCGAACACCATGCGAGTCCATAAGAATACGATTTTCCAAATTAGCGAAGATATCTTGAGCTTCAAAGGAATAAATTAAAAAGAATTTCACAATGCAGTTCTGCAAAAAACGCATCAGACGGCCTTGCACAGAATTGTAGCAATGCGTCATGAAGAGGTAGAATACCACAAAACATATGATACTTCAAGATCTGTAAAAAAGATGCATAGATAGGAGCGAAATTCAAAAAAGAAAGCGTCATGAGTTTGGCTTAGATGCAAGGGAAAGTAGAGGCGCATCACAACGACTGAATGTCCCCCAATTCGACGGTGAACACAGGGACGCAGAGTAGGGTACCGAAGTAGGATTTTAGCAAAGTACGTGTTTACCAAGTACGGAAACTCATGTATGATTAGAATTAAAGAAAGGTAACAAGATAGAACTGACAGACTGATGGTTTATGTAGGAACAAGCCACATATATATAGTAGAATGTTAGCACTCCTCCCAGCAGAATATTAATGGCATAGGTTCGAGTATTGATCGCAGTTAATGTGGTGAAACATGCAAAGGTACAATTTTCCATTTAATAAAATGTGTGTAGATATTTTTAGGGAAGCGAAATGAATATATGTAGATATATATACGTTTATATACACATATATATTATACATACATATGTATATATGTACATATATAAGTATATATGTCTATATATTATACATACATTTGTATATATATACATATATATAGATATGTACATATACACACATATATAATATCTATGTATGTATATATATGTATACATTTATATATATAAACCCCTAAATAAAGTCTTAAAATGGATTAGACACCACATTCCTAATAAGAAAGATTTGTTAGATAGATTATATGATGCAATAATATTCTCGAAATTTGATTTAAAATTAGGATATTGGCAGATTCAGATAGCTGAAGCTGACCAATATAAAACCACTTTTAATGTTCCAATTGGACACTTTGAATGGAAAGTGATGCCTTTTGGATTAAAAAATGTACCTTCTGAATTTCAGAAGATTATGAATGATATTTTTATTCCTTATAGTGAGTTTATAGTTGTTTACATAGATGATATTCTAGTATTTTCTAAAAATATTCAACAACATTTTGAACATCTTGATATGTTTAAGAAATTAGTTATACAAAATGGTTTAGTTATTTCAAAACCAAAAATGGTTTTATTCCAACCTAATATTAGATTTTTAGGTCATAATATTGATAAAGGAAAAATAATCCTATCAATAGAAGTATTGATTTTGCTTCTAAATTTCCTAATTTATCTAGATAAATTCTAGATAAATTATATTTTACCATATTATAAAAATTTAGCATATGATACAGCTATCCTATATGATAGATTAAAAAAGAATCCTAAACCTTGGACTACCCAACATACTGAGATAGTCAAGAAAATAAAGGAAAAAGTAAAAACTTTGCCTTGCTTAATATTAGCAAATCCTAATTGGAGAAAAATCATAGAAACAGACGCCTCTGATATAGGTTATGGAGGTATCTTAACCCAAATTTATCCTGATAATAACAGAGAAAGTTTGATTAGATATCACTCAGAAAAATGGACTGATAGTCAAAGAACTTATGCTACTATTGCTAAAGAAATTTTAGCTATGGTAAAATGTATTTTAAAATTTCAAGATGATTTATATAATGGAAAATTTATAGTCAAAACTGACTGCCAAATAGCCAAATTCATGTTTCATAAAGATTTTAAACATGATGTGTCTAAGCAAATGTTTGCTAGATGGCAAGCTCATTTAGCCCCTTTTGATTTTGATATTGTTTATAAAAAAGGAGAAGAAAATAGTCTTCCAGATTTTCTAACTCGAGAATTTTTGCAGCATGATACCGCAGGGAAGAGGCATTAACTTCCGTGGACGTGGGGGAGGTAATACCTCTCAAAATACAGGCAAAAATGTTATTATCCAAATGGGTACCGAACATCTTATAGCTAAAAATATTGCTGATACAGATGCCTCATTATATGAGGAATTTAAACAATTCATTGCTAATAAGCAACAGCAGGCAGGTGAAACCTCCTCATCTAGGTCATATTCCTAAATCATATCAGAAGAGGATAATATCGCCTCATATCATACTAATACTCACAAAGAAATTATATTTCTTTTAGATAATAAAGATTTACAATGGAAAAATGATCCATGGCTACTGATGAGTAGATATCTTGATACATCATCATATGCTGCTACATCTTATAAGCAGAGACAATATTATGAGCACATACTTAAAGTAAGCTCTTGTGATATTACACACTTTCATCACAACACTAAAGTTGCTAATGTTTATAACTTTAGCAAAATTATAATAAAAAGGATTATATCCGTGGAAGAGTGGGGTTTATCTCCTCTCAAAGAAAAGGAATTCATAATTCCTGAATCCAGATTGTCATTTAAATATAATTATTGGGATTATATTGATGCATTTCATAAAGCATTTTTATATGAAAATCCTAATAAAAAACACACCTGGTTAATAAAGGTTTGTGGGGATGTTTATAATAATCCCTTACCAAATTGGTTTTTACAATAGTGGACCATATATGGCACCTCTGGGAAGATACTCCCTGATAAATTCAAACCATTATATGGTGAATGGATTAATATATCCCCAAAAATAGCTGATTATATTCGCTCAGAACAATATTCAGAGGAAATAGCCTCCATGTTATTTTTCATTGAATTTTCCATACCATGGGTGTGGAAATGGACACCAGAAGTGGGTTATACCCAACAAAATATACCATGTCTCAAAAGAGCTACTCATAGTAGATTTTGGGATAGGTTGATTAAAATCAACCCAGAGACCAAAGAAATTTATGGCAAAAATATTTTGGATGATATCCCACAGAAAAATGTTTCTTACAACAAAATAAAAGATAAAGGCGAGATTAAATCTACAAGTCCTTTTTATCATATATCAACAAAATTAAAGATGCAAAAGGAAGTGATTTCCAAGGAAGAGCTAATCCGTTCATATATGGAAGAATTAAAAAAGGATCTAGTTAAAAATCTGATCGCCGATGATAAAACGGATGTATCAATGACAGGCTCCTCAAATGAAGACTGTCTAGAAGGCGAATCGCAAGATCCAGATATGGAAGATTTCTCAGAAGCGGATATTGACCAAATGGTCAAGGACATTGAAGATGCCGCAAGAAAAGAGAAAGAGTGATAATGACAAAATACATTATTGTAATAGACATTATTGTGAAACAATAATTGTACTCTTATAGGGTCCCATGTAATAGTGATCGTACTATGCGGATTTAAAATCCTTTTGTAAACTAGAATAGATAGGATAGTTGAAGTCTGCCTCTTCATTTGTCTATAAAAGGATGGAAATTCATCCAAAAGAGTCAGGACCTCAGTAGTAGAAGTTAGACAATTCTCCCTTCCTCTCCTTGTAAAAATAAATTCTTCAATAATCAAAGTTTGAAGTTTTCTTCTTTAATCCCTGGTAAGTCTTAAAGACTTTCTTATTTTAATTTTCTTGTTATAAGTTTTTATATTTTATTGTTCTTAGGTTTAGCCTAATGGAAGGCTAAATCTTTCCATGTTAAACTATGCAATCATATATATCATTGTAATTATATTGTGAAGATCCTTATTTTGTCTGGTTGGATAGTAGTCTAATGTAAGGATTCAAGGTTTGGGTTATGAGATCTGGAATTTGCCATAATTATTGAAAGATGAGGGCTAGCCTGTTTAAAGCCGTTGTGAAGGCATGTTAAGGCGTTGATCCCGGTTTCATCTTTTGTAATTATGTTGACGGATCTGGATTTCATGTAAAATTTCTACCTTATAACTTGAGTTCTTACATGGATGACTACCACCGGACCTGATTTGGTATCAGAGCCATGTAGTTATGTGGTATATTTGATTCATAGTTTAACATGCAATTAAATCCAAATGAATTTATTAAAAGATAAAATAAAATTAAAAATTCTTATAAACAAGAAATGGAAATTCCTGATCAATTAGAAGAACTTAATAAGTGGACAATCCCTAGGATTGACTTAAAAACTGTATATCAGTTAGGCACTTTTGAAAATTAGGCTTAAAGCAAGTAGTAAAAACTACTGAAGAATCAGTTTCTTTAGATCATGAAGAAATTGAAATTAAATTATTATCTTCTTATGACATAAATCGATATAAAGATTTATATAAATTTATTCATATTAGATTGGTGCAAATTACATTTAAACCTTTAACATTAGAAGGTTTACCAGAAAGTTTCATTGCATGTCTAAGAGATGCAATGAATCTAAATTGGAAACAATCACTCATAGGTGTAATACAATCTAGTCTGGCACATGGCCCAGTTTATTTTAATGTTTATCCTAGTCTTTCACTTTCTTTAAGTGATATTAATATATTTGATGATTTAACATTAAATGTTAAAACTCATGGATATAATTATATTTCTGGATCAGAACTCATATGTATATGTTACAGAATTTATTATAAACCATTATTTACATTAAATCCTAATTGAAAATTAATGGATAAAAAGATTAATGAAACTGTTTTAATAGAAACTAATTTTAATAGATCTAAAATTTCTAGAAGAAGAATTATAAAATGGGATGAAATCCCTATGCCGCAACAGTGGAAAACTTGAACGAACTGGTCATATCCAGTCTAAGACTGAACATAATATTGACCATTTTGAACAGACTGCTGAAGGAATTGTTTATATACAGATGGATAATACACTATCCAGATTAGGTCATATCCCAAGGACTTATGCTACTAGATCTGAACATTCTTTTATTTCACCTCTTATAGAGGAAAAGGATTATATTCCTTACAGAGTTTCTATCTCACAGGTAAGTGAACGTGATGAGAATAATCATCATGTAGAAAAATTAGTTAAAAACAAAGAAAATATTGTCAAAGGTGTTTATAATACTAAAGATGCGGAAATAACCGAATCTGAAATGAATTTTTCTTTATGAATAGACCTAAGATTGATTGTAGCCCTGGATCTGAGGCTAGGCAAAAAGTTAAAACAGAATTTAATTTACCTAGATGGGAACCATTCAGGAAGTGGTTTTTCCCTAATTTCGATGGACAATTGAGAAATTATATTTCTGATGAATTTTATAAATTCTTGGCTTATCATAATATTTTATTTCCTTTTGTTCCATGGTTTATGTCCAATTATATTGAACCTTATATTTCTGTGTTAGAAAGAGATTATAAGCTTTTGAATGGCAATATCATAAAAGGAATATTTCCTCCCCAACAATCCTTTTTTATGGAAAAGCAAAATCATATAGTAAGTTTTACAGCTTTTTCAAAAATATTTGAAAATGAAACTTTAAGCGTAACTGTAAAACAGATAAATCAAATAATAGAACAACAAAATTATACGAACATTTATTTAAATGTTTTAGGAGAACAGATTATATCTCTTCATAAAAGAATAGATATATTAATACAAAAATTAGAAAAATTTCCTATAGATTCTTCAGGAAAAAAGGCACTTATAGCTACACCCTCTCTTCAGCCTCCTCTTGAAATAAAAAATTATAAATTAAAGACTATGTCAGATCTTGAAATGTTAATAGATCATAAATTTCAAAAACTAAATATTAATACTCTGGAAAATGAATTTTCAGAAAAATTAGCAGAAACTAAGGATTATAAACCCATTATAAATGATGAAATTAATAAATTACATAGATTTACTGATAGACCAACTCAAAGAATACATTATTATAATAGACCTTCTCCTGTGGATATTCTACATGAGGAACAGGAATACATAGGTAATAATAGTTACAATGGAAAATGTATTTATGAATGGAATTTAGATGGTTATACAAAAAAACAGATTTATAATCTGACTCATAGGATGTTAATGTATAGCACCATAAGTAAAATGCTTGGAAATGGTGATAGTAATATAACAAAAATGATAACTGCAGGATTTACTGGCCAACTAAAAGGTTGGTGGGATAATTATCTATCTTCTCAAGATAGAGAAGAAATCTATCATAGTATAAAACAAGAAGATAATAAAATTAGTGAAACAGCAGTTTATACACTGGTAGTTACTATATTAGAACATTTTACAGGTAGAATATCTGATAATAGTGAAAATATTCGTACCTTATTACAGAATTTAAGATGTAAAACACTATCTGAATTGAGATGGTATAAGGATGCTTTCCTTAATAGGGTTATGGAATTACCTGAGAGTAATAGTACTCATTGGAAATCCAAGTTTATAGATGGATTACCTAATCTATTTGCGGAAAGAGTTAGAAAAACTCTTAGAAAGGATAGAATAACTATTCCTTATGAAAGTTATACTTATGGAAACCTTATAGGAACTTGTATACAAGAAGGTATAGCCTTATGTAATGAAATTAAATTAAATCAACAAATTAAAAGACAACGATTAACTGAAAGAAATCAATTAGGACAATTTTATAGTCAATTTGGGATGGAAATTCCATCACAGAGAAAAATAGTAAATAATTATAGAAAAGATGATAGATATATCAAAAAGAAAAAGGGAAAATATTCTCAAGAAAAACTAGCTAAAAAATTGAAAAGAAAATCTGATAGATTAGAAAGAAGAAAAGATAAAAATAATATAGTTTGTTATAAGTGTAAAAGAATAGGACACTACGCTAATAAGTGTAAGATGAAGAAAAAGATTAATAGTCTAGATATTAGTGAAGAATTAAAAGATTCTTTAGAAAAATTATTTATAGAATCTGATGCATCTGAAGGTAGTACTTCAGAATCAGAATTAAATCATATAACTGATTATTCTGAAACTTCATATGATAATAAATGTTGTATACCTTGTAAATAGGGTAATAATAATAATAATTCTGATAATGATAGTCAGGAAGATGATTATTATAAAATAATATCTCAATTTAAAGATTTTGATATTAATGTTTTAAGTAATAATAACATCTTAGAATTCTTGAAATTAATAAAAGATCAAGAATTAAGATCAAGAATAATTGAACAACTGGATAATACTCCCTCTTCTAGTAATAAGACACAAGAATTAGAATTCATAGAAAATAATAATCCTTATACGATGTCAGAAGTTTTTAAAATAATGAAACAAAAGAATAATAATTCTCACAAATCTTCTAGTACAATAAATGATTTATATGAAGAGATTAATAATCTCAAGAATGAAATTAAATTGTTAAAACAAATTAATAAAAATTTAGATATTCGAATTTCTAATTTAGAAATAAAAAAGGATAATACTTTAATAACACCAAATCCTTTTGAAAATCTTAATAAGATTGGTGAAGAAGATTTTCTATCTGTTTTAGATGTTATCACATCTTTTAAATTCTATGTTAAAATAATATTATTAATAAATCATGATGACATTATAGAACTAACTGCATTAATAGATACAGGAGCAGATATTAGTGTCATACAAGAAGGATTAATTCCTACGAAATATTTTGAAAAAACTACTCATAGTTTAAGACATGCAGGTGGACAAAAATTACAAATTAATTTTAAAATGCCACGTCCATACATTTGCAATAATAAAGTTTGCATACCTGAAAGCTTTTTATTAGCTAAAAATATAACTAACCAAGTTATACTTGGAACTCCTTTTATAAAAAAGATTTTTCCTATTACTCATATAAGTACAGATTCTCTTATAGGAACTTATGAAAAAACTCCAGTTTCGTTTCAGTTTATCACTGAACCAAATACTAGATTTGTGAATGAAATTAAAGATTTCATTTTAAGAAAACAAAATCAAATTAATTTTCTTAATTATGAAATAATTTTTTTAAATGTTGAAGAAATTTTACACAATCCTAAATTACAGGATAAAATTAAAAGAGTTCAAAATAATATTTCATTAGAAATTTGTAATGAACACCCTAATACTTTTTGGAATAGGAAAAAGCATATAGTAAGTCTCCCTTATATTGATGATATCTTTTAATACATGTAGACATTAAATTCAAATGAATTTCTTAAAAGATAAAAGAAAAATAAAAAATGCTAATAAGCAAGAGATTGATACACCAGAAAATCTGGAAGAACTTAATAAGTGGACAATCCTTAGGATTGATTTAAAAACTGTATATCAGTTAGGAACTTTTGAAAAATAAGGCTTAAAGCAGGTAGTAAAAACTACTAAAGAATCAGTTTCTTTAGATAATGAAGAAATTGAAATTAAATTATTATCTTCATATGATATTAATCGTTATAAAGATTTATATAACTTTATTCATATTGAACTTGTGCAAATTGCATTTAAACCTTTAACACAAGAAGGTTTACCAGAAAGTTTTATTGCATGCCTAAGAGATGCAAGAAATTTAAATTGGAACAATCACTTATAGGTGTCATATAATTCAGTTTGGCCCATGACCCAGTATATTTTAATGTTTATCCTAATCTATCACTTTCTCTAAGTGATATTAATATACTTGATGCTCTCACATTAAATGTTGAAACTCATGGTTATAATTATATTTCTAGATCAGAACTAATCTGTATATGTTACAGAATTATTATAAACCATTATTTACATTAAATCCCAATTGTAAAATAATGGATAAAAAGATTAATGAAACTGTTTTAATAGAAACTAATTTTCGTAGATCTAAGATCTCTACTAGAAGAATTATAAAATGGGATGAGATCCCCATGCCACAACAATGGAAACTTGAAAGAACTGGTCATATCCAGTCAAGAACTGAACACAATATAGACCATATTGAGCAAACTACGGAAGGAATTGTTTATATACAGATGGGTAATACTTCATCCAGATTGGGTCATATCCCAAGGACTTATTCAACCAGATCTGAACATTCTTTTATTTCACCTCTTATATAGGAAAATGATTATGTTCCTTGTAGAGTATCTTCTTCACAGGTAAGTGAACGTGATGAGAATAATCATCATGTAGATAAAGTGTTTAAAACTAAAGAAAATATTGTAAAAAGTATTTATAATACTAAAGATGCGGAAATAACCGAATCTGAAATGAATTTTTCATTATGAATAGACCAAAAATTGATTTTAGTCCTGGATCTGCAGCCAAGCAAAAGGTTAAAGCAGAATTTGATTTACCGAGATGGGAACCATTTAGAAAGTGGGTTTTCCCAAATTTTGATGATAAATTAAAAGCTTATATTTCTGATGAATTTTATAAATTCTTGTCTTCTCATAATATTTTATTTCCTTTTGTTCCCTGGTTCATATCTAATTATATTGAACCATATATTTCTGTGCTTGAAAGAGATTATAAACTCTTGAATGGAAATATTATAAAAGGCATATTGCCTCCTCAACAGCCTTTTTATATAGAGAAGGAAAATTATATTGTTAGTTTTACAGCATTTTCAAAGATATTTGAAAATGATACTCTAGGTGTTACTGTAAAACAAATCAATCAAATAATAGAACAACAAAATTATACGAACATTTATTTAAATGTTTTAGGAGAACAAATTATATCTCTCCATAAAAGAATAGATATATTATTACAAAAATTAGAAAAATCTCCTATAGAGTCTTCAGGAAAAAAGGCCCATTTAGTTAAACCACCTTTGCAGCCTCCTCCTGAGATAAAAGATTGTAAATTAAAGACTATGTCAGATCTTGAAATGATGTTAGATCATAAATTTAAAAAATTAAATATTAATACTTTAGAAAATGAATTTTCTGAAAGATTATCAGAAACCAAGGATTATAAACCAATAATAAATGATGAAATCAATAAATTATATAAATTTGCTGATAGACCAACCCAGCGGATCAATTATTATGGTAGACCTTCTCCTGTAGATATTCTACATGAAGAACAGGAATATATAGGTAACAATAGTTACAACGGGAAATGCATTTATGAATGGAATCTAGATAGTTATACAGAGAAACAGATTTATAATCTGACTCATGGAATATTAATGTATAGTACAATCAGTAAAATGATTGGCAATAGTGATAGTAATATTGCGAAAATGATAACTGCAGGTTTTACTGGCCAACTTAAAGGTTGGTGGGATCATTATCCATCCAATAATGATAGAGAAGAAATATATCATAGTGTTAAAAAAGAAGAAAATGGTCAAATTAGTGAACAAGCAGTTTATACACTGGTAGTTACTATATTAGAACATTTTACAGGTAGAATATCTGATAATAGTGAAACTATTAGAACTTTATTACAAAATTCAAGGTGTAAAACACTGACTGAATTTAGATGGTATAAGGATGCTTTCCTTAATAGGGTTATGGAATTACCGGAGAGTAATAGTTCTCATTGGAAGTCCAAATTTATAGACGGACTACCACATTTATTTACCGAAAGAGTTAGAAAGGCTCTTAGGAAAGATCAAATTTCTATTCCTTGTGAAAGTTATACTTATGGAAACCTCATAGGCACTTGTATACGAGAAGGCATAGCTTTATGTAATGAAATTAAATTAAATCAACAGATTAAAAGACAGAGACTAACTGAAAGAAATCAGTTAGGACAATTCTGTAGTCAATTTGGGATGGAAATTCCATCACAAAGAAAAATAGTTCATAGCTATAGGAAAGATGACAAATATGTTAAAAAGAAAAGGAGAAAATATTCTCAAGAAAAATTAGCTAAAAAATTGAAAAGAAAATCTGATAGATTATAAAGAAGAAAAGATAAAAATAATATTGTTTGTTATAAGTATAAAAGAGTAGGACATTACGCTAATAAGTGTAAGATGAAGAGAAAAATTAATAATCTAGATATCAGTGAAGAATTAAAAGATTCTTTAGAAAAATTATTTATAGAATCTGATGAATCTGAAGAAATTACTTCAGAATCAGAAATTGATCAGATAACTGATCATTCTGAAAATTCATAAAATAATACATGCCCTTGGAAACAAGGACAGAGTAATTCTGAGAATGATACTGAGGAAGAAGATTATTATAAGCTAATATCTCAATTTTGAGATTCTGATATTAATGTTTTAAGTAACAATAATATTTTAGAGTTTTTAAAATTGATAAAAGACCAAGAATTAAGGTCTAGAATAATTGAACAAATAGATGACATCCCATCTACTAGTAATACTAGTAAAGCTTCAGCAAAAAAAGAGTTAATAACAAATAATAATACATATACGATGACAGAAGTTTATAAGCTTATGAGACAGAGAAATATGAATTCTCAAAAATCTCCTACTACATTAAATGATTTATATAGAGAAATTAATAATCTTAAAGATGAAATTAAAATGTTAAAACAAATTAATAAAAATTTAGATATATGAATTTCTAATTTAGAAATTCAAAAAGAGAATACTTTGGTGCCATCCTATCTTTTTGAAAATCTTAATAAGATTGGCGAAGAAAACTTTTTAACTGTTTTGGATGTTATCACATCTTTTAAGTTTTATGTTAACATTACATTATTAATAAATCATGATGAAATCAGAGAATTTACTGCATTAATAGATACAGGCGCAGATATTAGTGTTATACAAGAAGGATTAATTCCTACAAAATATTTTGAAAAAACAACTCATAGTTTAAGACATGCAGGTGGACAGAAATTACAAATTAATTTTAAACTGCCACGTGCATATATTTGTAATAATAAGGTTTGTATTCCTGAACAAGTTATACTTGGAACTCCTTTTATAAAAAAGATTTTCCCTATTACTCATATGGGAACAGATTGCCTTATAGGAACTTATGAAAATACTTCCATTTCTTTTCAGTTTATAACTGAACCTAATACTAGATTTATAAATGAAATTAAAGATTTCATTTTTAGAAAACAGAATCAAATTTCTTTTCTTACTTATGAAATAAATTCTTTAAATATTGAAGAAGTTTTGCAAAATCCTAAATTACAGGATAATATTAAAAGAATTCAAAATTATATTTCCTTAGACATATGTAATGATCATCCTAATGCTTTTTGGGATAGAAAAAAGCATATAGTAAGCCTACCTTATATTGATGACTTTAATGAAAGTGATATACCGACAAAGGCAAGACCTTGTCAAATGAATTCTCAATATTTAGAATTATGTAAAGAAGAAATAGCTTCTTTATTAAGGAAAGGATTAATAAAAAAATCAAATTCACCCTGGTCTTGTACAGGTTTTTATGTTGATAAACATAGTGAAATTGAAAGAGGGGTACCAAGATTGGTTATCAATTATAAACCTCTCAGTAAGGTATTAAAATGGATTAGACATCCTATCCCTAATAAAAAGGATTTATTAGATAGATTATATGAAGCTATCATATTTTCAAAATTTGATTTAAAATCAGGATATTGGCAGATTCAGATAGCTGAAGATGACCAATATAAAACTGCTTTCAATGTCCCAATTAACCATTTTGAATGGAAAGTGATGCCATTTGGATTAAAGAATGCACCTTCTGAATTTCAGAAGATTATGAATGACATTTTTATTCCTTATAGTGCATTCATATTAGTTTATATAGATGATATTTTAGTCGTTTCTAAAACTGTTCAACAACATTTTGAACATCTTGATATATTCAAGAAACTAGTTATACAAAATGGTTTAGTCATATCAAAACCAAAAATGATATTATTTCAGACTAATATTAGATTTCTAGGACATAATATTGAAAAAGGAAAAATAATTCCTATTAATCGAAGTATTGATTTTTCTTCTAAATTTCCAGATGAAATTCTTGATAAAACTCAATTACAGAGATTTTTAGGAAGTTTAAATTATACTTCACCATATTATAAAAATTTAGCTTATGATACTACTATTTTATATGAAAGATTAAAAAAGAATCCTAAACCTTGGACTTCTCAGCATACTGAGATAGTCAAGAAAATAAAAGAAAAAGTAAAAACTTTGCCTTGCTTAATATTAGCAAATCCGTATTGGTAGAAAATTATACAAACAGATGCCTCTGATATAGTCTATGGAGGAATTTTATCTCAAATTTGTCCTGTTAACAATAAAGAAAGTTTAGTAAGATATCACTCAGGAAAATGGACTAATAGTCAACAAAATTATACTACTATCGCTAAAGAAATTTTAGCTATAGTAAAATGTATATTAAAATTTCAAGATGATTTATATAATCAAAAATTTATGGTTAAAACAGATTGCCAAGCAGCCAAATTTATGTTTAATAAAGATTTTAAACATGACGTCTCTAAGCAGATGTTAGCTAGATGAAATTGTTTATAAAAAAGGTGAAGAGAATAGTCTTCCTGATTTTCTAACCAGAGAATTTTTGCAGCATGATACCACGGGGACAAGGAGCTAATGCTCGAGGCCGTGGGAGAGGTAATACCTCTCAACACAAAGGGAAAAATGTAATTGTCCAGATGGGCAAAAAACAGCTTATAGCTGACAAAATTGTTAATACAGATGATGATGCCCTCTTATATGAGGAATTTAAGCAATATATTGCTAATAAAAAGAAGAAGGCAGGAGAAACCTCCTCTTCTGGGTCCTACTCCCAGGTTTTGTCTGAAGAGGATAATACAACCTCTTATCATAATAATACCCACAAAGAAATTATATTTCTTTTAGAAAATAAACATTTACAATACAAAAATGATCCATGGTTATTGATGCACAGATACCTGGATACAGCATCATATGCTGCTACCTCTTATAAACAGAGGCAATATTATGAGCAAATACTTAAAGTAAGCGCTTGTGATATAACACATTTTTATCCTGGTGGTACTAAAACTGGGAATATTTATAATTTTAGCAAAATTATAATTAAACGGATCATATCCATTAAAGAGTGGGTATATCTCCTCTCAGAGAAAGGGGATTTACAATTCCTGAAACTAAAGTATCTTTAAAATATAATTATTCGGATTATATCGATGCATTTTATAAAGCATTTTTATATGAAAATCAAACCAAAAAAACATACTTGGTTAATAAAAGTATGTGGAAATGTTTATAACAGTCCTTTACCAAATTGGTTTATACAATGGTGGACCATATATGGTACCTCTGGGAAAATACTCCCTGATAAATTTAAAACATTATATGGAGATTGGATTAATATATCCCCTAAGATCTCTGATTATATCAGTTTAGATCAGTAGTCAGAGGAAATAGCCTCTATGTTCTTTTTTATAGAATTTTCCATACCATGGGTGTGGAAATGGACTCCTGAAGTGGGTTATATCCAACAGCATATTCCATGTCTTTGAAGAGCTACTCATAGTAGATTTTGGGACATGTTGATTAAAGTTGACCCAGAAACCAAAGAAATTCATGGTAAAAATATTTTGGATGATATCCAGCAAAAAATTGAATTATATAAAAGAATGAAAGACAACGGTGAGATTAAATCTACCAGTCCTTTTCATCATTTAACAACCAGATTAAAACTCCAAAAAGATGTTATATCAAAAGAAGATCTTATCAAATCTTATATGGAAGAGTTAAAGAAGGAGCTTGTAAAAAATTTGCTCCCTGAAGATAAAACCGATGTATCCATGACAGGCTCCTCAAATGAAGATTGTCTTGCAGGTGAATCAGAAGATCCATATATGGATGATTTTTCTGAAGCTGATATTGACCACATGGTCAAAGACATAGAAGTTGCCGCAATAAAGGAAATAAAGTAAGCATGCAGACATACATTATTGTAATAGCCATTATTGTATACCAATAATTGTCCTTAAAGGACCCATGTAATAGTGACAGTATTATATGTAATAGTGATAGGCACTATGCGGATTTAAAATCCTCTTGTAAAATAGAATAGAGAATTTAGTTGGCGTCCGCCCCTCTTATTGTCTATAAAAGGATGGGAATTCATCCAAAGGAGGCAGGACCTCAACCATAGCATTTAGAACTCTTTCTCCCTGTCTCCCTCATTGTAAAAATTTTCATTAATAAGAAGTTTTGAAGATTTCTTCTCTTTTCCCTGGTAAATCTTAAAGACTTTTCTCTTTTTTTTTTTTTTTTTTGTTATAAAATTTTATATTTTAGTTTATAGGTTTTGCCTAATGGAAGGCTAAATCTTTCCATATTAAACTATGCAATCATATATATCACTATAATTATATTGTGAAGATCCTTATTTTGTCTAGTTGGATAGTAGTCTTATGTAAGGATTAAAGGTTTGGGTTATGAGATCTGGAACTGGCCATAATTATTGAAAGATGAGGGTTAGCCTGTTTAAAGCCGTTGTGAAGGCGTGTTAAGGCGTTGATCCCGGTTTCATCTTTTATAATTAGGCTGACGGATCTGGATTTCATGTAAAATTACTACCTTGAAACCTTGGTTCTTACATGGATGACCACCACCGGACCTTATATGGTATCAGAGCCACATAATTCTGTGATATATGTGATTCATAGTTTAACATGAATTTATATGATTGCATAGTTTAAAATGGAAAGATTTAGCCTTCCATTAGGCTAAACCTATAAACTAAAATATAAAATTTTATAACAAAAAAAATTAAAAAGAGAAAAGTCTTTAAGACTTACCAGGGAAAAGAGAAGAAATCTTCAAAACTTCTTATTAATGAAAATTTTTACAATGAAGGAGAGAAGGAGAAAGAGTTCTAAATGCTATAGTTGAGGTCCTGCCTCCTTTGGATGAATTCCCATCATTTTATAGACAATAAGAGGGGCGGACGCCAACTAAATTCTCTATTCTATTTTACAAGAGAATTTTAAATCCGCATAGTGCCTATCACTATTACATATAATGTTGTCACTATTACATGGGTCCTTTAAGGATAATTATTGGTATACAATAATGGCTATTACAATAATGTATGTCTGCATGCTTACTTTATTTCCTTTATTGTGGCATCTTCTATGTCTTTGACCATGTGGTCAATATCAGCTTCAGAAAAATCATCCATATCTGGATCTTGTGATTCACCTGCTAGACAGTCTTCATTTGAGGAGCCTGTCATGGATATATCGGTTTTATCTTCAGGGAGAAAATTTTTTACAAGCTCCTTCTTTAACTCTTCCATATAAGATTTGATAAGATCTTCTTTTGATATAACATCTTTTTGGAGTTTTAATCTGGTTGTTAAATGATGAAAAGGACTGGTAGATTTAATCTCACCGTTGTCTTTCATTCTTTTATATAATTCAATTTTTTGCTGGATACCATCCAAAATATTTTTACCATGAATTTCTTTGGTTTCTGGGTCAACTTTAATCAACCTGTCCCAAAATCTACTATGAGTAGCTCTTCTGAGACATAGAATATGCTGTTGGGTATAACCCACTTCAGGAGTCCATTTCCATACCCATGGTATGGAAAAATCTATAAAAAAGAACATAGAGGCTATTTCCTCTGAATACTGATCTAAACTGATATAATCAGAGATCTTAGGGGATATATTAATCCAATCTCCATATAATGTTTTAAATTTAACAGGGAGTATTTTCCCAGAGGTACCATATATGGTCCACCATTGTATAAACCAATTTGGTAAAGGACTGTTATAAACATTTCCACATACTTTTATCAACCAAGTATGTTTTTTGGTTTGATTTTCATATAAAAATGCTTTATAAAATGCATCGATATAATCCGAATAATTATATTTTAAAGATACTTTAGTTTCAGAATTGTAAATTCCCTTTCTCTGAGAGGAGATATACCCCACTCTTCAATAGATATAATTCGTTTGATTATAATTTTGCTAAAATTATAAATATTCCCAGTTTTAGTACCACCAGGATAAAAATGTGTTATATCACAAGCGCTTACTTTAAGTATTTGCTCATAATATTGCCTCTGTTTATAAGAAGTAGCAGCATATGATGCTGTATCCAGGTATCTGTGCATCAATAACCATGGATCATTTTTCCATTGTAAATCTTTATTTTCTAAAAGAAATATAATTTCTTTGTGGGTATTATTATGATAAGAGGTTGTATTATCCTCTTCAGACAAAACTTGGGAATATGACCCAGAAGAGGAGGTTTCACCTGCCTGCTTCTTTTTATGAGCAATATATTGCTTAAATTCCTCATATAAGAGGGCATCATCATCTGTATTAACAATTTTGTCAGCTATAAGCTGTTTTTTGCCCATCTGGACAATTACATTTTTCCCTTTGTGTTGAGAGGTATTACCTCTCCCACGGCCTCGAGCATTAGCGCCTTGTCCCCGAGGTATCATGCTGCAAAAATTCTCTGGTTAGAAAATCAGGAAGATTATTTTCTTCACCTTTTTTATAAACAATTTCAAAATCAAATGGGGCTAAATGAGCCTGCCACCTTGCAAACATCTGCTTAGAGACGTCATGTTTAAAATCTTTATTAAACATAAATTTGGCTTCTTGGCAGTCTGTTTTAACAATAAATTTTTTATTATATAAATCATCTTGAAATTTTAATATACATTTTACTATAGCTAAAATTTCTTTAGCGATAGGAGCATAATTTTGTTGACTATTAGTCCATTTTCCTGAGTGATATCTTACTAAACTTTCTCTGTTATTAACAGGACAAATTTGAGATAAAATTCCTCCATAGCCTATATCAGAGGCATCTGTTTGTATAACTTTCTGCCAATGAGGATTTGCTAATATTAAGCAGGGCAAAGTTTTTACTTTTTCTTTTATTTTCTTGACTATCTCATTATGTTGAGAAGTCCAAGGTTTAGGATTCTTTTTTAATCTTTCATATAAAATAGCAGTATCAAGAGCTAAATCTTTATAGTATGGTGAAATATAATTTAAACTTCCTAAAAATCTCAATAATTGGGTTTTATCCAGTATTTCATCTGGAAATTTAGAAGCAAAGTCAATACTTCTATTTATAGGAATTATTTTTTCCCTTTTCAATATTATGTCCTAAAAATCTAATATTAGTCTGAAATAAAATTAGTTTTGGTTTTGATATAACTAAACCATTTTGCATAACTAGTTTCTTAAATATATCAAGATGTTCAAAATGTTGTTGAACAGTTTTAGAAAAGACTAAAATATCATCTATGTAAACTAATATGAATGCACTATAAGGAATAAAAATATCATTCATAATCTTCTGAAATTCAGAAGGTGCATTCTTTAATCCAAATGGCATCACTTTCCATTCAAAATGACCAATTGGGACATTAAAAGCAGTTTTATATTGGTCATCTTCAGCTATCTGAATCTGCCAATATCCTGATTTTAAATCAAATTTTGAAAATATAAGGGCTTCATATAATCTATCTAATAAATACTTTTTATTAGGTATTGGATGTCTGATCCATTTTAATACCTTATTGAGAGGTTTATAATTTATAACCAATCTGGGTACCCCTCTTTCAATTTCACTATGTTTATTAACATAAAAACCTGTACAAGAGCAGGGTGAATTTGATTCTTTTATTAATCCTTTCTTTAATAAAGAAGCGATTTCTTCTTTACATAACTCTAAATATTGAGAATTCATTTGACAAGGTCTTTCCTTTGTCGGTATATGACTTTCATTAAAGTCATCAATATAAGGTAGGCTTACTATATGCTTTTTCTATCCCAAAAAGCATTAGGATGGTCATTACATATTTCTAAGGAAATATAATTATGAAGTTTTTTAATCTTATCCTGTAATGTAGGATTTTGCAAAACTTCTTCAATATTTAAAGAATTTATTTCATAAGTAAGAAAAGAAATTTGATTCTGTTTTCTAAAAATGAAATCTTTAATTTCATTTACAAATCTAATATTAGGTTCAGTTATAAACTGAAAAGAAACAGAAGTATTTTCATAAGTTCCTATATGGCAATCTGTTCCTATATGAGTAATAGGAAAAATCTTTTTTATAAAAGGAGTTCCAAGTATAACTTGGTTTGTTATATTTTTTGCTAATAAAAAGCTTTCAGGAATACAAACCTTATTATTACAAATATATGCACGTGGCAGTTTAAAATTAATTTGTAATTTCTGTCCACCTGCATGTCTTAAACTATGAGTTGTTTTTTCAAAATATTTAGTAGGAATTAATCCTTCTTGTATAACACTAATATCTGCGCCTGTATCTATTAATGTAGTAAATTCTCTAATTTCATCATGATTTATTAATAATGTAATTTTAACATAAAACTTAAAAGATGTGATAATATCCAAAACAGTTAAAAAGTGTTTTTCGCCAATCTTATTAAGATTTTCAAAAAGATTTGCTGGCACCAAAGTATGATCTTTTTGAATTTCTAAATTAGAAATTCGTATATCTAAATTTTTATTAATTTGTTTTAACATTTTAATTTCGTCTTTAAGATTATTAATTTCTCCATATAAATCATTTAATGTAGTAGGAGATTTTTGAGAATTCATATTTCTCTGTTTCATAAGCTTATACACTTCTGTCATCGTATATGGATTATTATTTTCTATTAACTCTATATTTTCTGGAGTTTTATTAGTATTAATAGTAGATGGAATATCAACTATTTGTTCAGTTATCCTAGACCTTAATTCTTGGTCTTTTATTAATTTTAAAAATTCCAAAATGTTATTGTTACTTAAAACATTAATATCAGAATCTCTAAATTGAGAGATTAGCTTATAATAATCTTCTTTATAATAATCTTCTTTCTGAGTATCATTCTCAGAATTACTATGACCTTGTTTACAAGGGCATGTATTATGTTCTGAATCGTCAGAATGATCAGTTATCTGATCAATTTCTGATTCTGAAGTAATTTCTTCAGATTCATCAGATTCCATAAATAATTTTTCTAAAGAATCTTTTAATTCTTCACTAATATCTAGATTATTAATCTTTTTCTTCATCTTACACTTATTAGCGTAATGTCCTACTCTTTTACATTTATAACAAACAATATTATTTTTATCTTTTCTTCTTTCTAATCTATCAGATTTTCTTTTCAATGTTTTAGCTAATTTTTCTTGAGAATATTTTCTTCTTTTCTTTTTAACATATTTTTCATCTTTCCTATAGTTATGAACTATGTTTCTTTGTGATGGAATTTCTATCCCAAATTGACTACAGAATTGTCCTAACTGATTTCTTTCAGTTAGTCTCTGTCTTTTAATCTGTTGATTTAATTTAATTTCATTACATAAAGCTATGCCTTCTTGTATACAAGTGCCTATGAGATTTCCATAAGTATAACTATCATAAGGAATAGAGATTTGATCTTTCCTAAGAGCCTTTCTAACTCTTTCGGCAAATAAATGTGGTAGTCCGTCTATAAATTTGGACTTCCAATGAGAACTATTACTCTCCGGTAATTCCATAACCCTATTAAGGAAAGCATCCTTATACCATCTAAATTCAATCAGTGTTTTACACCTTGAATTTTGTAATAAAGTTTTAATAGTTTCACTATTATCAGATATTCTACCTGTAAAATGTTCTAATATAGTAACTACCAGTGTATAAACTGCATGTTCACTAATTTGACCATTTTCTTCTTGTTTAACACTATGATATATTTCATCTCTATCATTATTGGATATATAATGATCCCACCAACCTTTAAGTTGGCCAGTAAAACCTGCAGTTATCATTTTTGCAATATTACTATCACTATTGCCAATCATTTTACTGATTGTACTATATATTAACATCCTATGAGTCAGATTATAAATCTGTTTCTCTGTATAACCATCTAGATTCCATTCATAAATGCATTTCCTGTTGTAACTATTGTTACCTATATATTTCTGTTCTTCATGTAGAATATGTACACGAGAAGGTCTAGTATAATAATTGATCCGCTGGGTTGGTCTATCAGCAAATTTATATAATTTATTGATTTCATCATTTATTATTGGTTTATAATCCTTGGTTTCTGCTAATCTTTCAGAAAATTCATTTTCTAAAATATTAATATTTAATTTTTTAAATTTATGATCTAACATCATTTCAAGATCTGACATAGTCTTTAATTTATAATCTTTTATCTCAGGAGGAGGCTGCAAAGGTGGTTTAACTAAAAGGGCCTTTTTTCCTGAAGACTCTGTAGGAGATTTTTCTAATTTTTGTAATAATATATCTATTCTTTTATGGAGAGATATAATTTGTTCTCCTAAAACATTCACATAGTTTGTATAATTTTGTTGTTCTATTATTTGATTGATTTGTTTTACAGTAATACTTAAAGTACCATTTTCACATATCTTTAAAAATGCTGTAAAACTAACAATATAATTTTCCTTTTCTATATAAAAAGGCTGTTGAGGAGGCAATATGCCATTTATAATATTTCCATTCAAGAGTTTATAATCTCTTTCAAGCACAGAAATATATGGTTCAATATAATTAGACATGAACCAAGGAACAAAAGGGAATAAAATATTATGAGAAGACAAGAATTTATAAAATTCATCAGAAATATAAGCTTTTAATTTATCATCAAAATTTGGGAAAAACCACTTTCTAAAGGGTTCCCATCTCGGTAAATCAAATTCTGCTTTAACCTTTTGCCTGGCTGCAGATCCAGGACTAAAATCAATTTTTGGTCTATTCATACTGAAAAAATCATTTCAGATTTGGTTACTTCCGCATTTTTGGTATTATAAATACTTTTTACAATATTTTCTTTAGTTTTAAATACTTTATCTACATGATGATTATTCTCATCACGTTCACTTACCTGTGAAGTAGATACTCTATAAGGAACATAATCCTTTTCCTCTATAAGAGGTGAAATGAAAGAATGTTCAGATGTGGTTGAATAAGTCCTTGGGATATGGTCCAATCTGGATGGAGTATTATCCATGTGTATATAAACAATTCCTTCCGGAGATTGCTCAATATGGTCTATATTGTGTTCAGTTCTTGACTGGATATGACCAGTTCTTTCAAGTTTCCATTGTTGTGGCATTGGTAGTTCATCCCATTTTATAATTCTTCTAGTAGAGATCTTAGATCTATGAAAATTAGTTTCTATTAAAACAGTTTCATTAATCTTTTTATCCATTATTTTACAATTGGGATTTAATGTAAATAATGGTTTATAATAAATTCTGTAACATATACAGATTAGTTCTGATCCAGAAATATAATTATAACCATGAGTTTTAACATTTAATGTGAGAGCATCAAGTATATAATATCACTTAAAGAAAGTGATAGATTAGGATAAACATTAAAATATACGGGGCCATGGACCAAACTGGATTGTATTACGCCAATAAGTGATTGTTTCCAATTTGAATTTCTTACATCTCTTAGGCATGCAATAAAACTTTCTGGTAAACCTTCTAATGTTATAGGTTTAAATGCAATTTGCACAAGTCCAATATGAATAAAGTTATATAAATCTTTATAACGATTAATATCATATGAAGATAATAATTTGATTTCAATTTCTTCATTTTCTAAAGAAACTGATTCTTCAGTAGTTTTTACTACCTGCCTTAAGCCTAATTTTTCAAAAGTTCCAAACTGATATACAGTTTTTAAATCAATCCTAGGGATTGTCCACTTATTAAGTTCTTCCAGATTTTCTGGTATATCAATCTCTTGCTTATTAGCATTTTTTATTTTTCTTTTATCTTTTAAGAAATTCATTTGAATTTAATGTCTTTAAATTCATGTTAAACTATGAATCACATATATCACAGAATTATGTGGCTCTGATACCATATAAGGTCCGGTGGTAGTCATCCATGTAAGAACCAAGGTTTCAAGGTAGTAATTTTACATGAAATCCAGATCCATCAGCGTAATTATAGAGGATGAAACCGGGATCAACGCCTTAACATGCTTATAAGGTCCGGTGGTAGTCATCCATGTAAGAACCAAGGTTTCAAGGTAGTAATTTTACATGAAATCCAGATCCGTCAGCATAATTTTAAAAGATGAAACCGGGATCAACGCCTTAACACGCCTTCACAACGGCTTTAAACAGGCTAACCCTCATATTTTATAATTATGCTGACAGATCTGGATTTCATGTAAAATTACTACCTTGAAACCTTGGTTCTTACATGGATGATTACCACCGGACGTTATATGTATCAGAGCCGCATAATTCTATGATATATGTGATTCATAGTTTAACATGAATTTAAAGACAATAAATTCAAATGAATTTCTTAAAAGATAAAAGAAAAATAAAAAATGCTAATAAGCAAGAGATTGATATACTAGAAAATCTGGAAGAACTTAATAAGTGGACAATCCCTAGGATTGATTTAAAAACTGTATATCAGTTAGGAACTTTTGAAAAATTAGGCTTAAAGCGAGTAGTAAAAACTATCGAAGAATCGATTTCTTTAGATAATGAAGAAATTGAAATTAAATTATTATCTTCATATGATATTAATCGTTATAAAGATTTATATAACTTTATTCATATTGGACTTGTGCAAATTGCATTTAAACCTTTAACACTAGAAGGTTTACCAGAAAGTTTTATTGCATGCCAAATAGATGCAAGAAATTTAAATTGGAAGCAATCACTTATAGTTGTCATACAATCCAGTTTGGCCCATAGCCTAGTATATTTTAATGTTTATCCTAATCTATCACTTTCTTTAAGGGATATTAATATACTTGATGCTCTCAAATTATATGTTAAAACTCATGGTTATAATTATATTTCTGGATCAGAACTAATCTGTATATGTTACAGAATTTATTATAAACCATTATTTACATTAAATCCCAATTGTAAAATAATGGATAAAAAGATTAATGAAACTGTTTTAATAGAAACTAATTTTCATAGATCTAAGATCTCTACTAGAAGAATTATAAAATGGGATGAAATCCCTATGCCACAATAATGGAAACTTGAAAGACTTGATCATATCCAGTCAAGGACTGAACACAATATAGACAATATTGAACAAACTCCGGAAGGAATTGTTTATATACGGATGGATAATACTCCATCCAGATTGGGTCATATCCCAAGGACTTATTCAACTAGATCTGAACATTCTTTTATTTCACCTCTTATAGTGGAAAAGGATTATGTTCCTTATAGAGTATCTACTTCACAGGTAAGTGAACGTGATGAGAATAATCATCATGTAGATAAAGTGTTTAAAACTAAAGAAAATATTGTAAAAAGTATTTATAATACTAAAGATGCGGAAATAACCGAATCTGAAATAAATTTTTCATTATGAATAGACCAAAAATTGATTTTAGTCCTGGATTTGCAGCCAGGCAGAAGGTTAAAGCAGAATTTGATTTACCGAGATGGGAACCATTTAGAAAGTGGTTTTTCCCAAATTTTGATGATAAATTAAAAGCTTATATTTCTGATGAATTTTATAAATTCTTGTCTTCTCATAATATTTTATTTCCTTTTGTTCCCTGGTTCATGTCTAATTATATTGAACCATATATTTCTGTGCTTGAAAGAGATTATAAACTCTTGAATGGAAATATTATAAAAGGCATATTGCCTCCTCAACACCCTTTTTATATAGAAAAGGAAAATTATATTGTTAGTTTTACAGCATTTTCAAAGATATTTGAAAGTGATACTCTAAGTATTACTGTAAAACAAATCAATCAAATTATAGAACAACAACATTATACAAACATTTATTTAAATGTTTTAGGAGAACAAATTATATCTCTCCCTAAAAGAATAGATATATTATTACAAAAATTAGAAAAATCTCCTATAGAGTCTTCAGGAAAAAAGGCCTTTTTAGTTAAACCACCTTTGCAGCCTCTTCCTGAGATAAAACATTATAAACTAAAGACTATGTCAGATCTTGAAATGATGTTAAATCATAAATTTAAAAAATTAAATATTAATACTTTAGAAAATGAATTTTCTGAAAGATTAGCAGAAACAAAGGATTATAAACCAATAATAAATGATGAAATCAATAAATTATATAAATTTGCTGATAGACCAACCCAGCGGATCGATTATTATAGTAGACCTTCTCCTGTAGATATTCTACATGAAGAACAGGAATATATAGGTAATAATAGTTACAACGGGAAATGCATTTATGAATGGAATCTAGATGGTTATACAGAGAAACAGATTTATAATCTGACTCATAGAATGTTAATGTATGGTACAATCAGTAAAATGATTGGCAATAGTGATAGTAATATTGCAAAAATGATAACTGCAGGTTTTACTGGCCAACTTAAAGGTTGGTGGGATCATTATCTATCCAATAATGATAGAGAAGAAACATATCATAGTGTTAAACAAGAAGAAAATGGTCAAATTAGTGAACAAGCAGTTTATACACTGGTAGTTACTATATTAGAACATTTTACAGGTAGAATATCTGATAATAGTGAAACTATTAGAACTTTATTACAAAATTCAAGGTGTAAAACACTGACTGAATTTAGATGGTATAAGGATGCTTTCCTTAATAGGGTTATGGAATTACCGGAGAGTAATAGTTCTCATTGGAAGTCCAAATTTATAGACGGACTACCACATTTATTTACCGAAAGAGTTAGAAAGGCTCTTAGGAAAGATCAAATTTCTATTCCTTGTGAAAGTTATACTTATGGAAACCTCATAGGCACTTGTATACGAGAAGGCATAGCTTTATGTAATGAAATTAAATTAAATCAACAGATTAAAAGACAGAGACTAACTGAAAGAAATCAGTTAGGACAATTCTGTAGTCAATTTGGGATGGAAATTCCATCACAAAGAAACATAGTTCATAACTATAGGAAAGATGACAAATATTTTAAAAAGAAAAGAAGAAAATATTCTCAAGAAAAATTAGCTAAAAAATTGAAAAGAAAATCTGATAGATTAGAAAGAAGAAAAGATAAAAATAATATTGTTTGTTATAAGTGTAAAAGAGTAGGACATTACGCTAATAAGTGTAAGATGAAGAAAAAGATTAATAATCTAGATATTAGTGAAAAATTAAAAGATTCTTTAGAAAAATTATTTATGGAATCTGATGAATCTGAAGACACCATTATTTACATTAAATCCCAATTGTAAAATAATGGATAAAAAGATTAATGAAACTGTTTTAATAGAAACTAATTTTCATAGATCTAAGATCTAATGCTACTACCTCTTTTAAACAGAGGCAATATTATGAGTAAATACTTAAAGTAAGCGCTTGTGATATAACACATTTTTATCCTGGTGGTACTAAAACTGGGAATATTTATAATTTTAGCAAAATTATAATTAAACAGATTATATCTATTGAAGAGTGGGGTGTATCTCCTCTCAGAGAAAGGGAATTTAAAATTCCTGAAACTAAAGTATCTTTAAAATATAATTATTGGGAGTATATCGACGCATTTTATAAAGCATTTTTATGTGAAAATCGAACCAAAAAACATACTTGGTTAATAAAAGTATGTGGAAATGTTTATAACAGTTCTTTACCAAATTGGTTTATACAATGGTGGACCATATATGGTACCTCTGGGAAAATACTCCCTGATAAATTCAAAACATTATATGGGGATTGGATTAATATATCCCCTAAGATCTCTGATTATATCAGTTTAGATCAGTATTCAGAGGAAATAGTCTCTATGTTCTTCTATATAGAATTTTCCATACCATGGGTGTGGAAATGGACTCCTGAAGTGGGTTATACCGAACAACATATTCCATGTCTCAGAAGAGCTACTCATAGTAGATTTTGGGACAGGTTGATTAAAGTTGACCCAGAAACCAAAGAAATTCATGGTAAAAATATTTTGGATGATATCCAGCAAAAAATTGAATTATACAAAAGAATGAAAGACAACAGTGAGATTAAATCTACCAGTCCTTTTCATCATTTAACAACCGGATTAAAACTCCAAAAAGATGTTATATCAAAAGAAGATCTTATCAAATCTCATATGGAAGAGTTAAAGAAGGAGCTTGTAAAAAATTTGCTCCCTGAAGATAAAACCGATGTATCCATAACAGCCTCCTCAAATGAAGACTGTCTAGCTGGTGAATCACAAGATCCAGATATGGATGATTTTTCGGAAGCTGATATTGACCACATGGTCAAAGACATAGAAGATGTCGCAATAAAGGAAATAAAGTAAGCATGCGGACATACATTATTGTAATAGCCATTATTGTATACCAATAATTGTCCTTAAAGGACCTATGTAATAGTGACAGCATTATATGTAATAGTGATAGGCACTATGCGGATTTAAAATCCTCTTGTAAAATAGAATAGAGAATTTAGTTGGCGTCCGCCCCTCTTATTGTTTATAAAAGGATGGGAATTCATCCAAAGGAGGCAAGACCTCAACCGTAGAATTTAGAACTCTTTCTCCCTCTCTCCCTCATTGTAACAATTTTCATTAATAAGAAGTTTTGAAGATTTCATCTCTTTTCCCTGGTAGGTCTTAAGGGCTTTTCTCTTTTTAATTTTTTTTGTTATAAAATTTTATATTTCAGTTTATAGGTTTAGCCTAATGGAAGGCTAAGTCCTTCCATATTAAACTATGCAATCATATATATCACTATAATTATATTGTGAAGATCCTTATTTTGTCTGGTTGGATAGTAGTCTTATGTAAAGATTAAAGGTTTGGGTTATGAGATCTGGAACTGGCCATAATTATTGAAAGATGAGGGTTAGCCTGTTTAAAGCCGTTGTGAAGGTGTGTTAAGGCGTTGATCCCGGTTTCATCTTTTATAATTATGCTGACGGATCTGGATTTCATGTAAAATTACTACCTTGAAACCTTGGTTCTTACATGGATGACTACTGGTGTAAGGACTAAAATCAATTTTTGGTCTATTTATAATGAAAAATTCATTTCAGATTCGGTTATTTCCGCATCTTTAGTATTATAAATACTTTTTACGATATTTTCTTTAGTTTTAAACACTTTATGTACATGATGATTATTCTCACCACGTTCACTTACCTGTGAAGTAGATACTCTATAAGGAACATAATCCTTTTCCTCTATATGAGGTGAAATTGAAAGAGGGGTACCAAGATTGGTTATCAATTATAAACCTCTTAATAAGGTATTAAAATGGATTAGACATCCTATCCCTAATAAAATGGATTTATTAGATAGATTATATGAAGCTATCATATTTTCAAAATTTGATTTAAAATCAGGAAAATGGACTAATAGTCAAAGGAATTATGCCACAATCGCTAAAAAAATTTTAGCAATGGTAAAGTGTATTTTAAAATTTCAAGATGATTTACATAATCAGAAATTTGTTGTTAAAATGGACTGCCAAGCAGCCAAATTTATGTTTAATAAAGATTTTAAACATGACGTTTCTAAGCAGATGTTTGCAACGTGGCAGGCTCATTTAGCCCCATTTGATTTTGAAATTGTTTGTAAAAAAGGTGAAGAAAATAATCTTCCTGATTTTCTAACCAGAGAATTTTTGCAGCATGATACCGCGGTGACAAGGCGCTAATGCTCGAGGCCATGGGAGAGGTAGTACCTCTCACCACAAAGGGAAAAATGTAATTGTCAAGATGGGCAAAAAACAGCTTATAGCTGAACAAATTGTTAATACGGATGATGTGCCCACTTATATGAGGAATTTAAGCAATATATTGCTCATAAAAAGAAGCAGGCAGGTGAAACCTCCTCTTCTGGGTCATATTCCCAAGTTTTATCTGAAGAGGATAATACGACCTCTTATCATAATAATACCCACAAAGAAATTATATTTCTTTTAGAAAATAAAGATTTACAACGGAAAAATGATCCATGGTCATTGATGCACAGATACCTGGATACAGCATCATATGCTGCTACCTCTTATAAATAGAGGCAATATTATGAGCAAATACTTAAAGTAAGTTCTTGTGATATAACACATTTTTATCCTGGTGGTACTAAAACTGGGAATATTTATAATTTTAGCAAAATTATAATTAAACGGATTATATCCATTGAAGAGTGGGGTATATCTCCTCTCAGATAAAGGGAATTTACAATTCCTGAAACTAAAGTATCTTTAAAATATAATTATTGGGATTATATCGATGCATTTTACAAAGCATTTTTATATGAAAATCCAACCAAAAAATATACTTGGTTAATAAAAGTATGTGGAAATGTTTATAACAGCCCTTTACCAAATTGGTTTATACAATGGTGGACCATATATGGTACCTCTGGGAAAATACTCCCTGATAAATTTAAAACATTATATGGAGATTGGATTAAGATATCCCCTAAGATCTCTGATTATATCAGTTTAGATCAGTATTCAGAGGAAATAGCCTCTATGTTCTTCTTTATAGAATTTTCCATACCATGGGTGTGGAAATGGACTCCTAAAGTGGGTTATACCCAACAACATATTCCATGTCTCAGAAGAGCTACTCATAGTAGATTTTGGGACAGGTTGATTAAAGTTGACCCAGAAACCAAAGAAATTCATGGTAAAAATATTTTGGATGATGTCTAGCAAAAAATTGAATTATATAAAAGAATGAAAGACAACGGTGAGATTAAATCTACCAGTCCTTTTCATCATTTAACAACCAGATTAAAACTCCAAAAAGATGTTATATCAAAAGAAGATCTTATCAAATCTTATATGGAAGAGTTAAAGAAGGAGCTTGTAAAAAATTTGCCCCCTGAAGATAAAACCGATGTATCCATAACAGGCTCCTCAAATGAAGACTGTCTAGCAGGTGAATCACAAGATCCAGATATGGATGATTTTTCTGAAGCTGATATTGACCACATGGTCAAAGACACAAAAGATGCCGCAATAAAGGAAATAAAGTAAGCATGCGAACATACATTATGGTAATAGCCATTATTGTATACCAATAATTGTCCTTAAAGGACCCATGTAATAGTGACAGCATTATATGTAATAGTGATAGGCACTAAGAGGATTTAAAATCCTCTTGTAAAATAGAATAGAGAATTTAGTTGGCGTCCGCCCCTCTTATTGTCTATAAAAGGATGGGAATTCATCCAAAGGAGGCAGGACCTCAACCATAGCATTTAGAACTCTTTATCCCTCTCTACCTCATTGTAAAAATTTTCATTAATAAGAAGTTTGTAGGATTTCTTCTCTTTTCCCTGGTAAGTCTTAAAGACTTTTCTCTTTTTAATTTTTTTTTTTTTTGTTATAAAATTTTATATTTTAGTTATAGGTTTAGCCTAATGGAAGGCTAAATCCTTCCATGTTAAACTATGCAATCATATATATCACTATGATTATATTGTGAGGATCCTTATTTTGTCTGGTTGGATAGTAGTCTTATGTAAGGATTAAAGGTTTGGGTTATGAGATCTGGAACTAGCCAAAATTATTGAAAGATGAGGGTTAGCCTGTTTAAAGCCGTTGTGAAGGCGTGTTAAGGCGTTGATCCCGGTTTCATCTTTTATAATTATGCTGACCAATCTGGATTTCATGTAAAATTACGACCTTGAAACCTTGGTTCTTACATGGATGACTACCGGTGTAAGGACTAAAATCAATTTTTGGTCTATTCATAATGAAAAATTCATTTCAGATTCGGTTATTTCCGCATCTTTGGTATTATGAATACTTTTTACAATATTTTCTTTAGTTTTAAACACTTTATGTACATGATGATTATTCTCATCACGTTCACTTACCTGTGAAGTAGATACTCTATAAGGAACATAATCCTTTTCCTCTATAAGAGGTGAAATTGAAAGAGGGTACCAAGATTGGTTATCAGTTATAAACCTCTTAATAAGGTATTAAAATGGATTAGACATCCTATCCCTAATTAAAATGATTTATTAGATAGATTATATGAAGCTATCATATTTTCAAAATTTGATTTAAAATCAGGAAAATGGACTAATAGTCAAAGGAATTATGCCACAATCGCTAAAGAAATTTTAGCAATAGTAAAGTGTATTTTAAAATTTCAAGATGATTTATATAATCAGAAATTTATTGTTAAAATGGACTGCCAAGCAGCCAAATTTATGTTTAATAAAGATTTTAAACATGATGTCTCTAAGCAGATGTTTGCAACGTGACAGGCTCATTTAGCCCCATTTGATTTTGAAATTGTTTATAAAAAAGGTGAAGAAAATAATCTTCCTGATTTTCTAACCAGAGAATTTTTGCAGCATGATACCGCGGGACAAGGCGCTAATGCTCGAGGCCGTGGGAGATGTAATACCTCTCAACACAAAGGGAAAAATGTAATTGTCCAGATGGGCAAAAAATAGCTTATAGCTGACAAAATTGTTAATACGGATGATGGTGCCCTCTTATATGAGGAATTTAAGCAATATATTGCTCATAAAAAGAAGCAGGTAGGTGAAACCTTCTCTTCTGGGTCATATTCCCAAGTTTTATCTGAAGAGGATAATACAACCTCTTATCATAATAATACCCACAAAGAAATTATATTTCTTTTAGAAAATAAAGATTTACAATGGAAAAATGATCCAGGACTAAAATCATTATAAAGGTTGGTGGGATCATTATCTATCCAATAATGATAGAGAAGAAATATATCATAGTGTTAAACAAGAAGAAAATGGTCAAATTAGTGAACAAGCAGTTTATACACTGGTAGTTACTATATTAGAACATTTTACAGGCAGAATATCTGATAATAGTGAAACTATTAGAACTTTATTACAAATTCAAGGTGTAAAACACTGACTGAATTTAGATGGTGTAACGATGCTTTCCTTAATGGGGTTATGGAATTACCGGAGAGTAATTGTTCTCATTGGAAGTCCAAATTTATAGACGGACTACCACATTTATTTGCCGAAAGAGTTAGAAAGGCTCTTAGGAAAGATCAAATCTCTATTCCTTATGATAGTTATACTTATGGAAATCTCATAGGCACTTGTATACAAGAAGGCATAGCTTTATGTAATGAAATTAAATTAAATGAACAGATTAAAAGACAGAGACTAACTGAAAGAAATCAGTTAGGACAATTCTGTAGTGATTTGGGATGGAAATTCCATCACAAAGAAAAATAGTTCATAGCTATAGGAAAGATGACAAATATGTTAAAAAGAAAAGGAGAAAATATTCTCGAGAAAAATTAGCTAAAAAATTGAAAAGAAAATCTGATAGATTAGAGAGAAGAAAAGATAAAAATAATATTGTTTGTTATAAGTGTAAAAGAGTAGGACATTACGCTAATAAGTGTAAGATGAAGAGAAAAATTAATAATCTAGATATCAGTGAAGAATTAAAAGATTCTTTAGAAAAATTATTTATAGAATCTGATGAATCTGAAGAAATTACTTCAGAATCAGAAATTGATCAGATAACTGATCATTTTGAAAATTCAGAAAATAATACATGCCCTTGTAAACAAGGTCAAAGTAATTCTGAGAATGATACTCAGAAAGAAGATTACTATAAACTAATCTCTCAATTTAGAGATTCTGATATTAATGTTTTAAGTAACAATAACATTTTGGAATTTTTAAAATTAATAAAAGACCAAGAATTAAGGTCTAGGATAATTGAACAAATAGATGATATTCCATCTACTAGTAATACTAGTAAAACTCCAAAAAATATAGAGTTAATAGCAAATAATAATCCATATACGATGACAGAAGTTTATAAGCTTATGAAACAGAGAAATATGAATTCTCAAAAATCTCCTACTACATTAAATGATTTATATGGAGAAATTAATAATCTTAAAGATGAAATTAAAATGTTAAAACAAATTAATAAAAATTTAGATATACGAATTTCTAATTTAGAAATTCAAAAAGATCATACTTTGGTGCCAGCAAATCTTTTTGAAAATGTTAATAAGATTGGCGAAGAAAACTTTTTAAGTGTTTTGGATATTATCACATCTTTTAAGTTTTATGTTAAAATTACATTATTAATAAATCATGATGAAATCAGAGAATTTATTACCTTAATAGATACAGGTGCAGATATTAGTGTTATACAAGAAGGATTAATTCCTACTAAATATTTTGAAAAAACAACTCATAGTTTAAGACATGCAGGTGGACAGAAATTACAAATTAATTTTAAACTGCCACGTGCATATATTTGCAATAATAAGGTTTGTATTCCTGAAAGATTTTTATTAGCTAAAAATATAACAAACCAAGTTATACTTGGAACTCCTTTTATAAAATAGATTTTACCTAGTACTCATATAGGAACAAATTGCCTTATAGGAACTTATGAAAATACTTCTGTTTCTTTTCAGTTTATAACTGAACCTAATATTAGATTTGTAAATGAAATTAAAGATTTCATCTTTAGAAAACAGAATCAAATTTCTTTTCTTACTTATGAAATAAATTATTTAAATATTGAAGAAGTTTTGGAAAATCCTAAATTACAGGATAAGATTAAAAAACTTCATAATTATATTTCCTTAGAAATATGTAATGACCATCCTAATGCTTTTTGGGATAGAAAAAAGCATATAGTAAGCCTACCTTATATTGATGACTTTAATGAAAGTCATATACCGACAAAGGCAAGACCTTGTCAAATGAATTCTCAATATTTAGAATTATGTAAAGAAGAAATAGCTTCTTTATTAAAGAAAGGATTAATAAAAGAATCAAATTCACCCTGGTCTTGTACAGGTTTTTATCTTAATAAACATAGTGAAATTGAAAGAGGGGTACCAAGATTGGTTATCAATTATAAACCTCTTAATAAGGTATTAAAATGGATTAGACATCCTATCCCTAATAAAAAGGATTTATTAGATAGATTATATGAAGCTATCATATTTTCAAAATTTGATTTCAAATCAGGAAAATGGACTAATAGTCAAAGGAATAAAGAAATTTTAGCAATAGTAAAATGTATTTTAAAATTTCAAGATGATTTATATAATCAGAAATTTATTGTTAAAACGGACTGCCAAGCAGCCAAATTTATGTTTAATAACGATTTTAAACATGACATCTCTAAGCAGATGTTTGCTAGATGGCAGGCTCATTTAGCCCCATTTGATTTTGAAATTGTTTATAAGAAAAAGTGAAGAAAATAATCTTCCTGATTTTCTAACCAAAGAATTTTTGCAGCATGATACCGCGGGGACAAGGAGCTAATGCTCGAGGCCGTGGGAGAGGTAATACCTCTCAACACAAAGGGAAAAATGTGATTGTCCAGATGGGCAAAAAACAGCCTATAGCTTGAAAAAATTGTTAATACGGATGATGATGCCCTCTTATATGAGGAATTTAAGCAATATATTGCTCATAAAAAGAAGCAGGCAGGTGAAACCTCCTCTTCTAGGGTCATATTCCCAAGTTTTGTCTGAAGGATAATACAACCTCTTATCATAATAATACCCACAAAGAAATTATATTTCTTTTCGAAAATAAAGATTTACAATGGAAAAATGATCCATGGTTATGGATGCACAAATACCTAGATACATCATCATATGCTGCTACCTCTTATAAACAGAGGAAATATTATGCGCTAATACTTAAAGTAAGCGCTTGTGATATAACACATTTTTATCCTGGTGGTACTAAAACTGGGAATATTTATAATTTTAGTAAAATTATAATTAAACGGATTATATCCATTGAAGAGTGGGGTATATCTCCTCTCAGAGAAAAGGAATTTTCAATTCCTGAAACTAAAGTATCTTTAAAATATAATTATTGGGATTATATCGATGCATTTTATAAAGCATTCTTATATGAAAATCCAGCCAAAAAACATACTTGGTTAATAAAAGTATGTGGAAATGTTTATAACAGCCCTCTACCAAATTGGTTTATACAATGGTGGACCATATATGGTACCTCTGGGAAAATACTCCCTGATAAATTTAAAACATTATATGGAGATTGGATTAATATATCCCCTAACATCTCTGATTATATCACTTTAGATCAGTATTCAGAAGAAATAGCCTCTATGTTCTTTTTTATAGAATTTTCCATACTATGGGTGTGGAAATGGACTCCTGAAGTGGGTTATACCCAACAACATATTCCATGTCTCAGAAGAGCTACTCATAGTAGATTTTGGGACAGGTTGATTAAAGTTGACCCAGAAACCAAAGAAATTCATGGTAAAAATATTTTGGATGATATCCAGCAAAAAATTGAATTATATAAAAGAATGAAAGACAACGGTGAGATTAAATCTACCAGTCCTTTTCATCATTTAACAACCAGATTAAAACTCCAAAAAGATGTTATATCAAAAGAAGATCTTATCAAATCTTATATGGAAGAGTTAAAGAAAGGAGCTTGTAAAAAATTTGCTCCCTGAAGATAAAACCGATGTATCCATGGCAGGCTCCTCAAATGAAGATTGTCTAGCAGGTGAATCACAAGATCCAGATATGGATGATTTTTCTGAAGCTGATATTGACCACATGGTCAAAGACACAGAAGATGCCGCAATAAAGGAAATAAAGTAAGCATGTAGACATACATTATTGTAATAGCCATTATTGTATACCAATAATTGTCCTTAAAGGACCCATGTAATAGTGACAACATTATATGTAATAGTGATAGGCACTATGCGGATTTAAAATCCTCTTGTATAATAGAATAGAGAATTTAGTTCGCGTCCGCCCCTCTTATTGTCTATAAAAGGATGGGAATTCATCCAAAGGAGGCAGGACCTCAACCATAGCTTTTAGAACTCTTTCTCCCTCTCTCCCTCATTGTAAAAATTTTCATTAATAAGAAGTTTTGAAGATTTCTTCTCTTTTCCCTGGTAAGTCTTAAAGACTTTTCTCTTTTTAATTTTTTTTTTGTTATAAAATTTTATATTTTAGTTTATAGGTTTCGCCTAATGGAAGGCTAAATCCTTCCATGTTAAACCATGCAATCATATATATCACTATAATTATATTGTGAAGATCCTTATTTTGTCTGGTTGGATAGTAGTCTTATGTAGGGATTAATGGTTTGGGTTATGAGATCTGGAACGGGCCATAATTATTGAAAGATGAGGGTTAGCTTGTTTAAAGCCATTGTGAAGGCGTGTTAAGGCGTTGATCCCGGTTTCATCTTTTATAATTATGTTGACGGATCTGGATTTCATGTAAAATTACTACCTTGAAACCTTGGTTTTACATGGATGACCACCACCGGACCTTATTTGGTATCAGAGCCACATAATTCTTTGATATATGTGATTCATAGTTTAACATGAATTTAAAGACATTATATTCAAATGAATTTCTTAAAAGATAAAAGAAAAATAAAAAATGCTAATAAGCAAGAGATTGATATACCAGAAAATCTGGAAGAACTTAATAAGTGGACAATCCCTAGGATTGATTTAAAAACTGTATATCAGTTAGGAACTTTTGAAAAATTAGGCTTAAAGCAGGTAGTAAAAACTACTGAAGAATCAGTTTCTTTAGATAATAAAGAAATTGAAATTAAATTATTATCTTCATATGATATTAATCGTTACAAAGATTTATATAACTTTATTCATATTGGACTTGTGCAAATTGCATTTAAACCTTTAACACTAGAAGGTTTACCAGAAAGTTTTTATTGCATACCTAAGAGATGCAAGAAATTTAAATTGGAAGCAATCACTTATAGGTGTCATACAATTCAGTTTGGCCCATGGCCCAGTATATTTTAATGTTTATCCTAATCTATCACTTTCTTTAAGTGATATTAATATACTTGATGCTCTCACATTAAATGTTAAAACTCATGGTTATAATTATATTTCTGGATCAGAACTAATCTGTATATGTTACAGAATTTATTATAAACCATTATTTACGTTAAATCCCAATTGTAAAATAATGGATAAAACGATTAATGAAACTGTTTTAATAGAAACTAATTTTCATAGATCTAAGATCTCTACTAGAAGAATTATAAAATGGGATGAAATCCCTATGCCACAACAATGGAAACTTGAAAGAACTGGTCATATCCAGTCAAGAACTGAACACAATATAGACCATATTGAGCAAACTCCGAAAGGAATTGTTTATATACAGATGGATAATACTCCATCCAGATTGGGTCATATCCCAAGGACTTATTCAACCAGATCGGAACATTCTTTTATTTCACCTCTTATAAAGGAAAAGGATTATGTTCCTTATAGAGTATCTACTTCACAGGTAAGTGAACGTGATGAGAAAAATCATCATGTAGATAAAGTGTTTAAAACTAAAGAAAACATTGTAAAAAGTATTTATAATACTAAAGATGCGGAAATAACCGAATCGGAAATGAATTTTTCATTATGAATAGACCAAAAATTGATTTTAGTCCTGGATCTGCAGCCAGGCAAAAGGTTAAAGAAGAATTTGATTTACCGAGATGGAAACCATTTAGAAAGTGGTTTTTCCCAAATTTTGATGATAAATTAAAAGCTTATATTTCTGATTAATTTTATAAATTCTTGTCTTCTAATAATATTTTATTCCCTTTTGTTCCTTGGTTCATGTCTAATTGTATTGAACCATATATTTCTGTGCTTGAAAGAGATTATAAACTCTTGAATGGAAATATTATAAAAGGCATATTGCCTCCTCAACAGCTTTTTTTTATAGAAAAGGAAAATTATATATTTAGTTTTACACCATTTTCAAAGATATTTGAAAATCATACTCTAAGTATTACTGTAAAACAAATCAATCAAATAATAGAACAACAAAATTATACAAACATTTATTTAAATGTTTTAGGAGAACAAATTATATCTCTCCATAAAAGAATAGATATATTATTACAAAAATTAGAAAAATCTCCTATAGAGTCTTCAAGAAAAAAGGCCCTTTTAGTTAAACCACCTTTGCAGCCTCCTCCTGAGATAAAAGATTATAAATTAAAGACTATGTCAGATCTTGAAATGATGTTAGATCATAAATTTAAAAAATTAAATATTAATACTTTAGAAAATGAATTTTCTGAAAGATTAGCAGAAACCAAGGATTATAAACCGATAATAAATGATGAAATCAATAAATTATATAAATTTGCTGATAGACCAACCGAGCGGATCAATTATTATAGTAGACCTTCTCCTGTAGATATTCTACATGAAGAACAGGAATATATAGGTAACAATAGTTACAACGGGAAATGCATTTATGAATGGAATCTAGATGGTTATACAGAGAAACAGATTGATAATCTGACTCATAGAATGTTAATGTATAGTACAATCAGTAAAATGATTGGCAATAGTGATAGTAATATTGCAAAAAATATAATTATTATATTAGCAAAATAAAAGATATTATACTAACTTTGCGAAGGTGATAAATAATTTGGAGATCAAATTTATGCAAACAAGCGACTTAAAATGATATAGATAAGATGTGTGCAACTGACGGAGAAAATGAAGTTAGGAAGATTAGAAAAGCAAATGATTTGAAAGATTGGGGAAAGATCTTGAAGAGGAGAAGGAAATGAAATGGAAGAGAAGGGAAGGAAAGGAAACGGCCACCAGGTGTAGTGATGTAGGTTGTGAGAAAAGAAAAAAAGAGAAGAAGACGAGGCGGCACCGAAAGGAGGGAGGAAATGAAAAGAAGCGATAGAGAAGAGTAGATTAATAGGATCGTTGGATTTTTACCAATTTTGCCCTTGTTGTAATACCATTATTATAAACTTTTTGTTTTGCATATTGGATGTTTCTCTCATCTATGAATTTTAATAATGACTAAAACATTATAAAATGACTCCACTTCAATTGTCAAATAATGCATGTGCCATTTATGTCAATTACTAGCAAAGCTTGAGCTCTTTTTTAGAAAGGTAAATCACATAAATAAAAATGATTGAAATTATAAATTTTAATATTGAAAACGATAAAAAAAAAAAGTTATAATATTTATGAAAAACTTTTGCACAACTTTGTGAGCCACTAAGGCACGTTCACGTGCATGTGCTATGTGCACTGACACTAGTGGTGCCCAAGGATAATAGTAGCATAAATATTATTTAATCGTCTTCTTTAACTTGGTCAAGAATCATTTGGTAGTGCCATGAAAATATTGTTCCTAATATCTTTTCCTACCTTTTTCACTTCATTGTTTTATGTCATATATTTTTTTATCATTTGAAAAACATTTACCTAGTATCAATTGATTATATTTAGTTTCTTCAATTCTTGTCAATTCTAAGGTATGCACTTTTCAATATAGCTTTCTCCGAACAAATTTTCATTATGTGCACAATCAAATTCTAAGAAATTACTGCAGAAGTTAAAAGGCAGCATCCAAATGTTTGTTTCCTTCCATCCTACATCCAAACAACCAGGGTTTTGTTTGCTGTGTTTGGCTTCTTTATGTAAAGCTGGATGAATGAACTTTACATATGGCTAGCTATTGTTGTTCATGATCCCTTTCTTTATCCTCTATTACAGACTTAGTCATTATGAATGATCTGTGATTAGACTTTGTTCTGGAACACATAAGGCACATACTAATCCCTGCTTCTTGCTCTAGACATTCATTGCACAGGAACAAATCTAGACATTTTTTGTTGTCTAGTAGTCCAACTTGGATGGTTGCGTATCATCTACCTAAAAAAGGAAAAGAGTGTATTTGAAGCTAGTAGACACTCCAAGATTTGAGAGCACACACACAAACACACACACATATATTTATGTGTATGTGTATGCGCGCGTATGTTGTGTATATATATAAGTAAAAGAGTGATGATATAAGGATCAATATTTAACCAATTAATTGGACTAATTTAGGGGAAAAGTATCATTTAATAGAAGAAATATTTGCACAAGTATAGGGTTTATGTTTATATTGACAATTATCCCATTGATTTGGTTAATATTGATCCTTAAAACTTTTCTGTATGTAGAATTCTCTCTCATTGAGGACACTCTCATATATATATATATTTATATGTATATATATAGAGAAAATAAAAATAGAAACTGGCTAGAAAAGATAAAATAGTTTATGGACTTTTCCAATTCTGCACGTCGATTGGTATTGTCTCAATGCTTAGTAGAAAAGGGAAAGAGAATTTCCGTTCAACTTTTTCTTTTTCTATTTTTGCGCGTAAGTTATTACCTCACTACTGAGTGTTTCAAATTTTTCTTCCTTGATCATTGATTAAAAACGTAAGGTAATAACTTACTTACCCAAATAGAAAAAGAAAATTTTTTATGAATACAAATTCACATAAATTCTTGTTCCTCCATCATTGACTGTACAGTGAGGTAATGTAATCGATGCACTTAAACGTTTCAGCGCGTTGATTATGTTACTCACTTCTTAGTTGTGAACCAACCTAGGAAGAGAAGGAAAATGATTATAAGGATAAGGAATCACGAAAGCTTTTTCACTTTTTTTATAGTAATGGTGCATGTCGTCAAAATCAGGTGAAGAGCTCATTTGTCTGATTGTGATTATATGCTTGTTACTTTTGCAGAATGAAAAACTCTAGCAATTCCTTTTTTTTTTTTTTTCATTCCCTTTTCTAGGAGAAAAAATCTTTCCAATTCATCACCATCTTCTAATATTTTTTATAAAAATAGTGATATAAACATGGAAAATTATGTCATGGATGAGGTCCATGTCCTCAACTACAAACCCTGTGGCTTGCATTAAGCTACATCACCCTTTTGGTTGTTCTTGTCTCTATAATTGGATACAAGAACAACAAAAGAGTGATATGGCTTAATAAAGACTACATGGTCCATGGAATTTCCTATAAACACCACTTCATTATGAAAAATTTTCTTATGGATGTAGTTCATATGTGAGGTATGGACCTATTGGCTTGTATGAGCCACATCATCCTCATTATGTGGCTATTGCAAGTTAACGGATACATGTTCTCACTTATGGTTGGAATTGTAATTTGAATTTTTACTAAATTATTACCTCACCTAGGAACCTTTTCCCTTTCTGTTTCAGTGTGTTGGTCATTACCTCAATCTTGAGTTAGTGACGAGTTCTCCGAAATTCTCATTTGTCAGTCACTGTTAAAATACAGGTTGTTAGGATAATATTGTTAAGATATCTTTAGTTATTATTTAAGATATTATTTGTATAGTTGTAAATCATAACTCCCTTCTTGGTTAATAGGAAATAGTTTACTGTAAAATGCTGTATAAACATCTTGCTACAGATAATCAATACAACCTACAGAAAACTTCTACAAGTTTTTCCATTGAAAACTTCATGGTATCAGAGCCATCATCATTCCCCATTTGGTGATGAGCGGCACAAGACACGTTGATGCAACTGTCATCGAAGATGATGATCAGATTAATGATAATAGTCTAAAGGATGCATATCATCTAGTATCCTCAGAAGTCTACACTTAATTCTTACTCAAGTGCAACTTAAGGCTGACAATTATGATGAATGGGTTAAGGCAATGTGTTTGGCTGCAAGCAAAGAAAAAGCTGGGCTTTGTGGAAGGATTAATTTCAAAGCCAAAATCGAGCACTAATAAAGAAGAAGAGTGGTGGACTATCAACACCATGGTGGGATCATGGATTTTAAATACTATCGAACATAATCTAAGAACCACAATGTTATATGCAGAAAGGTGTAACAAATTATGGGTCGATTTAACAGAGCGGTTTGTGTCAGGAAATGCACCAAGGAAACATGAACTCAAGACAACATTAGTAAATTGCAAGCAATCTGGTATGTCCGTTTCAGCTTATTATGCTAAATTAAAGAAAATATGGGATGAATTAATTAACTATCTACAACTACTAGACTGTACCTGCAGAATGCTAAATGAATTAATTAAACAGAGAGAAGAAGATAAAGTACACCATTTTTTCCTAGGATTAGATGACTCTATGTTTGGAACAGTTCAGTCAAGTATTTTACAAATGGAACCAATTCCAAATATTAAGAAACTTATGATATGATCATCAAGGAAGAAGCACATAGAAAATTAATAAGAAATACAGAAATCAGGAATGAAGCTGTTATGTTTACAACCCCCAAATCTGGACAAAATTCAATCCACTGTACTCACTGTTTTAGGCAAGGCCACGAAGCAAGAAACTGTTACCTGTTAGTTGATTATCCAAAATGGTCGTTGGAGCGGTGGTCGAAACAAGGTCAGGAGAATCATGCCGGAGGTCGCAGGGGCCGAGGAAGGACAAATAGAGGAAGGGGACAAGGCGGCGAAAGAAATGGGTTTGGCCGAGGCGTCTTCGGATCTTCTCTGGTGAGCTCGAGCTGCACGGCAGTTACAAGATTCCAACGAAAAGAACTGTAAGAGTCCAACGCTCAGCACAGCACTGTGGAACAGAAAGAAGCAGCAGTAGAACATAGAGAGGCAGCAACGGCTTTTGCTGCGGCGAGTTGCTCATCCGTTGGAATTCCTGGCTTATCAACAGAGCAAGGGAGTTCTTTTGTTGAAATGCTAAATGATCATAAGAGAGCTTCTTCCTCAAATAATAACACTCTCTCTGGTAAGCTAAATAAAAAATGGATCTTAGATAGTGAGTGCCACACCACATGACAGGTAGAAGGTATTTTTTGTCAAATACAAAACCTTCTCTTCATTATACTATCACTCTTCAAAATGGTTCTAAAACTCTTGGTAAAGAAGTAGGTTCTATTTCCTTACATCCTAAATTAAATATTGATAGTGTGCTCTTTATACCACAACTCTGATGTAATCTGTTCTCTCTCTCTCTCTCTCTCTCTCTCTCTCTCTCTCTCTCTCTCTCTCTCTCTCTCTCTCTCACAGCTATCTAAAGAAAATAATTGCGTAGTCATAGTTAATGATGATGTATTGATGTTACAGGACCGTATCTCGGGGATACCGATTTGTGCGGGTGAAGAGAGAGACGAGATATATTACTTTAGACCTTTGCCTAAGACAACAAAGTTTACTTATTCTACTCGAATTGTTGATATTGGTGCCTTATGTCATAATTTTCTGGGACACCCTTCTATACTTATATTGCACATGTCCTAGCCCAGTTTATGCAGAATCCTCACAAAGAGCATTTGGGAAGCAGCTCTTCGCGTCGTTCATTTTCTTAAAAGTGCTCTTGGCCAAGGATTTCTTCTTCGCGTGATGCACCACTTCGTCTGCTTGCTTATTGTGACTCTGACTGGCTGCCTGATTACCTATTGTTCTCTTACTTTTTATTTTATTTCCCTTGGCCATCCTCCCATTTCTTGGAAAACGAAGAAACAACATACATTTTCTCATTCTTCCACCGAAGCTAAGTACCGATCCATGATAATGACTCCATGTGAATTGAAATGGCTCCGAAAACTCTTTATTGGCCTTCAAGTCCCGGTGGATCACTCTATTCCACTTCATTGCGACAGTCAAGCTACTATTTACGTCACAACTAATCCCGTTTTTCATGAACGTACTAAGCACATTGAGATCGACTGTCATTTTGTATGCTATGCATTTCAGGCACATTTGATTACTCTTGTCTAGATTCTAAGTGCTTCGCAGCCTGTAGACCTTCTCACTGAGGCCTTACACACAACACAGTTCCACAAGTTTTCTAGCAAGTTGGGAATTCATAACCTTCATGCTCCAAGCTGAGGGGAGTGTTAAAATGCATGTTGTTAGGCTAATATTGTTAAGATATCTTTAGTTGTTATTTAAGATATTATTTATATAGCTGTAAATCATAACTCCCTTCTTGGTTTATAGGAAATAGTTTATTGTAAAATGCTGTATAAATATCTTGCTACAGATAATCAATACAATGAAAATTTCTACAAGTTTTTCCACTGAAAACTTCAGTCACTAACTTAAATTTGAGGTAATGTAACTGATGCTGAATTTGAGTTTGTGTTACATTACCTAACTTGCCAAAGAAGGTGATGAGACAAATAAGAAATCATGAATAGTTTTTCGTTTTGTTCTGGTGCAGTAATGTTCTGTGTTGTCAGAATTAGGAAACTGATGCCATTCCCTTGATTGTGATTTCATGCACCATTACTTGGTACCACCAAAAAGGCGAAATCCCTCGCCCATAGAAAAATAGAAAATGTTGGTAATTTTTTTTTCTCTCATTTTTGGGAGAGAAACAATTTCAATTCATCCCATCTTCTATTTTTTTTTTTGGCTTTGTTTCAAATAATTTTGTAGAAAAAAATATATATTCATTACAGTCCTAGTCTCTACCGTCCATACTGAATTTGATTATAACTTCATTAAAACGATTTTGACCTAAATGTCAGGTTGAATTCTTCAGCCCAGATGGAAAATTACATATAATTGTAGCCTTAACACTTGTTTTGCTAAAAGATCTACAATTTACAATGACGTACCTAAAAGATTTGATGTACCTTTACTAGTATATTAAAATTCAAATCTAGTAATTTTATGTTTCTAATTATCATTTGTGAGAGATTCGTACACATGAGATTTTTGGAATGTTTTTAGGTTAGTTTTTTTTAATACATTCGAATCATAATTTAGTATTTATAAAAAAAATCATAATTTAGTAAAGATTTTTTTCCAATTTATAGATTTGTACACATGATATTTGCATTTTTTGTAATTAAAAAAGTGTCTGTACATACAAAAACTTTGCCAACTCGTAAATTCTTCAAGGATCATGTTGATAGAAAAAGGAATAAAAACACATGAAAATTTAATATAATCATTCCAAAAACTTCAAAGCAAATTTATTTTCTCTTTTGAGATTTTTTTAAAAGAAAAAGACTTGGAATGTCTTTCACTTATTAATAAATAATTTAATTAAATAGACATAAATTTTATTTAATTAAGTAAATTTTAAGATTGCTAAATCCAACAGATCAAAGTTCATAATTACAATACAACTATATTGTTGTACCTTTATGATTGGTTGCTGACGAGAGTTTCTTGAAAGGAGGGCCACAAAAGCTCATGTATAGCATTATATAAAAAGTAAATATAATAGTTTAATAGGAAAGAAAATATGCTAATTTGGAATTACTTACTAATAATAATTGTATCGCATGAAGGCAACTAGTTCAAGCATTCTAGTTGTGAACTTGTGCTTGGTCGACGACCTCTTCAATTTAAAATAATATAATTTTGCATAATCTTATAGTAAAGTGATATAATTCTACCAATAGTAGAAACAACTTTAGTTGCTACCACATGTTTAACTATGCAAAAGACAGACAAAATAATCAACATTAACATCGCACACGGATATACATATAATAATCTAGATTAACATATATAAAAATATAATTATTATATTAACTAATAAAATAGATTATACTAACTTTTCGTAGGTAATGAATAATTTTGAGATCAAAATTATGCAAACAACTGAATTCAAATGATATAGATAAGACGTGCGCAACAAATGGAGAAAATGGACTGAAGGGAAGAGAAAATATGAAAAGAAAGACTGAAGATTAGTAAATGAATAACCGGAAAGATCGGGGAGGGGGTGGGGGGAGGGGGGTGGGGGGGGAGAGAGGGGGAAGAAGAGAAGAGAAGGGAATAGAATGGAAGATAAAGGAAGGGAAAGGCCGCAAGGCATAGTGATGCAAATTGTGAGAAAAGAAAGAAAGAGAAGAAGAGAATAAGGCGGCGCCGAAAAGAGGAAGGAAATAAAAAGAAGTGATAGGGAGGAGTAGGTTAATAGTTGTTGGATCTTTACCAATTTTGGCCTCGTTGTAATACCATTGTTACAAACTTGTCAATTATACGCATATTGGTAGTACTCCTGTAGTAACTTGATTTCGATTGTCAAATAACGTATGAGTCGTCAGGTAGTGGCAAAGCATGAGTCATTTATGTCAAGTAGTGGCAAAGCTTGAGCACTTCTTTGGAGAGGTAATTAGTCACATATTCAAATAAAAAAATTGTTTGTTGACATTGAATTAGAGTACTAAAGAAGAGCTCATCGGTTTTTCTCTGGTTTTCTTTAGTAAATGAATTGTACTTTTCATAGTATACTTAATCCTCATTGTGTCCTTAGGAAGATTCTAACGTTCATTACGACACTTATATGTCTTTTACGGGTGTTGTCAATGAGACACATAACTCCACACGTGTGTTGCGGGAAAAATATTTTCTTTGTCTTCGATTTTGAGTTCTTTTTAATAATTTTTAGACTAAATAATAAATTAACAAGTTTAGTTTGATACTCTAATATTAATTTCATAAAAATTGACATAAAACCTTAAATTCGAGGTCTTTTCTATAGTATTAGGAGAGGATGAGAAGATAACAAGATCCTTACCAAAAAAAAAAGAAAAAGAAATGTGATTATACTCTAGTAACATACTTTATAAAATATAAGAATACATCATAGACATAACGCATTAGTTCTGAATACTTTTTTACACTAACTAAATCATGTTAGTACTTCTCTCTCTATACCCATTCTCTCCTCTTTCTCTCTATACCAGTTTCAGTCATCTTTTTCCTCTTCTATGGCCAGATCTGGCTAATACCTTCGGCCGGAGTTCGAATCTTGGTCGGATTTCCCTTTTTAATGCTTTCCTTTTGTTTCCGCACCCTCTTTTTGACCAAAAATCACAATAAACTTTTCTCAATATGATTTTCTTCAAGATTTAAGTCAAAGGCAAGATCTACTTGCGATATTTTTAGATCAGAATCTTCTTTTGCACCTCCTTGGAGCTGTTTGTTTAACTAGACTTGATTTGGACAGCTCTTAAGTTGCTATGTTTTCTTGAGGTATTTATTAAAATAGTTTATGTGCCTATGATTTTTTAAAATGCGGCTTCTACAAAAAATGGAGAATTTGAGTTTCCCATGCCAATGTGGTTCGAAGATTGTGAGGAAGACATAGAGAGAAAGATTCTTGTGCATTTGTTGATTTTACTAGTATTAGTATTTTCTATCCACCTAGAGTGTGAATTTATTTCTGTTACTCTGTGTAGTTTTTAATTTTCTTGTTTTGTAGTTCTTGGCTGTCCAGATCTCTCAACTATTCTCCTTGTAGAGAAAAAGTTTAAGGATTATTTTGGAAGTAATGACCTCAGTCAATTTCATATCAATGGATAGCCTCTCTATTAAGAAAAAAATAAAAATCTAAATCAAGTTAGTTACTTTAAAATAGTAAAGAAGGTCCTGTACTATTCTTAAAGGATAAAATTTAAGAAATAAGAAAATAATATTAATTTTTTAGTTAAAGATATGATAAATATTGAGAGAAAATCTAACTCCTCCTAATGGATTAAAGTAGTTTGAGTTAGAGTAGATTAAAATATAAATAAAAATGATTAAAATTATAAATTTTAATATTGAAAACATTAAAAAACTTTAAATTTTTTATTTTCTTTTTGCACACTCTTGTGCTCCACTAAGGCATGCAGATGTGGTACCCTTGCAGCTCACCCATCTAGAATCGTCTATAGCATCCTTCATAAAATTCTCCGTAACATTTATTTTTATAATATTATATGCCTTCAGGAATTTTTCTTTTCTCCTTAAGATTTAACTTTTGTTTGCTAGTTCATATTCTAGAGAATGTTACAAATGACATTACAAATAATCTGAACCGCAGGTCACCATGGCCTAAGTGCATGGACCCTAGTGGTGCACAAGCCCTAGTAGTGCACAAGGGTACTATGAGCACATGCTTAGTGGTGCACAAGGGTAATGCAAAATAAATTATGAATTTTTAATTTTTTATTGCTTTTAACATCAAAATTTATAATTTCAATTCGTTATGTCGATATTTTTGTTCATATTATCTAAAAATATTTCAAAATCATTAATTTTATGTTAGATTATTTTGAAGGAAACTAGAGAGAAATGTGAGGTAGAGAGAAATTAAAGAGAGGAAGTGCTTGAGAAAAATGAGTGTTTTAGTGACGGCAGCAGTAAAACAAGGACGACAAATAACAAACCTCGTTTTTTTCAATGTAATATAATTGTTCTTCTACCTATTTTATTGCTAAAGATAGGGTATTACATGTAGCATATAAATTTAGAAACTTCCTCAAATTAAGGCGTGCGGCCCCTAAGGTTGGAAAGTCTAATTGTGTCAAACCATGCATATTTTATTGGCTTGTTGGCCCACATGACCTTTATACAGCCCCTAATACACTAACAGGTCAAACATATTATATACTACACAAGGTTGATGCTTAAAGAAGAAAATTCTAAATATAAGAAAAAATACTCCCTCCATTTTTTTTACTTGGCTCATTTTGGACATTATATTGTTTAAGAAAACACGAAATATTCATTTTTTTCTTGTGTAGACTAGAATACACTTTGTAATTTTCTCTCACCTCATTATTGCTTCACTAGTTTCCATATTAGAAGAATAATCAGAGGTTGGAATTTGTCATAAATGGGAGGGTATTATAAGAAAAGGTTCATTAAATTTTATTTTGGAACCACAATGTAACAAGTAAAAAAACATAGAAATTCCTTCAATGTGCCAAGTAAAAAAAATGGAGAAAGAATAGTTTTAATGAAAAATATGTGAAATATTGAGACAAGTATCTGATTATGGTAAATTTTTTTAATGTAATGATGATTGGGTATATATCTATATAATTGCTTAAGTTAGATATTATAATAGACTATATAAGTCGAGAAACTTGATTCTTTCAAAACCAGATCGAAATTCGAACCGGTCAAGTTATTGGATTATTGGGTCAAATCGGTCAGGCCAGTGTAAAAAACTGGATGATGTCACCATGATGTCATATATATCGGGTAAAAAATGTCACACACCTCTAAATTTTTCCATTTTCTCCACTTTAGCATTTGAACTAAAAAATTGTCAATTTTAACACTTTAACTTTTAAAAATTCTGCATTTTAACACTTCCGTCAATTCTTACGACTACGTGCTAATAAACTAGGGATATTTTTCTTATCAAAATACAAGTTAAGAAAGTTGATCCTCGTCTTTTTATATTTTTTTCTTTATTTATCCTTCATTCCTCCCAAATCAAACCCTAATCTCTACCTGCCTTTCCTCTAAACATTCTTTTCCCCAAATCAAATATAATTCTTTCAGGCTCCTCATCTCTCTTGTTTAGCTCAAGGCTTCTTACCACTCTTTTGCTGGTAATAGGTGTTTCCTTCTTGGTTTTGTAATTCCATCGACTCACTTTCTCTGCTCCAATCTTTAGGCCAACTACTGTATAAAGAAGTTGTGATCTACTCATTATAGTTCTAATTCTATTTTCTTAGTCTTTAGATTTATTAGTAGAGCTTGACCAAAAAGAAAAATAAATCATTAATAGAGTGACAAAAAAGATATCAACTTTCCCCTTTCAAGAAATGGTAACCATAAATCATCACAATTACTCCACAATAGATAAAGATAAAATATCTTTAAAAAAAAAGTGATGAAGCTTAAAGAAATAAAGGAACAATGCTTCTATTGGCATATCCTTCTTCAGCCCGAAATAGACCTCATTATCTCGTAGTCGTTGGGCATAGGGGTGCTAATCTGAGCATACTTTACCCCTTCTTCTTCTTCAACTCACAGCACTTTTGTTGATTGTGTTTCAAAATGCCGAGTTCAAGACAAATGCCTTCCAAGAACTCCAAGCAGGCTTCTCAGAAGACTTCAAAATTTAAAAACTCCAATTCAGGTAGTTCTTCTGAACTACGTGTTTCAATTATACATCCCAAATTTGATACCACTTTTGGTGGTGGAGGTATTCAATTGGGAACTATAAAATTTTGTGTCCTTTTGATCCCGACCAAGCTATTACCTTTATGACATGAGATATCTGTTTTTTAGAACATCCAATCGAATATGATGGTAATGAAGGGCCGATGTATATGAATCGAGAGCTGCATTATACTCTTCTAATATGTGGCTTGAGGGTATTTCACTATTTACCAGAAACAACGGAAGGTGGGGTTGCGATTTCTAGTGCATTGTTTGTTTGTTAAGATAATAGATTACTGAGAAATTGAAGTTGGACAAGTTACCCTGAATGGAATACGACAGATTATCACATTTATTATGATTTGCAAAGCTTTCGGGCTTTCGACCAATCTAGAAGTATTTAAGAAAATGTTTGATATAAAGCCGCTAAAAGAAGGTTCCGGATGGCATGCATTTCACCAAAAAAAAAAAAAAGGAGTAGATAAGTTTATAATAAATTTGCCATTATCCGTCCTTTCAATGATGGAAGAATAAATTTTTGTACATAACAAATGGCCAAATTTCTCAGAAATCCCTTGGAATCAATGAAGAATGCTGTCAAAGTATGAAATGGCATAATTTTTTCCATATTAATGTATACTCCAAAGGCCCATGTTCGACCAACCCGCATACATAAATGGATAGTTCATTAACTTTAGGTTTTTAAGCTTTGGGTAAGTTAAAAAAATTCATGAATGTTAAAAATGTATCAATCAAGTCTGTTATCTCACTTGTGTGAGGATTTAAAAAGCCAATATTAAAATAGTCAATCTCATTTGGATAACTTGAAACTAAAATGCAAATCAAAATAAAGAAAAATTGCAATTCATTGTTTTCAACCTCTGAAATAAGGAATATCGGTGGTAGAGGTACCCGACCGATATGTTATCATTGAATTTGATGTGGAGTATTAGGTTGTCTATCAATTTCGAATCGATTGTCAGTAAGAAAATCTTTTTGCTACTAACACTGAAACTCTCGATCAACAAGTAATCGAGTATCAACATGTTGTCCAATGAAAAATAAAAAATTAATTATTTTTAATAAATTAAAGTTGGTCCCTGAAACATATGTTCTTGTGTCAAATGAGTATCACAAATTGCAATGTACCCGAAAAATATCCTTCACAATAAAGGAAAAGGGTACCGATTACTTTACATAAGTGAAGTAAGGGACTTTCTTGAAACTTATTTTACATTTTGAAAGAGTTTTTTTTAATAGAATTTTACAATTTAGGTCCTCAATTGATACATTTTCATATTCTGAGGGACAAAATTGAAATTTATCAAAAATATTTTGGACCAAAAACATCAAAGATAAATAGCTACTGGACTAAAATAGTAAATAAAAGATATAAGACCAAATGTGCGTAGGATAAATAGTTATTAGAAAAAAATGAGTAAAATAAAAGATACAGGATCAAATTAAGACAGAATAAATAGTTATAAGACCAAATTTTCCAATAACTCATATATACATATATATATGCACAGACATATATACGTATAGATATATGTATATATAATATGTATAGATATGTATATATGTATATGTATATATATACACATAAATATAGACATACATATATAAATATATACGTATATATATTTTCCAATTTAATGGTGAAATAAATAGTTAACTTCTTCAACCAATAAATAGAATAGGTTTTCATCCAGAATTCCTTCTAGACATGTATACATATGTATATATATGTATATATGTAACATCCCGACTAATCACCTCAAAGTTAACATAAGTCGCTAGGTTTTGGAGTTGTTTTATAAAGAATAGTAAGTTTTGGGGTCATTGGTAATTCTTAGAAAATTTAAGGAAGAATTTTTTCTTGAAACCTTTTTTTAGGCATATTTTAGGATTATTGGTGTTTAACGCTTTAAGTTGGAAATTGAGATTTTAAGCTTAAGGTGAGTTTTAAGTTTTTTTTTAGGGCCAACGTAAAAAATCTAGAAAGTTGGAAGACTGAATAATTAGATTTTGGGCTGGTAATGCCATGTGGGTTAGAGAATGGAGGACTCATGGCTGGTGAGTGCCATGTGTCTTATGCATGGGACGCAAAGCCATGCATGGATGGCTATATAAGGATGCCAATGTAGGGTTGAAAATTTCCACCTCTCCCCAATTTCTCCTACATTTTTCTCCTCTCCTCTCGGTTCTTTCTCCCCCCTCCCAGCCGGTTTTCTCTCTCTTTTTTTCTCTTATCTTTGTCGGCAGCTCTGTCTCCTCTCTTCCCACTTTTTCTTTTTCTTTTCTTTCTTCTCTTTGTCTTCTCTCTCTCTCTCTCTCTCTCTCTCTCTCTCTCTCTCTCTCTCTCTCTCTCTCTCTCTCTCTCAATAAGGTGAGTTTTTTTTTTTTGTTATGGTTGTTGTTTTTTATTTTATTTTATTATTAGGGGGAGTTTTTATTTTATTTATTATTAGGATTATATTTCCTAAAATAAATAACAGTAAAGTTTAATAGTTTTGGATTTATTTTGGGAACTAATAACTTCTAAGGAGTTGTTATGAAATTATTTTGGAGTTGTTTTTAGAGTTCTTTTGGATTTAGAATAAGTTTAGGTGAACCTTAGGGTCATCATGGGGTCATGTTTATATTTTTATGGTGGTATTAGATTAAGTTTGGAATGCTATTATTTGTAGGTTTGACTTGTTCCGGCTCAAGGTGAGTTCGCCAACCTTTTTCTTCTACAAGAAATTTAATTATTTTCTTGAAAGCATATTTCTCTGTTGTTGGTTCTTGAAAAAATTTACAAAATATTTACCGGTGGTATATTATGGGTTATGCCAAATATGTTCTACATTTAAAATGTTTATTGTTTCCTGTTAAGAAATAATCTTGCTAGTAACTTATGAGAAGATGTTCAATATAATCTTATAAAATTTTGTGACTATTCTGTATTACTATTATCCTTATAGTATTTAAAATATTCTTCAGAATATACTTACATTTTTTAAATTATTTGTATATCATCATGATTTTAATTCTTATTTTTCCTAAGAAATATTTTCACTGTAACTTAGTTTATATATATTCATTAAAATTATTTAGAGGAATTATCTTAAAAGTATTTATTATTTCTTTTTAAAATAATATTTAAAATATTTAAAATATTCTTAAAAGACTTTGAGATATGTTTAAATGATTAAAAATATTTTAATATTACTTTGAGATTATTCTTAAAAGTATTGTTTTTATATTATTTTGAGTTTACTCTAGTATGAATTAAAAGATTTCTAAGATATATATTCTTTTGCCATGACTAAAATATTCATATATTATGATTTCGAGAATATTTACTATTTCTTCTTAAGGAATATTTTTCCAATGATTTTATTCATATTTTATTATAATTTTTTGAAGTATTTCGAGAAATATTTATCATGATTTTGGAAAAACAAATTAGCATAACTTATGTTATAACCGGTAACATGTTCTGTTTAAAGGTTACATTCAAATGTCATATACGCATACTTTCATTGTATACATGATCTTGAAAATATCGGGAAAACACAAGTGTTTTTATGAGATTTTATAAAGGCATGATTTGAATTGCATGCCTATTACATTTGTCATGTCTACGAGTTTGCGGTTTGCCCGGTAGATAAGGATTTTCGATACATAACAAGATTTGTGTGGCCGAGAGATGGCGTATGATTTTATAAAAATCAAGTAAAGCCCTAGTCCGGCCGAAGGAGGTTTGTAAATATATTTTTTATCAACATGCCAGAGGATTGCACAGTGCATGGCTAGTCCCCCGTACGAGGGCCTCTTTTGAACGATATGCTTTGTAGATGTACTCTTGATCTCGATCTAGTTGACAGAGGGCGTAATACTTTCGGAGGGTTAGGCCCAAGGCGGTATTACATTTAACTCCGGATCATGCTCTACGGTGGCGCTACTTTCTAGTAGGTTGGGTCAGGAAGGGCTCACCGGCTAGGATAGTACAGGGCAGCCTGGTAGGTACCCCAAGGCTCGCTACCTATTTTGTGTATAAGTAGTGTCTACGATGGTTTATGAAAATCGAACGTTCGTACAATGTGCTTTGGGTTTTGGCTTGTATTGACTCCATTTAAGGTTCCAGACTCTATCCATTAAGCATATTATGGTACATGCATAGTTTTGAAAGCTCGGGTGCCGCGGCAGCGCCTATGTGTCTTGATTCTCTCCGACTTTCCATCTGCGCTCGAACCCTTCATAAAGTTTATAACTCGCATACAACATATTTTATGAAAGCTTTTTTTTTCTGGCATGACAAACCATTTTATAAAGATTATTTTACCTGTATAGAATACTCATGAAAACACACATGCACGTGAACTCAGTGGGCACTTTTTGCTCATGTCTGTCAAATGTTTTTTCCCATTTTCAAATGACTCAGAAACAAGATCTGGCTAGTTGAGCCAATGTGGGCCGCTGGGTTGTTTAATCCTGGTTTCTTCCACCTCTAGCCATGAGATTTTGATCTATGAAGATTTTTTCCCTCACGGCCTTAAACCTACTTTTAAGTTTTGAGAAGTCCTGTACTATAAAGTTATGTTTATAATTTACTTTCTCTTTCCGCTGTTTAGTTTAGAGGGACGTGTTCTAGTTCATACTGCTTGTATTCTAGCTTTATTTTTTTGTAAGTCTGGTGCCAAGAGGTACGCAGGTACCTTACCCTACCGTAGTTGACCTAGCATAGGGTACAGGCTATCACAAGTGGTATCAAAGCTCTACGTTTGACACTAGGTTCTCTAAATCCTAGATGAGCTTAAGAGCTGACCACCTTGACCGTATGGCCTGGAGATTTTGTAGTGTTTTATTTAGAGTTTTGACATTAAGCTTCTATTTTATAGGTAGAAGATGTCACGGCCCGGTCATAGATGGATTTACAAGGACGGCACCGTAATTAGAGGATCAGCTGGCTCAAGACTTTCTTCTTCTTATTCCCTTAGGGAGATCGATCCGGAACGACCTTCGGTAGAAGTAGTAGATATCCCTGATTCAGATTCCGAGACTGTAGATGGACCAGCCAGCTTCGAGATGGATATTGAGGAGGATCTTAGTGAGACTACCACTGGGTCTGCAATGGGTATCGCTTAGTGGATAAAGAATGTAGTAACAGCTGAGACGTCCGAGGAACCTTCGATAGAGCCTACCTCTTGTATCCCAGCATCACCCACTGGTTTGTACCAAGATTCAACCTCCGGTCTGCCTGTTTCTTCAGCCTTAGCTGAGACCGCGGGATCATGTTTTCCAGTACCCTGTCTTAGTTTAGAGCAGGGACTTCAGCCTGTAGAGAGCCAGATTGCAGCTTTGCAAGCAGAGTTCGCTAGGATGAGTAGATGTTTTCACTTGTCCCATCAGGCCAGACAGTTAGAGACTGCGAGGGTAGATAGGTTGGAAGGTGAGGTAGCACAGATGAGAGGGATCCTTGAAGCACAACAATATGGTATGTCCCGACAGTGTCGGTTAGGAATGACAAGTAGATCGGCAAATGAGACCCCGATAGAGGCCAAGGCCCACCGAAGGGGCTTTAGTAGTCGTTTTCCTAGACATGGTTAAAATCTTGTCGGGACGTTTTGTGATCATGATGTTTGGATTGTAGATACGAAATGAGCTGGATGTTTTTTATGTGTAGTGTGACTTTATAGTTCTGTTTGTATTAGATATTTCTTGTATTAAGTAATAGCTTCTGAGTAGATATGCTTAGTAAAGTGTGTTTTCGATATGATTATATTTTGGTTTAAGTTCTGGTATCCCTTTTGATTATGGGATGTTACGTATAAGCTATATCTGCAAACTCAAAGTTAGCACTCCTAAGTTTTTATTAGGTTCAAACTTATCCTTGGCTTAGGAAGATGTCAAGACCATACTTCCCAAGTCACAGAAACGAAGGGATGTCTGAAAATTCACATCACGGACCGATAGATACTGCGAGAGAAGTAAGTCACCATTTTGAATGCACCAGTCATCAAATAACTGAAATTTTCATGACGAAAATGATTTAGTTGTTGAAACCTACTTTGGTGAATTGAAGAGGGGAACGAACATAGAACACCAGTAATGATGAGGCCTTGGAACGATTCTTACGATTTCGGCCCCCAGATTTCTATGGTGAAGTTGAACAGGAAGCTAAGGCAGAATTATTTTTAGAACAATTGAATGATATTTATGATACTCTCCAGTATTATGGCACCAAGAAGGTAACTTTTGCTACTTTTCAGCTTAGGGGAGCAGGAAAATATTGGTAGCTAAGGATTTCTGAGGCCCGAATATTAAGAAACTAACTGTGGACATGAGATTATTTTCAGGAGCAATTTAAGCAAGAATACATACCCTGTTGGATAAGAGAACGTCGGGAGGATGAGTTCCAGCAGCTAAAACAGGAAAGGATGATAGTGGCACAATATATTGCAAAGTTTAATCATCTAACTACTTTATATCATATCCAATTCCCATCTCATCCAATTTAAAATTATATCGGAGATCCCCATCCCCATCTTGGTGGGGATAAAATAAATCCCATCCTTGTCCCATCCTTAACCGGAAAAACGAGACGAAAAATTCCTATTTAGCCCATCAAAGAATTTCGTAATTAATTATTGAAATTTATAAAAATACTTATATTGTTAATTAGAAAATTTTTGAAAAAAATTTTGCATTACGAAATAGGTAAAGTAATAATACTAATAAACAAATTAAATATTTATAGTGATGGGATTGAGAATGGACTGAAAAAGGGATGGGACAGGACAGGATGGAGATGGGACGAGACAAAATGAAATCTCATTCCTGTCCCATTCTTTTTCATCTCCGCTTTCTCTGTCCCATTCCTGTCCGACCATAGTTAAAGTTGGGAAATTCTTGTACCATTCGGGATAGGACGGGTCAAATCCCCTCTTTTTGATGGGGATTTTTCCATCGTTATATGTTACATTACTTGAGTGATCAAAGAAGGTGATGATATGGATAAGGAGCCGCGAAAGGTTTTTCGTACCGTTTTGATGCAATAATGGTGCGTGTTGTCACTATCAGGTGAAGTGATGTCATTGTTTGATTATGATTACCTGTATCGCTACTTTTGCGAAATGCAAAACATTGGCAATTTCTTTTCTCTCTTTTTTGGGAGAGAATATTTCTAATTCATCCCATCTTCTAATTTTTTTTTTTTTTTGCTAGGTATCTAGTATTTGTTTAGAAAAAATTATATAAATACACCTTATTATGAAAGAAATTGATATATATATTCGTTTTATATTTAGAGACATAAACTCATTAACATGTGTTAAATTATATCACTATGCTTCTTATTTTTTAAAGTTTCTTTTTAGTTTTGTAAATTTATAAATAAAAATATTATGAAATGTGTCGTATGAAGAAGATGCTTTAAACAATGTAAGCACCCTCAATTGAGGTAATCTAATTACATACATTTTATTTTGAAACTTATTTAAAAATTTTTCTTATCATTACTATTCTTATTTTCACAAACTATTTAACTACTATCAACTTTAAAAAAATAAGCCTTAATAGTACTATTAACTTGTTTTATTCTTAAAATACCTATTTTATGTAGCACTTTTATGGGCTTGTTCATAATGTATAAGGTCTCATAGCACTATTGCGAAATGGCTTGGCAAAATTTACTAGTACTTTACCTCACTTTATTCTCTAATCAAGGCAAATTTCGGATTGTATCACTTCTACCCTTAGTAAAGACATGTTTAATTAATACAATTTCTGTTTACTTTAAAAAAAATTAATACTGCAGATATATTTATATATATTGTATATATTAATTTTAGCTAATTTATTCCAAAAAAGAAATTTAGCTAATCTACTTTTTGAAAAGAATTAGTCTCATGTTCTTATATTAGGGAAGTTCTAGAGCTTTACTAGCATAAGTACATGAGCCTAATTTTATCTTTTTTTTTTTTAAAAAAACAGACATAGGCCTAATAATTCGTAATTGGAGATGGTGAGGCCTTGTCAATGTAAAAGGAGTTGTGGCCTCCCAACCCATAGATTGGGGGTTCAACTTCGGCAATATATAGGTTGTTTTCTACCTTTTGAAAGGTTTAGTTTCTCTCTAGTTAAGGTTATGCTTAATTGTTTGATATTATGTAATTGCCACGGACTATGTGACACTTTTTTTAATAAAAAAATAAAAATTGTAACTTGAAATAACAATAATAAAAATATAAGGTATGAGGTTTTATCATGAAAAGGACTCAAATTTATGTCCAACAAATCACATGCTCAAGAGAAATGGGCCCTCCAAATGAAATTGCCATTTTGTTCTCAAATAGTTCCCATTAGAAAGTTACACTCAATATTTAAAGAAAATAAACCATACAAAATATAAAACCATATATAATAAAATATATTAACTTTTATTAATAAAAAAACCATATATAATAAAATATATTAACTTTTATTAATAAAAAAATATTTACTTAAGAATTTTGCATTTGATGACTAAATCCATATGTGGGCCGATGAACGCCTAGTAAACTTTAGGCTAAAGTAGCAAAAACTGATATGTATTTACCCACCAATGTCAGGAAAAGAACTAAGACCATTAACACCTTGGAAATTGTTTTTCTTTTATCAATGACATTATTGGGTCCATTAGTATTGCAATTACAATTGCAAATCTTGAACCCAACAACTTTTTTCGGCACAAAGTGTATCTTTTTTTTTGATAAAATCTACATTTTCAACTTAATGTCTATTCATGCTATATTTTGATTGGTTTTTAATTCCAACAATGTATTTCTTTTTTAAAAATTTCATTTTACTTATTAGTTACATTCATATTTTCTAGTTTGAATGTAAATGTTACCATTTCATTCAATATTAAATGTTTATTTGATTTGGGATGCTCATGATGATGAGTCTTTGAGATAAGTAAACTTAACATCTTACATTATTAATTACATGAATTAGTTTGTTTTTGAATGTAAATGTTTAAATTTGAATGGAGAGACTTATATTTAAAAAAAATTATATTTTTATATACCATTGAGAAGCGCCCCATATTTAAGGGTACAATTTACAAAACGCTATGAGTCTAATTCTTAAAGTTATGGTATAATTTTACACATTTCATAATATAATAAAGAGGATTCAAACCTTCAACTATCATAAAAAATAACTTTATTCGAAGAAAAGTAGATATGGACCATAAATTTTCTTGAGTTCAAGATTTGCAATTGCAATTGTAATTGAAATCCTAATGGACCAAAGAGTTTCTTTTATGGAAGGTAAATAATTTCCAACTATCACTAGTTTGAGGCCTTTCTCTTACATCGGTGGGTAGAAAAATGTATAACTTTCCCATGTTTTACAAGTTTAGCTCAAAGCCCACTTGTATCACCCAAATATGAATTTAGTCATGAAAGTAGAAAATTTTAAACTAAATCAATTTTTTTGAAAGTCACATGCGCTAAAAAATTTCTATATTTTTTATTTATAGTTATAAACTATAAATATTGAGTGCCACTCTCTAATGTATGTGGCTGCAAAAATCAAGCTCACCTATAAAGGTTAACAAAAATAGTATTTTCATTTGAAAAGTCCTTCCCCTCTTGTGCGAAGTATAGTGATTTGGGGGATAAAAGTTTGGGCCTTTTCACAGCAAAATCTCCTAATCCATATATAATATATATATATATATATACACACACTTAGGATATACCAGGAAGTTCATTGATATGAAGCCCGTAACAACATACTTTACCAAAATTCATTTTGAAATTCATATAGATATATGAAGAATTTCTATTTTTAGTCGTAATCTCTATTCTCCATACTAAATTAGATTCTAAGGGCATCTCTAAGGAAGACACCAAAACACTAATTTTGGTATAAAAAATCAACTCCAGCGAACATATTTGGTGTAAAAATGTTGCAATGAACAGTAACACAGTAAAATTTTTTGTTACTGTTCATTAGACCAAATTTGCAAAATGTCTTCTTTAACCTTTCTTATTTTCACATGTTACTTCTATATCCTTTTTTCATTTTCATTTATTTACATATTTTGTTAAATTATAAATTATTTATATATAATATATTATTACAAATATCTCATTGAGACCTTTAAAATTAGACCAATATTGAATATAAAATTTAATTTATTTTTAATACTTATTTATATTTCTAATGTATAAATGTTATAAATTTATTTATAAATATTTTAAAAAATAAGAATATCAATGAACAGTCTATATGAATGTAAATATAAGAATACCAATTATCGGTTCGAATAAATGTAATCTAATCTAAATACTCTAACAGGATTTTCCTTAACTTATCATATCTTTATTATTAAAAATATAAGAATACCAATGAATGGTTGAAATGAATATATTCTACTCTAATATGTAAAAGATTTTTTTTATCTTGTCTTATCCATTATATTATAGGTCCAGATGAATTTAATCTAATCTAATGATGGTAAAGATTTAGAAAATTAATAGTGAAATATGAAATTTTTGAATCTTCTTTATCTGAGAGAAGAATGTTTAATAAAAATATTATGTTTGTTTTTCAACAATTCATTATTACTCTGTAATAATTTTAATTATACGTGTTAAATAATATTATATTATTGCAAAATATATATTAATTAATTAGAAATATTTTAAACTGGTTTAAGTTATTTTTCTTAAAAAAAATTAAATGAACTATTTTGTTAATGTAAAATGAATTTAATTTATAAATAATTAATATGGAATATTTTTTGAGATGCTTTTTTGGTGTATAATGTTCTAGTGCATAAAAATTTGATGTAGAAAAATGCCAAGAATATTATTTTTTATACCAAATTTGGTGTAAAATTTTGGTGCATACATTGTAGATACCCTAATATCAATTAGATGTAACTCTACCACAAATTGGATCCAACGTTCATAACAAACGTACTTCATCTAAATCTATTTAAAATCTATGACGATGGAAACTCCCCCAGTTATAATTTATATTCTTACGCTAAATTCCATTCTAAGTTCATAATAGTATACTTCGCCAGAAATCCATTTTCAAATCCATAAATCATAATTTTTACCTTCTACATTGAATTGGATTCTTAATTGGTAACAACATATTTCACCTAAATATCCACTTGAAAATTTTACTTCCAATAGAAAATTACGTACAATTATAGCCTTAAAACTTGTTTTCAATAAAAAGTCTACAATTTAAAAAGATGAACTTAAAAATCGTGACCTAGTCAAGGTTAAACTTAACTTTTCACTTTACTATATTCAAATTCAAATATTAGTAATTTTTTGTGTTTTTAGTTACCATTTTTTAGAGATTTGTATATATGAGATTTAAGGACTGTATTTAGATTAGTTTTTTATTTACTATATTCAAATCATAATTTAGTATAGGTTTTATTTTTTTTTGTTTCTAATTCTCACTAATTATAAATCAGTACATTGATATTTGTATTTTTTGTAATTGAAAAAGTGTCCATATATGTAAAAACTTTGCCAACTCATAAGCTCTTCAAAAATCATGTTGATAGAAAAATGAATGAAACCACTAATAGAAATTTAATGTAAGCAATCCAATACTTCAAAAAATAAATTGACTATTTTCTTTTTTGAATTTTAAAAAACTAGGAATGTCTTTTACGTACTAATACATAATTTAATTAAATAAACGTGTAATTTTTTTAAATAAGTAAATTTAAAATTGCTAAATTGTATGGATCTAAGTTCATGTATAATAACAACTATATTGTTGTACCTGTAACTATTATTAGCTACCAATAAGAGTTTCTTAAAGATAGTACCATAATAAAAAACCATTATAGCACTATATAAAAATTAAATATAGTAGTTAATATAAACGAACATATATGCTAATTTAAAAAGAAAAATTTGAAATTTCTTACCAATAACAAATTGGTGGGCTACTGGATGCTTATGTCCGTATCAACTATTGAAGATAGGGTCCAAACTTAGAGGCCAAGTTCCAAAAATTTAAGACTGTGTGCATAGAAGATAGAAAGTGTACCTTATTATAGAGAGTGAAGCCCTAAGAGGACTTATGGAGTTTCTATGTGGGACTCCAAAAATCTTCCTTAAGGGTGAAAATCCATATTCTATCATTATTACCTCCTTTAATATTGACATTTACGAAATTATGTCAATTGCTAGAAGTCCTTTTCAAGAAGAGTTACATATTAGAATGCAATTCAGGGTGAAAATATTAGATTTTGATATAAGTGGGGCTTTACAAAACTTGTAATCGAGTTTACAGAATATAATGTGACTAAGGGAATTAGAAGTTTTACTTCCCTTATTTTTGAGCTGTTGCTTGAGAAGAATGAATCATTTGTGTTTCATCTCATGTTTAGTTGGAGTATAATATATTACTTACTTCCTCCTCCGAAAAAAACATGATTGGTGTGCTTTGTGCTTGTAATAAATCCTGATTCACAAAACTAAAGTTGATCATCGTTTTCTAGCAAGTGTTTGTAATTGGTGCAGTCGATTTGTCGGGTCTTGAGGTCAGAGTAACCTCCTGACCTAGTACATTGGAGCAATTTTACTTTTTAGTTTTATATAGTATATATAATTTGTCTATTTTTTATTTAAATTTGTAAATTATGTCATTTTATCCCTAACAAATTTTTAAAAATTTTAAAGTGTCAAATAATTTATATATTTTGTGTTAAAATTAACATATTTTTCTATTTCGACCCCTAAATTAATTAAAACTAAGTTATTAAGTACAACAAAATAATTAAATATTATTTTCTAAAATTAAATTTTTACATTTGAATTTCTGTCCCATTAGATATTGGAGTCTGGCTTCGCTCATGTGCAAGGGCATGCAAAAAAAAATTGTTGAAAATCAATGGTAGATTATGATTTTTTATACGTGCAGAGTTGTAAGTAGTTTATAGGTATAAATGTTTGTAATTAAAGATTTTTTTATATCAATAGAAAAACGAGATTAGTTTATTGGTATATATAGCTAATTTTTCGTGAAAGATATGATAAAAATTGAACAAAATATGTGAATACAATGAATTAGGGTTTGCTAATTGAAAATCATGTTTTACTAGTGCAACCATCTAATTAACATATTATTTCTTAATTTCCACAATCTCTAAAAAAATCCTACTCAAACTAATGATTGAAAGTAGTTTGAGTTAATGTGGGTAAAAATATAAAAAAATGATTGAAATTATAAATTTTAATATTGAAAACATTAAAAAAATTTAAAATTTTTGAAAAAAAATTCACACAATCTTGTGCACCACTATGGCACATGCACATATATGTGCTATGTGCACGGACACTAGTGGTGCACAAGGATACGACGTGCATAGGACAATATTAGCAATTGCTTACAAACCATTCCAATTGTATGTGAGAGGCATTATGAAAGTTAAGTCTCGATTGATGTAAAACAAAACAATGCTTGATAAAAGCATAAATGATAACTTGCAGATGGTCTGTTATAATCAATCTATTATAATCTTCAATGTTGAACAAACAACTTTTCACAATAAAAAACAATAAATCCTTCCGGTCCTAAATTTTCAAGCTCAAGACCTATCAGTTCCCACTCAGATCGAACACCATGCAAGTCCATAAGAGTATGGTTCTCCAAATGAGCGATGATATCCCAAGCTTCTTAGGAATAAATTAAAAAGAAGTTCACAATGTGGTTCTGCAAAAAATGCATCAGGCAGCCTTGCACAGAACTGTAGCGATGCGTCATGAAGAGGTAGAATAGCACAAAACATATGATACTTCAAAAGCACTAAAAAAGATGCATAGATAGGAGCGAAATTCAGAAAAGAAAGCGCCATGAGTTTGGCTTAGATGCAAGGGAAAGCGAAGGCGCACTACAACGACTCAATGTCCCCCTATACGACAGTGAACACGGGGATGCAGAGTAGGGTACTGGAGTAGAATTTCATCAAAGTACGTGTTTACTAAGTGCGGAAACTCAGGTATGATTAGAAACAATAGAAAGGTAACAAGATAGAACTGACTGACTGATGGTTTCTGTAGCAACAATTCACATATATATAGTAGAAAGTTAGCACTCCTACCTCTAGAACATTAATGGCATAGGTTCGAGTGTTGATTGCAGTTAATGTGGCAAAACATGTAAAGGTACAATTTTCCATTTAGTAAAATGTGTATAAATATATATATGTATTCAAATCATAATTTAATGAGTATTTTATTTTATTTTTCTAATTATCACTAGTTATAGATCTGTAAACTTGATTTTTGTATTTTTTGTAATTGCAAAAATGTCCATATATATATAAAGACTTTGCCAACTCATAAATTTTTCAAAGGTCATGTTGATAGAAAAATAAATAAAAGCACATATGCAAATTTAATAAGCAATCCAAAACTTCAAAAAAAACTAATGGACAACTTTCTCTTTTGAACTTTAAAAAGCTACGAATGTTTTTTACTTATTAATAAATAATTGAAATATACATATATTCTTTTAATAATTAAGTAAATTTAAGATTGCTATAATGTATGGATCTAAACTCATAAGTATAATAACAACTATATTGTTGTGCTCATACCTATTATTGGCTGCCAACAAGAGTTTCTTCAAGGTAGCACCATAAATAATCATGTATGTATGTTAAAATTAATTGTAGTAGTTAATATAAAATAACATATATACTAATTTAAAATGCAAATTTAGAATTACTGATAACAACTGCATCGCATGAAAGGAACTAGTTCGAGCATTATATTTGTGAACTTGGGTATAAAGACGAAATCTTCATTTGAGAATAATAGAGTTTTGTATAATCTTATAATAAAGTAATTTAATATTGAAATTATGAATTTTAATATTGAAAACATTAAAAATGATTGAAATTATGAATTTTAATATTGAAAACATTAAAAAAATTTAATATTTTTGAAAATAATTTACACAATCTTGTGCACCACTTAGGGCATATGCACGTGCATGTAACGTGTGTACATACCGTAGTGGTGCAGAAGGATACTACATGCACAAGACAGTGTTTGCAATCACTTACGGAGCATACCGATTGTATATGAGAGGTATGCAAAAATTGAAGTCCAGATGGATTAAAAAAACAATTCTTGCTAAAAGCAGAAATAATAACTTGCGTAGATAGACAGAACACACAAGGAACCAATCTATTATAATCTTCAATATTGAATCATCAACATTTCATACTAAAAAAATGTAAATCTTTTTGGTCCTAAATCTTCAAGCTCAGGACTCATCACTTCCCACTCGGATCCACCAACATGCAAGTCCGTAAGAGTATGGTTGTCCAAATGAGGGAATATGTCCCGAGCATTACAAAAATAAATTAAAAAGTTCACAATGTAGTTTTGCACAGAACACATAAGGGGCCTTGCATAGAATCATAGCAATGCATCATGATGTAAGAGGTGGATACTACAAAACATATGGTGCATTGAGAGCTCTTAAAAATTCACCTAGGTAGTAGCAAAAATCAGAAGAGAAAATGCCACGAGTTTGGCTTAGACGCAGGGTAAAGTGAAGGCGCACTACAACGACTTAATGCCCCTTTATACTGTAGCGAACACATTGATGTAGAGCTAGGTGCCGAAGAAGAATTTTGGTAGAGTACATGTTTACCAAGTAACGAAACCCAGGCATGATTAGAGCAAATAGGTATCAAGATAGAACTGGGAAAATGATGGATTCTGTAGCAATATATATATAGTAGAATATTAGCAGTCTAAATAGCGAAACAGTAATGGCATAGCTTCGAGAGTTGGTCACATTTACTGTGGCAAAACATGTAAAGATCCAATTTTCCATCTAGTAAATGTGTAGATATTTGTAGGCAAGTGAAATAAATGACTATATATATGCACACACGCACGCACGCACGCACGTACGCACGCACAAACACACACACATATATTTGTGTGTATGTGCATGTGCGCGTATGTGTTTTGGACATATATATAAGTAAAAGAGTAATGATATGATGATCAACATTTAACCAATTAATTGGACTAATGTAGGGAAAAGTATCATTTAATAGAAGAAATATTTGCACAAGTGTAGGGATTATGTTTTCGGTATATTGACAATTTTATCATCTATTATCCAATTGATTTGGTCAATGATGATCCTTAAAACTTTTGTGTATGTAGAATTCTCTCTAAGTGAGGACACTCTCACATATATATATAGCGAAGAAAATAGAAACTGGCTAGAAAAGATAAAATAGTTTATGGACTTTTCCAATTCTAAGTGTCGATTGGTACTATCTCAATACTGAGTAGAGAAGGAGAAGAGAATTTCCGTTAAACTTTTTCTTTTTTTGTTTTGGCGCGTCAGTTATTACCTTACTACTGAGTTATTCAAATTTTTCTTCCTTGATCATTGATTAAAATGTGAGGTAATACCTTACTCACCCAAACAGAAAAAGGAAATGTTTTTATGAATACAAATTCACATAAATTCTTCTTCCTCGATCATTGACTGTAAAGTGAGGAAATGTAATCGACGCACTTAAACGTTTCAGTGCCTTGATTACGTTACTCACTTCTTAGTAGTGAACCAACCTAGGAAAAGAAGGAAAATGATGATAAGGATAAGGAAACACGAAAGCTTTTTCACTCTTTTCGGTGTAGTAATGGTGCATGTTGTCAAAATCAGGTGAAGAGATCATTCGTCTAATTGTTATTATATGCTTGTTACTTTTGCAGAATGAAAAACTTTGGCAATTCTTTTTTTTTTTTCTCTTTTTTAGGAGAAAAAATGTTTCCAATTCATCACCATCTTCTTATATTTTTATAAAAATAGTGATATAAACATGGAAAATTATGTCATGGATCAAATCCATGTCCTCAGCTATGAACCATGTGGCTTGTATTAAGCTACATCACCCGTTTGGTTGTTCTTGTCTGTATAATTGGATACAAGAACAACCAAAAGAGTGATGTGGCTTAATAAAGATCACATGGTCCATGGAATTTCCTATAAACACCATTTCATTATGAAAATTTTTCTTATAGATGTAGTTCATATGTGCAATATGTGAGGTATGGACCTATTAGCTTGTATTAGCCACATCATCCTCATTATGTGGCTATCGCAAGCTAAGGGATACATGTTCCCACTTATGATTGGAATTATAATTTGAATTTTTCTAAATTATTACCTCACCTAGGCACTTTTTTCTTTTTTGGCTTAGGTGTGTTGGTTATTACATCAGTCTTGAGTTAGTGATGAGTTCATAGAAATTCTCCTTTCTCAGTCACTGTTAAAATGCATGTTATTAGGATAATATTGTAAAGATATCTTTCGTTATTATTTAAGAAATTATTTGTATAACTGTAAATCATAACTCCCTTCCCGGTTTATAGGAAATAGTTTACTGTAAAATGTTATATAAATATCTTGCTACAGACAATCAATACAACCTACAGAAAACTTCTACAAGTTTTTCCACTGAAAACTTCATGGTCTAAGAGCCATCATCATTCCCCTTTTAGTGATGAGCAGCAGAAGATACGTTGATGCAACTGTCATTGAAGATGATGATCATATTAATAATAATAGTCGAAAGGATGCTTATTATCTAGTATCCTCAGACATTCCACACTTGATTCTTATTCAAGTGCAACTTAAGGAGGACAATTATGATGAATGGTAAAGGCAATGCATTTGGCATTGCGAGCAAAGAAAAAGCTAGGCTTTGTGGAAGAATTAATTCCAAAGCCAAAATCAAGCACTAATAAGGAAGAAGAGTGGTGGACTATCAACACCATGGTGGGGTCATGGATTTTAAATACCACCGTACCTAATATAAGAACCACAAGATCATATGCAGAAAGGTGTGACGAATTATGGGCTGATTTAAGCGGTTTATGTCAGGCATTGCACCAAGGAAACATGAACTCAAGACAAATTAGTAAATTGCAAGCAATCTGGTATGTCTGTTTTATCTTATTATGCTAAAATGAAAGAAAATATGGGATGAATTAATTAACTATCTACAACTACTAGATTGTACCTGCGGAATGAGAAATGAATTAATTAAACAGAGAGAAGAAGATAAAGTACACCAGTTTTTCCTAGGATTATATGACTTTATGTTTGGAACAGTTCGATTAAGTATTTTGGAAATGGAACCAATTCCAAATATTAAGAAACTTATCCTATGATCATCAAGGAAGAAACACATAGAAAATTAATAAGAAATGTAAAAATCAGGAATGAAGCTGCTATGTTTGCAACCCCCAAATCTGGACAAAATTCAATCTACTGTACTCACTGTTTTAAGCAAGGCCACGAAGAATGAAACTGTTACCTGTTAGTTGGTTATCCGAAACGGTCGTCGGAGTGGTGGTCGAAGTGAGGTCTGGAGACTGGTGCCGATGGTCGCAGGGGCCGAAGAAGGGCAAACAGAGGAAGGGGACACGACTGCGAAAGAATTGGGTTTGGCCGAGGTGTCTTTGGATCTTCTCCGGTGAGCTCGAGCTGTGCGGCAACTATAAGATTCCAGCAAGAAGAGTTATGGACATAGAAAGAGAGAAGCAGAAAGAAGCACAGCACCTTGGAACAAAAAGAAGTAGCAGCAGAACATAGAGAGGTAGCAGCGGCTGTTGTTGCGGCGAGCAGCTCCTCCATTGGAATTAGAGGCTTGTTACCGGAGCAATGGAGTTCTTTTTTTGAAATGCTGAATGATCACAAAAAAAAAAAAAAAGGGAGGTGCCACAAACAATGAAAAATTCTTTGCTATGGTTCATACATAGTTTCATAAACAAGTAAAAATTGTGTGTATAGATAACGGAACAGAGTTTACATGTTTGAAACTACACAATAGAAGGGAATTGATTACACTGAGATATTCGCTCCAATGGAAAAAATGGTGATCGTTCGACCTTATTATTAGTAATTGCTGCCTGAAATTGGGAAGTCCATCAATTGGACATTCACAACACCTTCCTACATGGAGACTTAACTAAAGAAGTTTATATGAAACTTCCTCAAGGATTTCGTGCTTCCAGTCCACATCAAGTTTGTCGTCTCAATAAATTATTATATGGGCTCCATCAAGCTCCTCGATACTGGTTCTCCAAACTTGTGGCCTCTCTCTTACAGTGTGGGTTTGTGCAATCATATGCTGACTATTCTCTCTTCACTTTAAGAACAAATAATATTTTTCTTTGCATTCTTATTTATATTGATGACTTGTTGATTTTTGGTAATAATGCTCCTTTTATTGCTAAAAATTTAAGTCATTTTTGGGTTCATGTTTCCATATGAAAGATCTTGGTCATCTCAAGTATTTTTTAGGCATTGAAATTGCTCGTAGGCAAACAGGTTTTATCTCAGCCAACGTAAATATGCATTGGAAATTATTTTCGTAGCAGGGATGCTTGGTTCTAAGCCTATCTCCTCTCCATTGGAACCAAATCACAAATTAGCTAAAACTGCTGGAGATTTCTATGTCACTCGGACCAATATCGTCGTCTTATTGGGAAGTTGATCTATTTGACCATAGCGCGGCCAGATCTTACTTATACTGTACATGTCCTAGCCCAATTTATGCAGAATCCTTGCAAAGAGCATTGGGAAGCAGCTTTGCGTGTTGTTCATTTTCTTAAAAGCGCTCTGGGCCAGGGAATTCTTCTTTGCGTGATGCACCACTTCGTCTTCTTGCTTATTGTGACTCTGACTGGCTGCCTGATTACCCGTTGTTCTCTTATTGGTTATTTTATTTCCCTTGTCCATTCTCCTATTTTTTGGAAAAAATGAAGAAACAACATACATTTTCTCATTCTTCCGCTGAAGCTGAGTACCAATCCATGATAATGACTCTATGTGAATTGAAATGGCTTCGACAACTCTTTATTGACCTTCCAGTCCTGATGGATCACACTATTCTACTTCATTGCGACAGTTAAGTTACTACTTACATTACAGCTAATCCCGTTTTTATACTAACATACTAAGCACATTGAGATCGACCGTCATATTTTATGAAAGGCATTTCAAGCATGTTTGATTACTCTAGTCTAAATTCCAAGTGCTTCACAGCCTACAAACCTACTCATGGAGGCCTTATACCCAACACAGTTCCACAAGTTGTCTAGCAAGTTGGGAATTCATAATCTTCATGCTCTAACTTTAGGTGGAGTGTTAAAATGCATGTTTTTAGGATAATATTGTTAAGATATCTTTAGTTGTTATTTAAGATATTATATGTATAGTTGTAAATCATAACTCCCTTCTTGGCTTAAAATGCTGTATAAATATTTTGCTATATACAATCAATACAACACAGAAAATTTCTACAAGTTTTCCCACTAAAAACTTTAGTCACTGACTTAAATTTGAGGTAATGTAACTGATGTTGAATTTGAGTTTGTGTTACATTACCTGACTGGCCAAAGAAGATAATGAGACAAATAAGAAATCCCTCGCCCACAGAAAAATAGAAAATGTTGGCAATTCTTTTTTCTTTATGTGTCATTTTTGGGAGAGAAACATTTCCAATTCATCCCATCTTTCGTTGGCTAGGTTTCTAATAATTTTGTAGAAAAAAATATAAATTCATTACAATCCTAGTCTCTACCGTCCATACTAAATTTGATTATAAATTCATTACAACGATTTTCACCTAAATGTCAAGTTGAATGCTTCACCTCGAATGGAAAATTACATATAATTGTAGTCTTAACACTTGTTTTGCTAAAAGATCTACAATTTACAATGACGTGCCTAAAAGATTTGATATACCACTACAAGTATATTAAAATTCAAATCTAGTAATTTTATGTTTCTGATTATCATTTGTGAGAGATTTGTATACATGAGATTTTTGGAATGTTTTTAGGTTAGTCCTTTTTTAATATATTCGAATCATAATTTACTATTTATAAAAAAAATCATAATTTAGTAAAGATTTTTTTTCCAATTTTTATAGATTTGTACACATGATATTTGTATTTTTTGTAGTTAAAAAAGTGTCTGTACATACAAAAACTTTGCCAACTCGTAAATTCTTCAAAGATCATGTTGATAGAAAAAGGAAAAAAAGCACATGAAAATTTAATATAATCAATGCAAAAACTTCAAAGCAAATTGATTATTTTCTCTTTTGACATTTTTTTTTAAATAAAAAGACTTGGAATGTATTTTACTTAATAATAAATAATTTAATTAAATAGACATAAATTTTTTGAATTAAGTAAATTTTAATTTTAAGATTGCTAAATCCGACAAATCTAAGTTCATAATTACAATACAACTATATTCTGTACCTATATTATTGGTTGCTGACGAGAGTTTCTTGAAGGGAGGGCCACAAAAACTAATGTATAGCATTATATAAAAAGTAAATATAATAGTTAATATGAAAGAAAATATTCTAATTTGGAATTACTTACTAATAACAATTGTATTGCATGAAGGCAACTAGTTCAAGCACTCTAGTTGTGCACTTTTTCTTAGTCGACGTCCTCTTCAATTTAAAATAATATAATTTTGTAGAATCTTATAGTAAAGTGATATAATTCTACCAATAGTAAAAACAACTTTAATTGGTACCACATGTTTAAATATGCAAAGGACATAGACAAAATAATCAACATTAACATCGCACACGGATATACATATAATAATCTAGATTAACATATATAAAAATATAATTATTATATTAACTAATAAAAGAGATTATACTAACTTTTTGTAGGTAATGAATAATTTTGAGATCAAAATTATGCAAACAAGTGACTTCAAATTATATAGATAAGATGTGCGCAAAAAATGGAGAAAATGGAGTGAAGAGAAGAGAAAATATGAAAAGAAAGACTGAAGATTAGTAAAGTGAATAACCAGAAAGATCGGGGTGGGAGGGGGGGAGGGGGGGAGAGAGAGAGAGAGAGAGAGAGAGAGAGAGAGAGGGGAGAGAAGAGAAGGGAATAGAATGGAAGATAAAGGAAGGGAAAGGCCGCAAGGCATAGTGATGCAAATTGTGAGAAAAGAAAGAAAGAGAAGAAGAGAATGAGGCGGCGCCGAAAGGAGGAAGGAAATGAAAAGAAGCGATAGAGAGGAGTAGGTTAATAGTTGTTGGATCTTTACCAATTTTGCCCTCGTTGTAATACCATTATTACAAACCTGTCAATGATACGCATGTTGGGTATTGCTCACGTGATAACTTGATTTCGATTGTCAAATAGCGTATGAGTCGTCAAGTAGTGGCAAAGCTTGAGTCATTTATGTCAAGTAGTGGCAATGCTTGAGCACTTCTTTGGAGAGGTAATTAGTGACATATTCAAATCAAAAAATTATTTGTCGACATTGAATTAGAGTAGGGAAGAAGAGCTCGTGGGTTTTTCTCTGTTTTCCTTTAATAAATGAATTGTACTTTCCATAGTATAGATAATCCTCATTGTGTCCTTAAGAAGTTTCTAACATTCAATACAACACTTATATGTCTTTTGCGGGTGTTGTCCATGACACACATATAACTCCACAAGTGTGTTGCTGGAAAAATATTTTTTTTTTCTCTTCAATTTTTGAGTTCTTTTTAATAATTTTTAGACTAAATGTTAAATTAACAAGTTTAGTTTGATATTCTAATATTAATTTGAGAAAAATTGACATAAAATCCTTAAATCCGGGGTTTTTTCTATAGTATTAGGGGAGGATAAGAAGATAACATGATCCTTACAAAAAATGAAATGTGATCATACTCTAGTTCTGAATACTTTTTTTACACTAACTAAATCATGTTAGTACTTCTCTCTCTACATCAATTCTCTCTTCTTTCTCTCTTTACCAGTTTCAGTAATCTTTTTCCTCTTCTCTGGCAAGATCTGGCTAATAGCTTCGGCTGAGTTCAGATCTTGGTCGGATTCCCCTTTTGAATGCTTTCTTTTTGTTCCCATACCCTCTTTTTGTGCAAAAATCACAATAAACTTTTCTCAATATGATTTTCTTCAAGATTTAAATCAAATTCAAGATCTACTTGCGATCTTTTTAGATCGTGATCTTCTTTTGCTCCTCCTTGGAGCTATTTGTTTACCTAGACTTGATTTGGACACCTCTTCAAGTTGCTACGTTTTCTTGATGTATTTTTTAAAATAGTTGATGCCCCTATGATTTTTTGAAATGCGGCTTCTACAAAAAAAATGGAGAATTTGAGCTTCCCATACTGATGTGGTTCGAAGATCGTGAGGAAGACATAGCGAGAAAGATTCTTGTACATTTATTGATTTAATTAGTATTAATATTTTCTATCCACCTAGAGTGTGAATTTATTTCTGTGACTTTGTGTAATTTTTTATTTTCTTGTTTTGTAGTTCTTGGGCTGTCCTGATCTCTCAACTCTTCTCTTCGTAGAGAAAAAGTTTAAGGATTATTTTTTATGTAATGACCTCAGTCAATTTCATATTAATGGATAGCCTCTCTATTTAGAAAAAAGAAAATTCTAAATCAAGTTAGTTACTTTAAAATAGTAAATAAGGTCCTGGAAAATTCTTAAAGGATAAAATTTAAGAAATGAGAAAATAATATTAATTTTTTATTAAAAGATATGATAAATATTGAGAGAAAATCTAACTCCACCTAATGAATTAAAGTAGTTTGAGTTACTATGGATAAAAATATAAATAAAAATGATTAAAATTACAAATTTTAATATTGAAAACATTAAAAAACTTTAAATTTTTTATTTTCTTTTTGCACACTCTTGTGCTCCACTAAGGCATGCACATTTGGTACCCTTGCACCTCATCCATCTAGAATCGTCTGTAGCATCCATTATAAAATTCTCCGTAATATTCATTTTTATAGTATTCTATCTCTTTAGGAATTTTTCTTTTCACCTTAGGATTTAACTTTTATTTGGTAGGTCATATTAATAAAATATTTCAAATTAGAAATGTTATAAAGAATAATACAAATGACATTAAAAATAATCCGAACCGCAGGTCACCATGGCCTATGTGCATGGACCCTAGTGGTACACAACCCCTAGTAGTGCACAAGGGTACTATGGGCACATGCTTTGTGGTGAACAAGGGTAATGTAAAATAAATTCTAAATTTTTAATTTTTTATTGCTTTTAATACCAAAATTTATAATTTCAATTCGTTATGTCTATATTTTTGTTCATATTATTTAAAAATATTTCAGAATCATTAATTTTGTGTTAGATTATTTTGAAAGAAACTAGAGAGAAATGTGAGGCAGAGAGAAATTAGAGAGAGGAAGTGCTAGAGAAAATGAGGGTTTTACTGACTGCTTGAGTAAAACAAGGACGACAAATAACAAACCTTGTTTTTTCCAATGTAATATAATTGAGTTTATACTTATTTTATTGCTAAAGATAGGATATTATATGTACTATATAAATTTAGAAACTTCCTCAAATTAAGGCATGTGGCCCCGAAGGTTGGAAAGTCTAATTGTGCCAAACCATGCACTATTTTATTGGCTTGTTGGCCTACAAAACCTTTATACAACCGAGCCCCTAATACACTAACAAGTCGAACATATCATATACTACACAAGGTTGATGCTTAAAGAAGAAAATTTTAAAAATAAGAAATAATACTCCCTTCGTTTTTTTTTTACTTGGCTCATTTAGGACATTATATTGTTTAAGAAAATATAAAATATTGGAAACTTTTTTTCTTGTGTAGACTCGAATGTGCTTCGTAATTTTCTCTTGCCTCATTATCGTTTCACTAGTTTCCATATTAGAAGAATAATAAGAGGTTGGAATTTGTCATTAATGGGAGGGTGTTATAGGAGAAGGTTCATTAAATTTTATCTTGAAACCACAATGTGACAAGTAAAAAAGCATAGAAATTCCTTCAATGTGCCAAGTAAAAAAAATGGAGAAAGTACTTTTAGTGAAAATTATGTTAACATTGAGAGAAGTACTTGATTACTTGGGTATATATCTTTTTTATTGTTGAAGATAGATATTACAATGCACCATATAAGTCGAGAAACTTGATGCTGTCAAAACCAGATCGAAGTTTGAATCGGTCAAATTATTGGATTATTGGGTCAAATCGGTCAGGCCAGTGTAAAAAATTGGATGATGTTACCATGATATCATATATATATCGGATAAAAAATGTCACACACCTCTAAATTTTTCTATTTTCTCCACTTTAGCACTCGAACTAAAATACTATCAATTTTAACACTTTAACTTTTAAAAATTCTGCATTTTAACACTTCCTTCTATTTACGATTATGTGCTAATAAACTAGGGTTATTTTCTATTATCAAAATACAAGTTAAGAAAGTTTATCCTTGTCCTTTTATATTTTTTTCTCTATCTTGTCCTTCGTTTCCTCCTAAATCAAACCCTAATCTCTACCTGTCTTTCCCCTAAACATTCTTTTCCCCAAATCAAATATAATTCTGACAGGCTCCTCATCTCTCTTCTTTAGCTCAAGGCTTCTTAACATTCTTTTGCTGGAAACAGGTGTTTCCTTCTTGGTTTCGTAATTCCATCGACTCACTTTCTCTTATCCAATCTTTAGGCCAACTACTGTACAGAGAAGCTGTGATCTGCTCATTATAGTGCTAATTCTATTTTCTTAGCTTTAGATTCATTAGCAGAGCTTGAGCCAAAAAGAAATCATTAATAGAGTGACAAAAAGGATATCAACTTTCCCCTTTCAAGAAATGGTAACCGTAAATCATCTCTGACAACACAATTACTCCACAATAGATGAAGATCAAATATCTTTAAAAAAAAGGATGAAGATAAAAGACTAAATCTTTTAGCTTTTCAATAACAATGGTTTGGATACTTGAATAAGATGGACATACATCTGGGTTAATATTTAACTATGGGTAGTGGCTTGAGGAGGACCAATAGCTCACCAGATCTACTTGAAGAATAAATATCATCACAATTCGTGGCCGCTAACGATCCTTGGAGGTTTTATGACGATATGACTCGATACTTATTGGGTCTCCAAAATCAAAAGGGAGGAAAATGGGCATGCTTAAAGAAATAAAGGAACAATGCTTCTATTAGCATATCCTTCTTCAGCCCGAAACAGACCTCATTATCTCGTAGTCGTTGGGCATAGGGGTGCTAATCTGAGCATACTTTATCCCTTCTTCTTCTTCAACTCACAGCACTTTTGTTGATTGTGTTTCAAAATGCCGAGTTCAAGACAAATGCCTTCCAAGAACTCCGAGCAGGCTTCTCAGAAGACTTCAAAATTTAAAACCTCCAATTCAGGTAGTTCTTCTGAACTACGTGTTTCAATTATACATCCCAAATTTGATACCACTTTTGGTGGTGGAGGTATTCAATTGGGAACTATAAAATTTTGTGTCCTTCTTTTGATCCCAACCAAGCTATTACCCTTATGACAAAACATATCTGTTTTTTATAACCTCTAATCCAATATGATGTTAATGAAAGGGCTGATGTATGTGAACCGAGAGCTGTATTATACCCTTCTAATATGTGGCTTGAGGTATTTCATAGTTTACCGGAAACAACGAAAGGTGGGGTTGCAATTTCTAGTACATTGTTTGTTTGTTGAGATAATGGATTACTGAGAAATTGAAGTTGGACAAATTGCCCCGAATGGAATACGACAAATTGTCACATTTATTATGATGTGCAAAGCTTTCGGGCTTTCGACCAATCTAGAAGTATTTAAGAAAATGTTTGATATAAAGCCGCGAAAAGAAGGTCCTGGATGGCATACAGTTCACAAAAAAAAAAGTAGATAAGTTTATAATAAAATTGCCATTGTCCGTCTTTTCATGGATGGAAGAATGAATTTTTTACTTAACAAATGGCCAAATTTCTCAGAAATCACTTGGAATCGACGAAGAATGCTGTCAAAGTATGAAATGGCATAATTTTTTCCATATTAATGTCTACTCCAAAGGCCCACGTTCGACCAACCCGTATACATATATGGGTAGTTCATTAACTTTAGGTCTTTTAAGTTTTGGGTAAGTTAAAAACAATTTATGAATGTTAAAAATGTATTAATCAAGTCTGTTACCTCACTTGTGTGAGGATTTAAAAAGCCAATATCAATAGAGTCAATCTCATTCAGATAACTTGAAACTAAAATGCAAATCAAAATAAATAAAAATTGTAATTCATTATTTTCAACCTCTGAAATAAGGAATATCAGTTGTAAGGGTACCCGACCGATATGTTATCATCGAATTTGATTTGCAGTATGAGGTTGTCTATCAATTTCAAATCGATTATCAATAAGAAAATCTTTTTGCTACTAATACTGAAACTCTCGGTCAACAAATAATCGAGTATCAACATGTTGTCCAATGAAAAATAAAAAATAATTATTTTTAATAAATTCAAGTTGGTCCCTAAAACATATATTCTTGTGTCAAATGAGTATCATAAATTGCAATGTACCGGAAAAATATCCTTCAAACTAAAAGAAAAAGGTACCAATTACTTTACATAAGTGAAGTAAGGGACTTTTTTGAAACTTATTTTACATTTTGAAAGAGTTTTTTTTAATAGAATTTTAAAATTTAGGTCCTCAATTGATGCATTTTCATATTCTGAGGGACTAACTTGAAATTTACCAAAAATATTTTGGACCAAAAACATTAAGGTAAACAGTTACTGGACTAAAATAGTAGATAGAAGATATAAGACTAAAAGTGCATAGGATAAATAGTTATTAGAAAAAAATGAGTAAAATAAAAGATATAGGATCAAACTAAGACAGATAATAGTTATAGGACTAAATTTGCCAATAACTCATATATATATATACATATATATACATATATATACTTACGTATAAATACATATATATGTATACATATAATATGTATATATATGTATATATGTATATGTATATATATACACACATATGTACATATATATATATTCCAATTTTATGGTGAAGTAAAATATCTAACTTCTTCAACCAATAAAAAGAATTGGTTTTTCAACAGAAAAGACGAGTTTTCATCCAGAATTCCTTCCAGACATATATATATGTATATATATGTATATATGTAACATCCCGACTAAATACCTCAAAGTTTATATAAGTCGCTAGGTTTTGGAGTTGTTTTATAAAGAATAGAAAGTTTTGAGGTCATTTGGTAATTCTTAAAGAATTTAAGGAAGAATTTTTTGTTGCAAACTTTTTTTACGCACATTTTAGGATTATTGGTGTTTAACGTTTTAAGTTGGAGATTGATATTTTTTAGCTTAAGATGAGTTTTAAGTTTTTTTTATGGCCAATGTAAAAAATCTAGAAAGTTGGGGGATTGAATAATTAAATTTTGGGCTGGTAATGCCATGTGAGTTAGAGAATGGAGGACACATGGCTGGTGAGTGCCATGTGTCTTATGCATGGTAGGCAAAGCCATGCATGGATGGATATATAAGGAGGCCAATGTAGGGCTTAAAATTTCCAACTCTCCCTTATTTCTCCCACATTTCTCTCCTCTCCTCTCGGTTCTCTCTTCCCCCTCCCAACCTGTTTTCTCTCTCTTTTTTCTCTCCTCTTTCTTGGCAGCTCCGTCTCCTCTCTTCCCACTTTCTCTTTTTCTTTTCTTTCTTCTTTCTCTCTCTCTCTCTCTCTCTCTCTCTCTCTCTCTCTCTCTCCTTCTCTCTCTCTCACTAAGGTAATTTTTTTTGTTATTGTTGTTGTTTTTTATTTTATTTTATTTTATTACTAGGGGGAGATTTTATTTTATTTATTAGTAGGATTATATTTTCTAAAATAAATACAATAAAGTTTAATAGTTATGGATTTATTCATGGAACCCATAACTTTTATTTTTTATAAAATTATTTTGGAGTTATTTTTAGAGTTCCTTTCGGTTTAGAATAAGTTTAGGTAAACCTTAGGTCATCATGGGGTCATGTTTATATTTTTATGGTGATATTTGATTAAGTTTGAAATGCTATTATTTGTAGGTTTGACTTGTTCTAATGGCTCAAGGTGAGTTCACCAACCTTTTTCGTCTACAAGAATTTAATTATTTTCTTGAAAGCATACTTCTTTGTTGTTGGTTCTTGACAAAATTTACAAAATATTTACCGGTGGTATATTATTGGTTATGCCACTTCTACATTTAAAATATTTATTGTTTCCTTTTAAGAGATAATCTTGCTAATAACTTACAAGAAGATATTAAATATAATCTTATAATATTTTGTGATTATTTTGTGTTATTATTATTCTTATAGTATTTAAAATATTCTTCAGAATATACTTACATTGTTTAAATTATTTGTTTATTATCATGATTTTAATTCTTATTTTTCCTAAGAAATATTTTCACTGTAACTTGGTTTATATATATTCATTAAAGTTATTTGGAGGAGTTATCTTAAAAGTATTTATTATTTCATTTTAAAATAATATTTAAAATATTTAAAATATTCTTACAAGACTTTGAGATATGTTTAAATGATTAAAAATATTTTTATATTACTTTGAGGTTATTCTTCGAAGTATTTTATTTATATTATTTTGAGTTTACTCTAGCATGACTTAAAATATTTCTAAGATATTTTTTTTTGCCATGACTAAAATATTCATATATTATGATTTCTAGAATATTTACTATTTCTTCTTAAGGAATATTTTTCCAATAATTTTATTCATATTTTATTATAATTTTTGGAATTATTTAACAATTCCTTTTGAGAAATATTTATCATGATTTTCAAAAAACAAATTAGCATAACTTATGTTCTAACAGGTAATATGTTCTGTTTGAAGGTTACATTCAAAGGTCATATATGCATACTTTCATTGTATAGGTGATCTTGAAAATATCTGGGAAACACAAGTGTTTTTATGAGATTTTATAAAGACATGATTTTAATTGCATGCTGTTACATTTGTCATGTCTACGGGTTTGCAGTTTGCCCGGCGAATAGGGATTTTCGATACATAAATAGACTTGTGTGACTGAGAGATGGCCTATAATTTTATAAAAATCAAGTAAAGCCCTAGTTCTGCCTAAGGAGCTTTGCACATATATTTTTTATCAACATGCCGGAGGATTGCACTGTGCATGGCTAGTCCCTCATATGAGGAGCTCTTCCGAACGAAATGCTTGGTAGGTGTACTGTTGATCTCGATCCAATTGACATAGGACGTAGTACTACTGGAGGGTTAGGCCCAAGGCGGTATTACGTTTGACTCCGTATCATGCTCTACGGTAGGGCTACTTTCTAGTAGGTTGGGTCAGGAGGGGCTCACCAGCTAGTGTAGTACAGGGCGATTTGGTAGGTACCCCAGGGCTCGCTACATGTTTTGTGTATAAGTGGTGTGTGAGATGGTTTATGAAAATTGAACATTCATATAATGTACTTCGGGTTTTTGGCTAGTATTGACTACTAGATGCAAAAACTTGTGCCCGATGACCCCTTTTAAGGTTCCGGACTCTGTCCATTAAGCCTATTATGGTACATGTATGGTTTTGAAAGCTCGGGTGTCGCGGCAAAGCCGATGTGTCTTGATTTGCTCAGACTTTCTGGCTATGCCCAAATCCTTCATAAAGTTTGTAACTTGCATACCAGAGATTTTATGAAAGTATTTTTTTCTGGCACGACAAACCATTTTATAAAGACTATTTTACCTATATAGAATGCTCACAAAAACACACATGTACGTGAACTCACTGAGCACCTTTCACTCATGTTTTTCAAATGTTTTTCCCCCATTTTTCAGATGACTCGGAACCCAAATTTGGCTAGTTGTGCCAATGTGGGCTGTTGGATTCTTTAATCTTGGGTTCTTCCACCTCTAGCCATGAGATTTTGATCTATGAAGATTTTGGCCCTCACGGCCTTAAACCTATGTATAAGTTTTGAGAAGTCCTTTATCATAAAGTTATGTTTATAATTTACTTTCTCCTTCTGCTATTTAGTTTAGAGGCACGCATTCTAATTCCTCCCGCTTGTATTCTAGCTTTCTGTTTTTGTAAGTCCAGTGCCGAAAGGTACACAGGTACCTTACCCTATCGTAATTGACCTAGCAAAGGGGTACGGGGTATCATAGGTGGTATCAGAACTCTACGTTTGACACTAGGTTCTCTAAATCCTAGAGGAGCTTTAAGAGTTGACAACTTTGACCCTATGGCCTGGAGATTTGGTAGTGTTCTATTTAGAGCTTTGACGTTAAGCTTCTATTTTATAGGTAGAAGATGTCACGGCTCAGTCATAGATAGATTTACAAGGACGGCATCATAATTAGAGGATCAGCTGGTTTAAGACCTTCTTCCTCTTATTCCCTTAGGGAGATCGATCTGAAATGACCTTCGGTGGCAATAGTAGATGTCCTTGATTCGGATTCCGAGACTGTAGATGGACCAGCCAGCATCGAGATAGATATAGAGGAGGATCCTAGTGAGCCTACCACTGGGTCCGCAATGGATACCGCTGAGTGGATAAAGAATGTACTAAGAGTTGAGATGTCTGAGGAACCTTCGATAGAGCCTACCGCTGGTATCCCTGCATTACCCACTGGTTTGTACAAAGATTCGACCTCTGGTCTGCTTGTTTCTTCACCCTGAGTTGAGACCGCGGGATCATGTTTTCCTGTACCCTGCCATAGTTTTGAGTAGGAACTTCAAGCTGCAGAGAGCCAAATTGCGGCTCTGTAAGCGGAGTTAGTTTGGACGAGTAGATGTTTTCACTCGTCCAGTCAGGCCAGACAGTTAGAGACTGCAAGGGTAGATAGGTTGGTAGCTGAGGTAGCACAGATGAGAGGGACCCTTGAAGCACAACAATATGGTATGTCCCGACAACTTTGGTTAGGAATTACAAGTAGATCGGGAAATGAGACCTTGGCAGAGGCTCAGTCTCGCCGAAGGGGCTTAGTAGTCATTTTCCTAGACATGGTTAAAATCTTGTCCGGATGTTTTATGATCTTGACGTTTGGATAGAAGACACTAAATGACCTGGATGTTTTCTATGTGTAGTGTGACTTTGTAGTTCTGTTCGTATTAGATCTTTCCTATAGTAAGTAATAGCTTCTGAGTAGGTATGCTTAATAAAGTGTGTTTTCTATATGATTATATTTTGTTTTAAGTTCTCTTATCTATTTTGATTATGGGATGTTACGTATAAGCTATATCTGCAAACTCAAGGTTACCACTCCTAATTTTGTTTTAGGTCTGAACTTATCCTTGGCTTAGGAAGATGTCAGGACCACTCTTCCCAAGTCACGAAAATGAAGCTATGTTAGAAAATTTCACATCTCCGACCGACAGATACAGCGAGAGAAGTAAATCACCATTTTGAACGCATCAGTCATGAAATAATTGAAATTTCATGACAAAAATGATTGAGTTGTTGGAAGCTACTTTGGCTAATTGAAGTTGTTGGAACGAACATAGAACACTGGTAATAACGAGGCTATGAAACGATTCTTACAATTTTTGCCCCCAAATTTCTACGGCGAAGTTGAACAGGAAGCCAAGGCATAATTATTTTTAGAACAGTTGAACGATATTTATGATACTCTGCAGTATGATGGCACTAAAAAGGTAACCTTTGCCACTTTTTGGCGTAGGGGAGCAGCAAAATACTGGTGGCCAAGGATTTCTGAAGCCGAAATATTAAGAAACTAACTGTGGGCATGAGATTATTTTCAGGAGGAATTTAAGCAAGAATACATACCCCGTTGGATAAGAGAACGTCGGGATGACATGTTCCAGCAGCTAAAACAGGAAGGGATGACAGTGGCACAATATATTGCAAAGTTTAATCGTCTAACTAAGTATTGTTTGCACCTCAAAGGCACAGAAGAGCATAAGACACGCCAGTTTGTGAAGGGGTTACAAGTAGAACTGTAACACGCACTAGCCCCTCTACCACCATTGAGTTTCGCTGCTATAGTTGAAACTGCCGCAAGAACCGAAATAGCTTATCAAATGGCAAAACAGCAAGCAGTGGTGACGGGTGCTCCATCACAATCCCACAAACGACCTGGACAAGAACGTTAGAGGTCCATATATTCAAAGAAACCATGAAACGATAACTAAACGGGGAATGGGAACCACCACAACCCAATGACAAGCAACACTCGTTTGACTTATACTTACTGTGGACGTAGGGGGCACACGGTGGAAGCATGCTATCAAAAGGAAAGAACATTTTTTCTATATGGAAAGGCTGGACACTTTGCAAGACAATACCCTGGAGGGCAGCCAACAATCTCAGGAACGCCTGGAGGAGTGGGACGACCACCGAATGCTGTGGGAGCGCCAATAGCCCGAGACAACAAACTGCAAGTTAAAACTAAGGTCTACACCCTGGATGCGCAACCTTGGATGGTGAAGCAAAAGCACTCCAAATGGCGAAACATTAATGGCATAGCTTCGAGAGTTGGTCACATTTATTGTGGCGAAATATGTAAATATCCAATTTTCCATCTAGTAAAACATGTGTAGATATTTGTAGGCAAGTGAAATAAATGAATCTTGTCCAACTGAAATTGGTTGTTTTGCCAATATAGCAAAAGACCCTAAAAATGAATCCTCTGGAAAAGGGAAGCAAAGAAAACAATAACTTGCCAGATCTGGAAATAATGAATCTTTAAAGAAGAGGGGGTCTAAAATCTGTAATAGTAGTAGCACAAACATTATTTAATCGTCTGCTTCAAGAATCATTTGATAGTGCCACGAAAATATTGTTCCTAATATCTTTTCCTACCATTTTCATTTCATTGTTTTATGTCACATATTTTTTTATCACTTGAAAAACATTTACCTAGTATCAATTGATTATATTTAGTTTCTGCAGTTCTTGCCAATTCTAAGCTATATAGCTGTCTTTGAACAAATTTTTATTATGTGCACAATCAAATTCTAAGAAATTACTGCAGAAGTTAAAAGGCAGCATCCAAATGTTTGTTTCCTTCCATGCTACATCTAAACAACCAAGGTTTTGTTTGTTGTGTTTGGCTTCTTTATGTAAAGCTGGATCAATGACCTTTACATATGGCTAGCTATTGCTATTCATGATCCCTTTCTTTATCTTCTAGCATAGACTTAGTCATTTTGAATGATCTATGATTAGACTTTATTCTCGAACACATAAGGCAGATACTAATCCCTGCTTCTTGCTCTAGACATTCATTGAACCGGAACAAATCTGCTTGAGAAGACTTTCGTTGTCTACTAGTCCAAGTTGGATGGTTGCGTATTGTCCAGCTGAAAAAAAGGAAAAGAGTGTCTTTGAAACTAGTAGACACTCCAAGATTTGAGAGCACACACACACATATTTATTTTTATGTGTGTGTACGCGTGTATTGTGTATATATATAAGTAAAATCATAATGATATGATGATCAATATTTAACCAATTAATTGGACTAATATAGGGGAAAAGTATCATTTAATAGAAGAAATATTTGCACTGGTGTAGGGATTATGTTTTTGGTATGTTGACAATTTTATCATCTATTATCCAATTGATTTGGTCAATGTTGATCCTTAAAACTTTTCTATATGTAGAATTCTCTCTAAGTTAGGACACTCTTATATCTATATATATTTATATGTGTACATATATAGCAAAAAATAAAAATAGAAACCGGATAGAAAAGATAAATTAGTTTATGGACTTTTCTAATTCTGCGTGTCGATTGGTACTGTCTCAATGTTGAGTAGAGAAGGGGAAAAGAATTTCCGTTCAACTTTTTCTTTTTCTGTTTTGGCGCATAAGTTATTACCTCACTACTGAGTGTTTCAAAATTTTCTTCCTTGATCATTGATTAAAAATGTGAAGTAATAACATACTCACCCAAATAGAAAAAGAAAATTTTGTTATGAGTACAAATTCACCTAAATTCTTCTTCCTCCATCATTGACTGTAAAGTGAGGTAATGTAATCAATGCACTTAAACGTTTCAGTGTATTGATTACGTTACTCACATCTTAGTAGTGAACCAACCTGGGAAGAGAAGGAAAATGATGATAAGGATAAGGAATTACAAAAGCTTTTTCACTTTTTTTTGGTGTAGTAAAGGTGCATGTCGTCAAAATCAGGTGAAGAGATCATTTGTCTGATTGTGATTATATGCTTGTTACTTTTGTAGAATGAAAAACTTTGGCAACTCTTTTTTTTTTTCCTTCTCGTTTCTAGGAGAAAAATTGTTTCCAATTCATCACCATCTTCTAATATTTTTATAAAAATAGTGATATAAACATGGAAAATTATGTCATGGATCATGTCCATGTCCTCACCTATGAACCATGTGGCTTGCATTAAGCTATATCACCCTTTTGGTTATTCTTGTCTCTATAATTGGATACAAGAATAATCTAAAGAGTTATGTGGCTTAATAAAGACTACATGGTCCATGGAATTTCCTATAAACACCACTTCATTATGAAAATTTTTCTTATGAATGTAGTTCATATGTGAGGTATAGACCCATTGGCTTGTATTAGCCACATCATCCTCATTATGTGGCAATTGCAAGTTAAGGGATACATGTTCCCACTTATGATTGGAATTGTAATTTGCATTTTTCCTAAATTATTACCTCACCTAGGAACCTTTTCCATTTTCTGTTTCGGTGTGTTGGTCATTACCTCAGTCTTGAGTTAGTGACGAGTTCACATAAATTCTCCTTTCTCAGTCACTGTTAAAATGCAGGTTGTCAGGATAATATTGTTAAGATATCTTTAGTTATTATTTAAGATATTATTTGTATAGTTGTAAATCATAACTCCCTTCTTGGTGTATAGGAAATAGTTTACTGTAAAATGCTTTATAAATATCTTGCTACAGATAATCAATACAACCTGTAGAAAACTTCTACAAGTTTTTCCATTGAAAACTATATGGTATTAGAGCCATAATCATTCCCCTTTTGGTGATGAGCGGCACAAGACACGTTGATGAAACTGTCATTGAAGATGATGATCAGATTAATGATAATAGTCGAAAGGATGCATATCATCTAGTATCCTCAGATAGTCCACACTTGATTCTTACTCAAGTGCAACTTAAGGAGGATAATTATGATGAATGGGCAAAGGCAATGTGTTTGGCATTGCGAGCAAAGAAAAAACTGGGTTTTGTGGAAGGATTAATTTCAAAGCCAAAATCAAGAACTAATAAAGAAGAAGAGTGGCGGACTATCAATACCACGGTGGGGTCATGGATTTTAAATACTATTGAACCTAATCTAAGAACCACAATGTTATATGCAGAAAGGTGTAACAAATTATGGGCCGATTTAAAAGAGCAGTTTATGTCAGGTAATGCACCAAGGAAACATGAACTCAAGACAGCATTAGTAAATTGCAAGCAATCTGGTATGTCCATTTCAGTTTATTATGCTAAATTATGGAAAATATGGATGAATTAGTTAACTATCAACAACTACTATATTGTACCTGCGAAATTCTAAATGAATTAATTAAACAGAGAGAAGAAGATAAAGTACACCAGTTTCTCATAGGATTAGATGACTTTATGTTTGGAACAGTTCGGTCAAGTATTTTGCAAATGGAACCAGTTCCAAATATTAAGAAACTTATGCAATGATCTTCAAGGAAGAAGCTCATAGAAAATTAATAAGAAATGCAGATATCAGGAATGAAGCTGTTATGTTTGCAACCCCCAAATCTAGACAAAATTCAATCCACTGTACTCACTGTTTTAAGCAAGGCCACGAAGCAAGAAACTGTCACCTGTTAGCTAGTTATCCGAAAGAGTCGTCGGAGCAGTGGTTGAAGCGAGGTCAGGAGAACTGTGCCGGAGGTCGCAGGGGCCAAGGAAGGATAAACAGAAGAAGAGAACAAGGCTGTGAAAGAGCTAGGTTTGGCCAAGGCATCTTCAGATCTTCTCTGGTGACCTTGAGCTGCGTGGTAGCTGCAAGATTCTTGCAAGAAGAACTGTGAGAGTCCAACGCTTAGCACAACACCCTGGAATAGAAAGAAGCAGCAGTAGAACATAGAAACACAGCAGCGGCTATTGCTACGACGAGTAGCTCCTCTGTTGGAATTACAGGCTTGTTGCTGGAGCAAGGGAGTTCTTTTGTTGAGATGCTAAATGATCATAAGAAAGCTTCTTCCTCAAATAATAACACTCCCTCTGGTAAGTTAAATAAAAAATGGATCTTAGACACTGGGTGCCACACCACATGACAGGTAGAAGGGATTTGTTTTCAAATACAAAACCTTCTCTTCCGCTTACTATCACTCTTCCAAATGGTTTAAAACTACTAGTAAAGAATTGGGTTCTATTTGCTTACATCCCAAATTAAATTTTGATAATGTGCTCTTTATACCACAACTCTGATGTAATCTGTTGTCTCTCTCTCTCTCTCTCTCTCTCTCTCTCTCTCTCTCTCTCTCTCTCTCTCTCTCTCACTCTCTCTCTCTCTCTCTCTCTCTCTCTCTCTCTCTCTCACACATAGCTATCCAAAGCAAATAATTGCGTAGTCATAATTAATGATGGTGTGTTGATGTTATAGGACCGTATCTCGTATCTCGGGGATGCTAATTTTTGCGGTTGAAGAGTGAGACGGGATTTACTACCTTAGACCTTTGCCTAAGACAACAAATTTAGCTTGTTCTACTGAATTATTGATGTTGGTGCCTTATGTCATAATTGTCTGGGACACCCTTCTAAACTTATGGTTAAACAATTTATGGGACAATCTTTTAAATCTAACTCTTTGGATAATTGTTCAATTTGTTTGCATGCAAAACGAACACGTGAAACTTTTGGTACATTGTGATCTTTGGGGACCATATAAAACTCTTTCTTCTTGTGTAAATTATTTTTTGATTTTGGTGGATGATTATTCGCGATATGTTTGGTCACAAAAAAAAGAGAGGTGCCACAAACACTGAAAAATTTCTTTGCTATGGTTCATACATAGTTTCATAAACAGGTAAAAATTGTGCGTACAGATAACAGAATAGAGTTTACATGTTTGAAACTATATTTTTTTAAAAATGGTATATTCCATCAAACTTCAACGGTTCATACACCCCAACAAAATGGCAGAGTGAAGTGTAAGCATCATCACATTCTGAATGTGGCTCGTGCTTTGCTTTTCCAAGCTAATCTTCCTGTTCAATTTTGGGGTGAAAGTGTACTTACTGTTGGATATCTAAATAATCGTACTCCTTCATCCATGTTGAAGGGTAAAACTCCATTTGAACTTTTATTTAATAAACTCCCATCCTATTCTCATGTAAAAAGTTTTAGGTGTTTAGCGTATATGCACGATCATGGGTTACCTAAAGACAAGTTTAGATCTCGGGGACAAAAGTGTGCTTTTTTAGGATATCCATATGGAAGAAAAGGTTGGAAGTGTTTTGATTTGGAAACTCTTGAATTTATTACCTCACGAGATGTTGTATTTGTTGAAAATAAATTTCCTTTTCATGAGTTTTGGATTGCTTCATCATCCGAAAATTATTTAAATTGTGACTTTTGTGAAATACCAGTAACCTTCTCTTCACAGTCAGACAATTGCTTAGCAAGGAGGAGTCCTTCAAAATTTGAGAGAGCCCAGCACATGCCTTCACAGCAGACGATTTTCTCACAAAATGGAGTAGCCCGAAATATGTCTTTTGGGCCTGGGGCAAGTGCTTCTTCTCCAGATAAGCCGCCGCAATCTCATCAACAATATGGACCGGCCCAACACTTGATGGATGGCCAGTCGAATTTCTCTCCAAATGACAGTGGGCCAGTCATTTCAACAAACCCAGCAACAGCGGCCCACTTGGAGGGAGCAATGTTGGACCATATAAATTCAAGTCCAAATTTGTTGGAAAATTATGGGAAAAGTGCAGCCCACTTGGAGGGAGCAATGATGGACCATGCAAATTCAAGTCCAAATGCGTAGGACATCATGGAAATTCCAGTGCGAATTCCAGTGGAAATTCAAGTACACATTTCAGTCCAAGTTCTAGTGCAAATTCTAGTCCTAATACTACTGGGTCTTCAGACAGTAAACCTTCAGTAGCAAGTATAGTTGAACCAGTACATCTTCGTCGAAGTAATAGACCACATCGATCCCCTAGAAAATTGAAGGACTATAGTTGTCATACAGTATGGCTGTCTCCTAGTATATCTCTCTCTCTCTCTCTCTTCTACTTCACCTTCTTCTTCGGTTTCTTCAAGTACTCCCTTGTATCCATTAAGTCATTATCTTTCTTGTGACAAATATTTGCTTTCACATCGAAGTTTTGTAGCTACTATTAATGCAGGCTTGGAATGCACAAATTACTCTGGGGCTACCTCTATTCCAGAATGGTGTCTTGCTATGAAGCAAGAAGTAAACGATCTTGAAAAGAATAATACCTGGACAATAACAAGATTGCCTCTCGGTAAACGTGCACTTTTTAGCTAATGGGTTTATCGGATAAAGTATAAATCCGATAGTTCGGTTGAATGATATAAAGCACGTTTGGTAGTGCTTGAGAATACACAACAGAAGGGAATTGATTACAATGAGACATTCGCTCCAGTGGAAAAAATGGTGATCATTCGGACCTTATTATCAGTAATTGGTGCCCGAAATTGGGAAGTCCATCAATTGGACATTCACAACACTTTCCTGCATGGAGACTTGACTAAAGAAGTTTACATGAAACTTCCTCCAGGATTTCGTGCTTCCGGTCCACATCAAGTTTGTCGTCTTAATAAATGATTATATGGGTTTCGTCAAGCTCCTCAATACTTGTTCTCCAAACTTGCGGCCCCTCTCCGACAGTGTAAGTTTGTGTAATCATATGCCAACTAATCTCTCTTCACTTTTAGAACAAATAATATTTTTCTCTGCATTCTCATTTTTGTTGATAACCTGTTAATTTCTGGTAATAATGCTACTTTTATGGCAAAATTTAAGTCATATTTGGGTTCATGTTTCCATATGAAAGATCTGGGTCATCTCAAGTATTTTTTAGGCATTGAAATTGCTTGTAGCCAAACACGTTTTTATCTCAGTCAACGTAAATATGCATTGGAAATTATTTCCGTAGCCTGGATGCTTGGTTCTAAGCCTGTCTCCACTCCATTGGAACCAAATCACAAATTAGCTAAAGCTGCTGGAGGTTTCTATGCTTACCCAAACTAATATCGTCCTCTTGTTGGGAAGTTGATCTATTTGACCATAACGCGTCCACATCTTGCTTATACTGTACAAGCCCAATTTATGTAGAATCCTCGCAAAGAGCATTGGGAAGCAACTCTTCACGTCGTTCATTTTCTTAAAAGTGCTCTGGGCCAGGGAATTCTTCATCGCGTGATGCACCACTTCTTCTGCTTGCTTATTGTGACTCCGACTGACTGCCCGATTACCTGTTGTTCTCTTACTGGTTATTTTATTTCCCTTGGCTATTCTCCCATTTCTTTGAAAATGAAGAAACAACATACATTTTCTCGTTCTTCCGCTGAAGCTGAGTACCGATCCATGATAATGAATACATGAATTAAAATGGCTCCGACAACTCTTTATTGACTTTCAAGTCCTGGTGGATCACTCTATTCCACTTCATTGTGACAGTCAAGTTACTATTTACGTCACAGCTAATCCTTTTTTTCACGAGCGTACTAAGCACATTGAGATCGATTGTCATTTTGTATACGATACGTTTCAAGCACGTTTGATTACTCTTGTCTATATTCTAAGTGCTTCATAGCCTCCAGACCTTCTCACAGAGGCCTTACATCTAACAAAGTCCCATAAGTTGTCTAGCAAGTTGGGAATTCATAACCTTCATGCTCCAACCTGAGGGGGAGTGTTAAATTGCATATTGTTAGGATAATATTGTTAAGATGTCTTTAGTTGTTATTTAAAATATTATTTGTATAGTTGCAAATCATAACTCCCTTCTTGGTTTATAGAAATAGTTTATTGTAAAATGCTGTATAAATATCTTGCTAGAGACAATCAATGCAACACACAGAAAATTTCTACAAGTTTTCCCACTGAAAACTTCAGTCACTGGCTTAAATTTGAGGTAATGTAACCGATTGAGTTTGTGTTACATTACCTGACTAGCCAAAGAAGATGATGAGACAAATAAGAAATCACGAATGGTTTTTTGTTTGTTACGGTGCAGTAACGTTGTGTGTTGTCACAATTAGGTAACTGATGTCATTCGCTTGATTGTGATTTCATGCACCATTACTTGGTACCAAAAAGTCGAAATCCCTCGCCCACAGAAAAATAGAAAATGTTGGCAATTTTTTTTCTTTTTCTCTCATTTTTGGGAGAGAAACATTTTTAATTCATCCCATCTTCTATTTTTTTTCCTAGGTTTCTAATAATTTTGCAGAAAAAAATATAAATTCATTACAATCCTAGTCTCTATCGTTAATACTGAATTTGATTATAACTTCATTGCAACGAGTTTCACCTAAATAAAAGGTTGAATGCTTCACTCAAAATGGAAAATTACATATAATTGTAGTCTTAACACTTGTTTTACTAAAAGATCTACAATTTACAATGACGTGCCTAAAAGATTTGATGTACCACTACTAATGTATTAAAATTCAAATCTAGTGATTTTATGTTTCTAATTATCATTTGTGAGAGATTCGTGCACATGAGATTTTTTGAATTTATTTAGGTTAGTCTTTTTTTAATATATTCGAATAATAATTTAGTATTTATAAAAAAATCATAATTCAGTAAAGATTTTTTTTCCAATTTTTATAGATTTGTACAAATGATATTTGTATTTTTTGTAATTAAACAAGTGTCTGTACATACAAAAACTTTGCCAACTCATAAATTCTTCAAAGATCACATTGATAGAAAAAGGAATAAAAACACATGAAAATTTAATATAATCAATCCAAAAACTTTAAAGAAAATTGATTATTTTCTCTTTTGAGATTTTTTTTTTTAAAATAAAAAGACTTGGAATGTCTTTTACTTATTAATAAATAATTTAATTAAATAGACATAAATTTTTTTTTAATTAAGTAAACTTTAAGATTGCTAAATCCAACAGATCTAAGTTCATAATTACAATACAACTATATTATTGTACCTATATTATTGGTTGCTAAAGAGAGTTTCTTGAAGGGAGGGCCACAAAAACTCATGTATAGCATTATATAAAAAGTAAATATAATAGTTTAATATGAAAGAATATATGCTAATTCGGAATTACTTACCAATAGCAATTGTATTGCATGAAGGCAACTAGTTCAAGAATTCTAGTTGTGAACTTGTGCTTAGTCGACGACCTCTTCAATTTAAAATAATATAATTTTGCAGAATCTTATAGTAAAGTGTTATAATTCTACAAATACTAGAAACAACTTTAATTCAACCACATATTTAAATATTCAAAAGACATAGACAAAATAATCAACATTAACATCGCACACGAATATACATAGAATAATATAGATTAACATATATAAAAATATAATTATTATATTAACTAATAAAGGAGATTATACTAACTTTTTGTAGGTAATGAATAATTTTGAGATCAAAATTATGTAAACAAGTGAATTCAAACGATATAGATAAGATGTGCGCAACAAATGGAGAAAATGGACCGAAGGGAAGAGAAAATATGAAAAGAAAGACTGAAGATTAGTAAAGTGATTAACTAGAAAGATCGGGGAGGGGGGGTGGGAGGGAGAGGGGGGGAGAAGAGAAGAGAAGAGAATAGAATGGATGATAAAGAAAGGGAAAGGCCGCAAAGCATAGTGATGCAAATTGTGAGAAAAGAAAGAAAGAGAAAAGAGAATGAGGCGGCGCCTAAAGGAGGAAGGAAATGAAATGAGGCAATAAAGAGGAGTAGGTTAATAGTTGTTGGATATTTACCAATTTCACCCTCGTTGTAATACCATTATTACAAACTTGTCAATTATGCGCATATTGGGTATTACTCCCGTAATAACTTGATTTTGATTGTCAAATAACGTATGAGTCATCAAGTAGTGGCAAAGCTTGAGTCATTTATGTCAAGTAGTGGCAAAGCTTGAGCACTTATTTGGGGAGGTAATTAGTCACATATTCAAATCAAAAAATTATTTGTCGACATTAAATTAGAATAGTGAAGAAGAGCTCGTGGGTTTTTCTCTGTTTTCCCTTAATAAATGAATTGTACTTTCCATAGTATACTTAATCCTCACTGTGTCCTTAGGAAGATTCTAACGTTCAATATGACACTTATATGTCTTTTGCGGGTGTTGTCAATGACACACATATACCTCCACACGCGTGTTGCTGGAAAAATGTTTTTTTGTCTTTGATTTTGAGTTCTTTTTTGAATAATTTTTAGACTAAATGATAAATTAACAAGTTTATTTTGATACTCTAATATTAATTTGAGAAAAATTGACATAAAATCCTTAAATCCGAGGTCTTTTCTATAGTATTAGGGGAGGATGAGAAGATAATAAGATCCTTACAAAAAAAAAAAGAAATGTAATCATACTCTAGTAACATACATTATAAAATATAAGAATACATCATATAAATAACGCATTAGTTCTTGATACGTTTTTACACTAACTAAATCATGTCAATACGTCTCTCTCTACACCCATTCTCTCCTCTTTCTCTCTATACCACTTTCAGTCATATTTTTCCTCTAGCCAGATCCAGCAAATAGCTATGGCCGGAGTTCAGATCTTGGTCGGATTTCCTTTTTTAATGCTTTCTTTTTGTTCCTACACCCTCTTTTTGTCCAAAAATCACAATAAAATTTTCTCAATATGATTTAAATCAAAGGCAAGATCTACTCGCAATATTTTTAGATCAGAATCTTCTTTTTGCTCCTTCTTGGAGTTGTTTGTTTAACTAGACTTGATTTGGACACCTCTTCAAGTTGCTACGTTTTCTTGAGGTATTTTTAAAAATACTTGATGCGCCTATGATTTTTTAAAATGCGGCTTCTACAAAAAATGGAGAATTTGAGTTTCCCATGCCAATGTGATTCGAAGATTGTGAGGAAGACATAGCGAGAAAGATTCTTGTGCATTTGTTGATTTTACTAGTATTACTATTTTCTAACCACCTAGAGTGTGAATTTATTTCTGTTACTTTGTGTAATTTTTTATTTTCTTGTTTTGTAGTTCTTAGGCTGTCCTAATCTCTCAACATTTTTCCTTGTAGAGAAAAAGTTTAAGGATTATTTTTTATGTAATGACCTCAGTCAATTTCATATTAATGGATAGCCTCTCTATTAAGGAAAAAGAAAAATCTAAATCAAGTTAGCTACTTTAAAATAGTAAAGGAGGTCCTGGACAATTCTTAAAGGATAAAATTTAAGAAATAAGAAAATAATATTAATTTTTTAGTGAAAGATATGATAAATATTGAGAGAAAATCTGACTCCACCTAATGGATTGAAGTAGTTTGAATTAGAGTGGATAAAAATATAAAAAAATGATTAAAATTATAAATTTTAATATTGAAAACATTAAAAAACTTTAAACTTTTGATTTTCTTTTTGCACACTCTTGTGCTCCACTAAGGCGTGCACATGTGGCACCCTTGCAGCTCACCCATCTAGAATCGTCTGTAGCATCCTTCATAAAATTCTCTGTAACATTCATCTTTATAATATTCTATCCCTTTAGGAATTTTTCTTTTCTCCTTAGGATTTAACTTTTATTTGGTAGGTCGTATTAATAAAATATATCAAATTAGAAATATTATAGAGAATGTTACAAAATGACATTACAAATAATCCAAACCGCAGGTCACCATGGCCTATGTGCATGGACCCTAGTGGTGCACAAGCCCTGTTAGTGCACAAGGGTACTACGGGCACATGCTTAGTGGTGAACAAGGGTAATGTAAAATAAATTCAAAATTTTTAATTTTTTAATAATGCTTTTAACATCAAAATTTATAATTTCAATTCGTTATGTCTATATTTTTGTTCATATTATCTAAAAATATTTCAAAATCATTAATTTTTTGTTATATTATTTTGAAGCAAACTAGAGGGAAATGTGAGGCAGAGAGAAATTAGAGAGAGGAAGTGCTTGAGAAAAATGAGGGTTTTAGTCACTGCACCAGTAAAACAAGGACGACAAATAACAAACCTCTTTTTTTCAATGTAATATAATTGTGCTTGTACCATTTTTACTGCTAAAAGTAGGATATTACATGTACCATATAAATTTAGAAACTTCCTCAAATTAAGGCATGTGGCCCTTAAGGTTGGAAAGTCTAATTGTGCCAAACCATGCACCATTTTATTGGCTTGTTGGCCTACTAGACCTTTATATAGCCCCTAATACACTAACAAGTTAAACATATTATATAGTACATAAGGTTGATGCTTAAAGAAGAAAATTCTAAAAATAAGAAATATTACTCCCTCCGTTTTTTTTACTTGGCTCATTTTGGACATTATATTGTTTAAGAAAACACGAAATATTGGACATTTTTTTCTTGTGTAGACTAGAATGCGCTTCGTAATTTTCTCTCGCCTCATTATTGTTTCATTAGTTTCCATATTAGAAGAATAATAAGAGGTTGGAATTTGTCATTAATGGGAGGGTATTATAAGAAAAGGTCCATTAAATTTTATCTTGGAATCACAATGTGACAAGCAAAAAAAAACATAGAAATTCCTTCAATGTGCCAAGTAAAAAAAAAAGGTCAAAGTATTGGATTATTGGGTCAAATAGGTCAGGCCAGTGTAAAAAATTGGATAATGTCACCACGATGTCATATATATCGGGTAAAAAATGTTACACACCTCTGAATTTTTCCATTTTCTCCACTTTAGCACTCAAACTAAAAAACCGTCAATTTTAACACTTTAACTTTTAAAAATTCTGAATTTTAACACTTTCGTCTATTCTTACGATTACGTGCTAATAAACTAGGGGTATTTTTATTATCAAAATACATGTTAAGAAAGTTTATCCTTGTCCTTTTATATTTTTTTCTTTATTTTATCCTTCATTTCTCTCTACCTGTCTTTCCCCTAAACATTCTTTTCCCCAAATCAAATATAATTCTTTCAAGCTCCTCATGTCTCTTCTTTATCTCAAGGCTTCTTACCATTCTTTTGTTGGTAATAGGTGTTTCCTTCTTTGTTTGGTAATTCCATCGACTCACTTTCTCTGCTCAAATCTTTAGGCCAACTACTGTAAAGAGAAGTTGTGATGTGGTCATTATAGTGCTAATTCTATTTTCTTAGTCCTTAGATTCATTAACAGAGTTTGAGCCAAAAAAAATAAAAATAAAAATCATTAATAGAGTGACAAAAAAGATATCAACTTTCCCTTTTCAAGAAATGCTAACCATAAATCATCTCTAATAACACAATTACTCCACAATAGATGAAGATCAAATATCTTAAAAAAAAAAAAGGATGAAGATAAAAGACCAAAGCATTCAGCTTTTCAATAACAATGGTTTGGATAGTCTAATAAGACGGACATACATTTGAGTTAATATTAACTACGGGTAGTGGCTTGAAGAGGACTAATAGCTTACCAGATCTACTTGAAGAATAAATATCATCAAAATTCGTGGCCGCTAATGATCCTTGGAGGTTTTATGATGATATGACTCGATACTTATTGGGTCTCCAAAATCAAAAGGGAGGAAAATTGCGTATGCTCAAAGAAATCAAGGAGCAATGCTTCTATAGGCGTACCCTTCTTCAGCCCGAAACCGACCTCATCATCTCGTAGTCGTTGGGCATAGGGGTGCTAATCTGAGCATACTTTACCCCTTTCTTCTTCTTCAACTCACAGCACTTTTGTTGATTGTGTTTCAAAATGTCGAGTTCAAGACAAATGCCTTCCAAGAACTCCCAGCAAGCTTCTCAGAAGACTTCAAAATTTAAAACCTCCAATTTAGGTAGTTCTTCTAAACTACGTGTTTCAATTATACATCCCAAATTTGATACCACTTTTGGCGGTGGAGGTATTCAATTGGGAACTATAAAATTTTGTGTCCTTTTGATCCCGACCAAGCTATTACCCTTATGACAAAACATATCTGTTTTTTAGAACCTCCAATCCAATATGATGTTAATGAAGGGGCCGATGTATGTGAATCGAGAACTGCATTATACCCTTCTAATATGCGGCTTGATGGTATTTCAGAGTTTATCGGAAACAACGGAAGGTGGGGTTGTGATTTCTAGTTGTTTGTTTGTTAAGATAATGGATTACTGAGAAATTGAAGTCAGACAAATTGCCCTGAATAGAAGAATAAATTTTTTTACACAACAAATGGCCAAATTTCTTAAAAATCCCTTGGAATCGACGAAGAATGCTGTCAAAGTATGAAGTGCAATCGGGATATTTCTAAGTAAGTTTTAAACCTAATACTTGAAAGTGCATATGATCAATATAATACGAAAGTATTAGGGTATCAAACCAAAGAGAAAGGCTTAACTACTTAAATTACTATCTTTCTAAATTAATTTTAGAAAAAGAAGAATCAAATTGTGTTATCCAAAAATTATTCCTAAATTAAGTTAAAATAACAAATAAAATAACAAGAGTTTTAACCAAAGAGATGATTTAGAACTTTGAAACCACCACTAACCTATATAACAATTACTTAATTTTATTTAGGAGAAAACATTAAACCTTTATGTGGTGATCTAGGCTACAAGCTTTGATTCGCTAAAGAAATCTATTGTGTTTAAATGAATGACATAATCTATCTAACCATTTGCATGACTTGTTCAATTCTATGACATAAATCATCTAAAATTAGCATGAACTATTCTATTCTAAAACCCACAATATACTTGCAAAAATCACATATCTCTCATACTCAAGACTACAAGAATTAAGCATGAATAAAAATATCAATCAATCCAAATAATTATTCTATAAGAACAATCACAAAAGAATTAATTGCATCAAACAATGAAACATCCCAAGATATGTAATCACATAAATAATATAATAAATCCCTACAAATAAAATAAACCAACGTTACATGGCTAGGGTTTTGTCAAGATTCTAAAAAGAAAATTAGTTCATGGTTAAAGGGAAAGAAGGAACCAATTTCTTGGAGTAAATCATGGCTTTCTTCTTCGCCAATTGAAAGTTGCTGCAGCTCTTCTCTTTTTTTCTTGATCTCCTCTGTTCTTGTGTGGCTCTTCTATATATAGACAAAAGAGAAGCAAAATCGTAATCCTTAAAGGATTCTACTAATGTTCTGATATTAATCCTTAAAGGATTCAAATACTGAAGCTTCCCTTTACCAAATTTAATATGGAATCTTTATTTTCCATTCTTTTATTAGAAATCTGCACAAAGATAAATAAAATAAATTAAATATAATAACTATGACTAATAAATAAATAAAATATTTTCAAAGGCTAATAATTAAAACTTAAGGTGTTTATTTGTATTAAAAATTGACTCTATCAACTCCCCCACACCTAAGTTTTGCTAGTCCTCAAGCAAAATTCAAAGAATAAAAAGAAAAACTAACTATCCACTTTCGTAGGACTCACGATTGCACTTAGCATGTGCAACAAGCCCTTTAAACCCCTAAGTTACCCCTAGTGGAAGAGTATGGTCTCATGAAGGTTTGCAGACGATACAAAGTAAAATAAACAAAAAACTCTAGAAAAGATATAGAATAATCCAAATTAAGTACCGTTCATTAATATCTCAAATTTATAAAGACAAGCACTATTCCTCTTATTTTCAAACTCAAGTTAACTAACAAATATTTAATTATCTTCCATAACTAAAGCAAGACTTATTTAAGGTGTGATCATGGTTATAAGAGTGTAAAATAAATACTAAACAAGATTTCCAAATTACACATAGAAGACAAATCTCAACAAGAGTTCATTCCATAGGCTCACTCCTTGTACCTTCTCTCCACTAATCAAGGATGCTCGAACTCAACTCAGATCAGGTAGGACTTTAAAGCTTGTAATGTAAGGTTAGGATGTTGGTTATCAAACAAAGGTAAGGAATTCAAATTCAAAGGAAAGAGAGCTTGCAAAGAATATGGATACGTTAAAATTTCGACAAACTTTCTAACTTCATTTTTGCTCCTTTTTTTCCTGTAATACATTCACCAGCTACCATCTTCTTTTTCTTAGGATTTTATCATTTAAAGTCATTCTTTTTTCTTACATTCACGAATTCGGGCCTCTTGAATTTTTTTCTTTTTCTTCTTTTTTTCAGCTTGTGACTTGCAACAATCATGTATCAACTTTTCTTTCTTTTTCTCTTCTTTTTTCTTTAGCTCAATACATTTATTATTTTTCAGCACAACAAGTCATATATTTTTTCTTTTTCTCCCTTTTGTCAAAATAACACATTCTCTTTCCATACACACAAAACAACAACCCATCATTGAAGCACAAGTTAAAAGTTTGCATTAAGCTCTCTACAAGATTAGGGGTTAATATTTAAGTAGCTTAAAGAAATAAATAACATTTAAGGCTCAAAAGGGTACTAAGGTAAAAAATCATGAGAGTTGGTAAGCTTGAAAGGCACAAATGATTCAAAGAAGGCCTACGACTATCGTCTCTGAGTCAAATTAGGAAAACCTTTCTATTCCACCTCAGAAGGTACTCAAGTAAGTTCTAGAATGTAAGGAAAGATTCATCAACTTTATGCAGCTAAAAAATAATGTAAAGGATTTATTAAACACTAACACTAACCCATGTGCTCAAGTGTAAGTCATGCAAGATTTATAATAGATATAGAACATAAGTCCGTCACTCTAATTAAAAACAAGAAAACAAGTACTTTTCTCAACTTATTCAAGACATTTTTAAAGGAACTCAAAAAGAATCATTCTTTAAGTGGAATCATATTTTTTTGGTTTTTCTCAAAATAATGTAAAAATAATAAAATAATTAAAAATCAGCAAAAATAAAATAAAAAATTTGAGAAAAATGAAAAAATAATAAATAAATAAAAATAATTGACACCAGAATAAAAGCATCTTCTCCCCCACACCTAGACTCTACATTGTCCACAAAGTGATAAAAGAATACCAAGAGTAGAGAAGAGACAAAGAAAGAACAACACAACCTACTAGAAAAAGCAATATTAATGCATGTCTGTAAGAGTGGTAAACAATCTCTGTAATCTCCATGATAATGATAAGTTGTTTTATTACCCTACAACATAAAATTTTCATACCTTTCTACCAATCAAGTGGAATAAAAATAAAATATACAAATAAATAAAAATAAAATAAAAATATATAAAAAAATAAATAAAATTAAATTTGGGTTGCCTCCCAAAAGCGCTAAATTTAAAGTCGTCAGCCTGACTCCCTAAATTTTTTTCTTTCAGCCAAGATCTATTTCCCTCATATTAAGCTAATCATTCACAATCCAAGAAGACTTTTCTGGTAGGGCAATGCAGGCAAGATTAGAATTAATATCCTCAGTGCACGTTAGGTTTTCTTTCTCAATAAAAGTATAATTTTTTGAACACATTAGAGGTAAAGTTTCTTCACTTAATTCATCATTCACATCTACCAAATAGCAATCAGAATTATCTTCAATAGAATGTCGTGAAGAAGTTTTAAAGATATTTAATCTAACCCTCATATTCATTACAGAGATATCCATAACCTCAGTTCTACAATTAATAGTGGCGTCCGTAGCAGCTAAGAAAGGACGGCCCAAAATAATGGGGATATGATTTTGAGAAGATCTACCAGGTTCCATATCTAAGACTACATAGTCTACAAGGAAGACACCTTTATAAATTTGAACTAGAACATCATCGATCCTTCCCCTAGGTACCTTGATAGACCTATCAGCTAATTATAAGGTCATCAGCTGGTTGCAACTCCCCCAATCCTAACTCTTCATAAACAGAGTATGGAGCAAGTTAACACTAGAACCTAAATCTAGGAGCGCCCTGTCTATTTTATGATTATCAATAAGACATGAGATAGCAGGGACACTAGGATCTTTATATTTAGGTGGAGTGTTATATTACAGAACGGAGCTCACCTGTTCAGTTAGAAAAATTTTCTTAGAAACATTGCTTTTAGATTTTCTTTTAAAAGTACACATGTCTTTAAGAAATTTTGCATAAGATGGGACTTGCTTAATTACCTCTAGAAGTGGAAGATTAATTTTAACTTGTTTGAGAGTTTGTAAAATATCTTCCCTTTTATTATCCTTTCTAAGATGTGGGAGTGGCAATAAAGCTTGTGGATAAGGAACCTTTGGTTTATATGAAGCCATAGGAGATGATTCTAGAGTTTTAGAATTAGAAGAAAAAGCTAGTTCCTTCTCTATTTTCCTTTCAATTTTAGTCCCTATATCAATTCCCTGAGTTTTGTTTTCATTAAACTTACCATCTTCAATAGGTTCCCCTACTTTATTATCTACCAACTTCCCACTTCTAAGAGTGATTACAGCTTTAACTTGCTCATGATGATTAGCTCTAGGGTTTTCTATTGGATAACAAGGAAACTTACCATCATCTCTTCTACTTATTGCATTAGCTAGTTGCCCTATTTGAGTTTCTAACCTAGCAATAGATTGAGTGTGTGAGTCTACAGTTTGTGTCATAGCTTCTAAACCTTTCAAAGCATATAAGACTTTTTCTTCAAACCTAGAGTTTCCACTTTGAGGGGGGTGAGGGGGTACATACCTTTGAGATTGAAAACCAGGGGGAACAATCATACCAGATTGTTTGTTCTACTGATATTGTTGTTGGCCTAATTGACCTTCCCCTCCTTGTTGCCTCCAGGAGAAATTAGGATGATTTCTCCAGCTGGATTGTATGTATTTGAATATGGGTCGTTCGGTTTGTAAAATCCTTGGACTGAATTGACTTGTTCCTGCACAAATTCTGGAAATAGTGAAGCACTAGGGTAGTCATAAATAACATGAGAATGACTAAAGCAAAGTGCACAAACACTTTGTACATTAGGAGAATTAGTAGGTAATGTATTCAAAACTAATAATTGATCAAATTTTTTAGATAAAGCATCAACTTTCACAGAAAGATCCACATTTTGAGAAACTTAATACATTCCTCTATTTCCTATTTGCCTAGATGTGACTACACGTGAGGAGGTGACGTGTTGTTGTGAATTATCACTCAAATTTTCAAATAAATCCCACACTTCATCTGCAATTTTATGTAGGAAGGTACATCACAAGAGGAATCAACCATTTGTCGATTTCTCTCATCTAATCCTAAATTAAAGCTTTGAATTTGCTACCATTTAGGGACTTCATGGTGAGGGCAACTATGAAGAAGTTCTTTAAATCTCTCCCAACTCTCGTGAAATTGTTCATTTATTTCTTGGGAAAAACTAGTGATTTCTCTCCTTAACCTTGTAAGTTTACCCATAGGAAAATATCTTTTAAGAAATTCCTAGACATCTCAGCCCAAGTACCTATTCTCTCACGTGTGTGCAACCAATGTTTAGCCTTATCCTTCAGAGAAAATGGAAAAAGACGTAATCTAATAGCATCATTACTTACATTAGGCAGTTTAAAAGTAGAGCAAATTTCTAAAAACTTATCAATATGCTTATAAGGATTTTCAGAATCAAGGCCATAAAAAGATGGTAACATTTGAATAATATAAGGTTTAATTTCTAAGTGATTAGCCTCAATTTCAAGTTGTCTATTAGCTACTGGTGAGTTATAAGTGTTGGGAGTAAAATACTCCCTTAATACTCGTGGATTTTCAGCCATCTTAACCTCACAAGTGTCAGTGATTTTCTCTTGTGCTCTAAGTGCCTTAAGTGTACGCTCTATCTCATGATCAACTTCTTTTAGATCAACAGAGAGCGAACGACGACCATGCATTGATAAATAAATTTAAGAAAGAAAAAATTTTTACTACAAATAGTAATGAAGAATAAATTACTAAAATAATAAAAAATAAAAAAATAATAATAAAGAAACGGTGAAGAGAACTAAGAGAACAAAAACATTTTCTTTTTTTTTTCAAGAAAGAAAATAAAATAAAATAAACAAACATACTAACAAAATTAGGAGACAATAACACAAGCAATTAATTTAACCTTTCCCCGGCAACGGCGCCAAAAACTTGATCAGGATTTTTCTAACTAAGTTTTAAACCCAATACTTCTAAGTGCATAAGATCAATGTAATACGGAAGTATTAAGGTATCAAACCACAGAGAAAGGTTTAACTACTTAAATTACTATCTGTCTAAATTAATTTTAGGAAAAAAAGAACCAAATTGTATTATCTAAAAATTATTCCTAAATTAAGTAAAAATAATAAATAAAATAACAAGAGTTTTAACCGAAGAGATTATTTAGAACCATGAATCCACCACTAATCTATATAACAATGATTTAATTTTACTTAAGAGAAAATATTAAACCTTTATGTGGTGATCTAGGCTACAAGCTTCGATTCACTAAAGAAATATATTGTGTTTAAATGCATGACATAATCCATCAAACCATTAGCATGACTTATTCCTTCCTATTACATAAATCATCTAAAATTCGCATGAACTATTCAATTCTAAAACCCACAATATACTTGCAAAAATCACATATCTCTAATACTCAAGACTACAAGAATTAAGCATGGATAAAAATATCATCAACCCAAATAATTATTCTACAAGAACAATCACAAAGAATTAATTGCATCAAACCACGAAACATCCCAAGATAGTAATCACATAAATAATATAATAAATCCCCAAAAATAAAATAAACCAACGTTACATGGCTAGGGTTTTATCAAGATTCTAAAAGGAAAATTAGTTCATGGTTAAAGGGAAAGAAGGAACAATTTCTTGGAGTAGATCATGGCTTTCATCTTCTCCAATTGAAAGTCGCCGCAGCTCTTCTCTTTTTTTCTTGATCTCCTCTCTTCTTGTGTGGCTCTTCTATATATAGAAAAAAGAGAAGAAAAATCCTAATCCTTAAAGGATTCAACTCAAATCCTAATCCTAAACCTTAAAGGATTCAAATACTGCAGCTTTCCTTTGCCAAATTTAATATGGAATCTTTATTTTTCATTTTTTTTTTGAAGTCTGCCCAAAGATAAATAAAATATAATAATTATGACTAATAAATAAAATATTTTCAAAGGATAACAATTAAAACTTAAGGTGTTTGTTTGTATTAAAAATCGACTCTATCAAAGTGGCATCCATAGTAATGTATACTCCAACGGCCCACGTTCGATCAACCGGTATACATATATGGGTAGTTCATTAACTTTAGGTTTTTTAAGTTTTGGGTAAGTTAAAAAAAAATTTATGAATGTTAAAAATGTATCAATCAAGTCTGTTACCTCACTTGTGTGAGGATTTAAAAAGCCAATATCATTATAGTCAATCTCATTTGGATAACTTGAAACTAAAATGCAAATCAAAATAAAGAAAAATTGCAAGTCATTGTTTTCAACCTCTGAATTAAGTAATATCAGTGGTAAGAGTACCCGACCGATATGTTATCATCGAATTAATGTGGAATATTAGGCTGTCTATTAATTTCGAATCGATTATCAATAAGAAAATCTTTTTGCTATTAATACTGAAACTCTCAGTCAACAAGTAATCGAATATCAACTTGTTATCCAATGGAAAATTAAAAATAAAAAATTAATTATTTTTAATAAATTCAAGTTGGTCCTAAAACATATGCTCTTGTGTCAAATGAGTATCACAAATTGCAATGTACCCAAAAAATATCCTTCAAAATAAAGGAAAAAAAGGTACCGATTACTTTACATAAGTGAAGTAAGGGACGTTCTTGAAACTTATTTTACATTTCGAAAGAGTTTTTTTTAATAGAATTTTACAATTTAGATCCTCAATTGATACATTTTCATATTCTGAGGGACTAACTTGAAATTTATCACAGATATTTTGGACCAAAATATCAAAGTTACTGGAATAAAATAGTAAATAAAATATATAAGACCAAATGTGCGTAGGACAAGTAGTTATTAGAAAAAATGAGTAAAATAAAAGATATAGGATCAAATTAAGACAGAATAAACAGTTATATGACTAAATTTGCCAATAACTCATATATATACATATATAGACGTATATATACATATATATATGTATATGTATATATATATATATACACGTATATATATACACATACATATATATACATATATATATTCGATTTTTAATGGTGAAGTAAAATAACTAACTTCTTCAACCAATAAATAGAATTGGTTTTCCAATAGAAAAGACGATCTTTCACCCAAAATTCCTTCCAGACATGTATATATATGTATATATATAACATCCTGACAAAGCACCTGAAAGTTAACATAAGTCATTAGGTTTTAGAGTTGTTTGATAAAGAATAGAAAGTTTTGACGTCATTTCGTAATTCTTAGAAAATCAAAGGAAGAATTTTTCATTGAAAACTTTTTTTAGGCATATTGTAGGATTTTTTATGTTTAACGCTTTAAGTTGGAAATTGATATTTTAAGCTTAAGGTGAGTTTTAAGTATTTTTTAGGGCCAACGTAGAAATTCTAGAAAGTTGGGAGACTGAATAATTAAATTTTGGGCTGGTAATGCCATGTGGGTTAGAGAATGGAGGACACATGGCTGGTGAGTGCCATGTGTCTTACGCACGGAGGCAAAGGCATGCATGGATAGTTATATAAGTATGCCAATGTAGGGTTGAAAATTTCCATCTCTCCCCAATTTCTCCTACATTTCTCTCCTCTCCTCTCGGTTCTCTCTCCTCCCTCCCAGTCGGTTTTCTCTGTTTTTTTTTTCTCTTCTCTTTTAGGCAGCTCTGTCTCCTCTCTTCCCACTTTCTCTTTTTCTTTTCTTTCTTCTTTTCTCTTCTCTTTCTCGGTTCTCTCTCTCTCTCTCTCTCTCTCTCTCTCATTAAGGTAATTTTTTTTTGTGATTGTTGTTTATTTTATTTTATTTTATTATTATGGGAGTTTTTATTTTATTTATTATTAGGATTATATTTTCTAAAATAAATAACAGTAAAGTTTAATAGTTATGGATTTATTTTGGGAACCACTAACTTTTAAGGAGTTGTTATGAAATTATTTTGGAGTTGTTTTTAGAGTTCCTTTGGGTTTAGAATAAGTTTAGGTGAACCTTAGGGTCATCATGGGGTCATGTTTATATTTTTATGGTGATATTTGATTTAGTTTGGAATGCTATTATTTGTAGGTTTTACTTGTTCCAACGGCTCAAGGTGAGTTCACCAACCTTTTTCTTCTACAAGAAATTTAATTATTTTCTTGAAAGCATATTTCTCTATTATTGGTTCTTGACAAAATCTACAAAATATTTACCGGTAGTATATTATGGGTTATGCCAAATATATTCTACATTTAAAATGTTTATGGTTTCCTTTTAAGAAATAATCTTACTGATAACTTATGAGAAGATGTTCAATATAATCTTATTATATTTTGTGATTATTTTGTATTACTATTATCCTTATACTATTTAGAATATTCTTCAGAATATATTTACATTGTTTAAATTATTTGTATATCATCATGATTTTAATTCTTATTTTTCCTAAGAAATATTTCCACAGTAACTTAGTTTATATATATTCATTAAAATTATTTGGAGGAATTATCTTAAAAGTATTTATTATTTTTATTTAAAATAATATTTAAAATATTTAAAATATTCTTATAAGACTTTGAGATATGTTTAAATGATTAAAAATATTTTTATATTACTTTGAGGTTATTCTTAAAATTATTTTTTTATATTATTTTGAGTTTACTCTAACATGAGTTAAAAGATTTCCAAGATATATTTTTTTTGCCATGACTAAAATATTCATATATTATGATTTCGAGAATATTTACTATTTCTTCTTAAGGAATATTTTTCCAATGATTTTATTCATATTTTATTATAATTTTTGGAAGTAGTTCGGGAAATATTTATCATGATTTTCGAAAAACAAATTAGCATAACTTATGTTATAACCACTAATATGTTCTGTCTAAGGGTTATATTCAAAGGTCATATACGCATACTTTCATTCTAAACATGATCATGAAAATATCTGGGAAACACAAGTGTTTTTATGAGATTTTATAAAGGGATAATTTGAATTGCATGCCTGTTACATTTGTCATGTCTACGGGTTCGCGGTTTGCCTGGCTAATAGGGAGTTTCGATATATAAAAAGATTTGTGTGGCCGAGAGATGGCCTATGATTTTATTAAAATCAAGTAAAGCCCTATTCCGGTCGAAGGAGCTTTGAATATATATTTTTTATCAACATGCCAGAGGATTGCACTATGCATGGCTAGTCCCCCATTCGAGGGCCTCTTCCGAACGACATGCTTGGTAGGTGTACTCTTGATCTCGATCCAGTTGATAGAGGGCATAGTACTTTTAGAGGGTTAGGCCCAAGGCAGTATAATGTTTGACTCCGTATCATGGTCTACGGTGGGGCTATTTTCTAGTAGGTTGGGTTAGGAGGGGCTCACCGGCTAGGATAGTACAGGGCGGGCTGGTAGGTATCACAGGGCTCGCTACCTATTTTATTTATAAGTGGTGTGTGCAATGGTTTATGAAAATCGAACGTTCGTACAATGTGCTTTGGGTTTTTGGTTGGTATTGACTACGAGATGCCGAAACTTGTGTCCGATGATTCCGTTTAAGGTTCCAGACTCTATCTGTTAAGCCTATTATGGCACATGCATGATTTTGAAAGCTCGGGTATCGTGATAGCGTCGATGTGTCTTGATTCCCTCAAACTTTCCGGCTGCGCCCGAACCCTTCATAAAGTTTATAACTTGCATACAAGAGATTTTATGAAAGCATTTTTTTCTATCATGAAAACCATTTTATAAAGATTATTTTACCTATATAGAATACTCACGAAAACACACATGCACGTGAAACTCACTGAGCACCTTTTGCTCATGTCTTTCAAATGTTTTTTCCCTTTTTCAGATGACTCGGAAACCAGATCTGGTTAATTGAGCCAATGTGGTATGCTGGATTCTTTAATCTTGGGTTCTTCCACCTCTAGCCATGAGATTTTGATATATGAAGATTTTGGCCCTCTCGACCTTCAACCTATGTATAAGTTTTGAGAAGTCCTTTACTCTAAAGTTATATTTATAACTTACTTTATCCTTCCATTGTTTAGTTTAGAGGGATGCGTTCTAGTTCCTCCCTTTTTGATGTTAAGCTTCTATTTTGTAAGTAGAAGATGTCACGGCCAGGTCATAGATGGATTTACAAGGACGGCACCATAATTAGAGCATCAACTGGCTCAAGACCTTCTTCCTCTTATTCACTTAGAGAGATCGATCCGGAACGACCTATGGTGGCAGTAGTAGATATTCCTGATTCGGATTCCGAGATTGTAGATGGACCAACCAGCATCGAGATGGATATAGAGGAGGATCCTAGTGAGCCTACCACTAGGTCCGCAATGGATACCGTGGAGTGGATAAAGAATGTGCTAAGAGCTAAGACGTCCGAGGAACCTTTGATAGAGCCTCCCTCTGGTATCTCGGCATCAACCACTGGTTTGTACAAAGATTCAACCTCTGGTCTGCCTGTTTCTTCACCCTTAGCTGAGACTGCGGGATCATGTTTTCCTGTACCCTGCCTTAGTTTGAAGCAGGGACTTTAGGCTGCAGAGAGCCAGATTGCAGCTCTGCAAGCGGAGTTGGCTAGACGAGTAGATGTTTTCACTCGTCCCGTCAGGCTATATAGTTAGAGACTGCGAGGGACCCTTGAAGCACAACAATATGGTATGTCCCGACAATGTTGGTTAGGAATGATAAGTAGATCGGCAAATGAGACCCCGGCAAAGCCGAGGCCCGCCAAAGGGCCTTTAGTAGTCGTTTTCCCAAACATGGTTAAAATCTTGTCGGGACGTTTTATGATCTTGATGTTTGGATAGTAGATACTAAATGAGGTTGATCTTTTCTATGTGTAGAGTGACTTTGTAGTTATGTTTGTATTAGATCTTTCATGTATTAAGTAATAGCTTCTGAGTAGGTATGCTTAATAAAGTGTGTTTTCTATATGATTATATTTTGTTTTAAGTTCTGGTATCTCTTTTCATTATGGGATGTTACGTGTAAGCTATATCCGCAAACTCAAGGTTATCACTCCTAAGTTTTTATTAGGTTCGAAGTTATCCTTGGCTTAGGAAGATGTCAGGACCATACTTCCCAAGTCACGGGAAGGAAGCTATGTTAGAAAATTCACATCACGGACTCATAGATATCGCGAGAGAAGTAAGTCACCATTTTGAATGCACCAGTCATGAAATAATTAAATTTTCATGACAAAAATGATTGAGTTGTTGAAGGCTACTTTGGGAAATTGAAGAGGGGAACGAACATAAAACACCGGCAGTGACGAGGCCCTGGAACGACTCTTACGATTTCGGCCCCCGAATTTCCACGGCCAAGTTGAACAAGAAGCCAAGGCAGAATTATTTTTAGAACAATTGAACGATATTTATGATACTCTGCAGTATGATGGCACCAAGAAGTTAACCGTTGCCACTTTTCAGCTTAGGGGAGCAGCAAAATACTGGTGGCTAAGGATTTCTGAAGCCCGAATATTAAGAAACTAATTATGGGCATGAGATAATTTTCAGGAGGAATTTAAACAAGAATACATACCCCGTTGGATAAGAGAACGTCGGAACGACGAGTTCAAGTAGCTAAAAAAGGAAGGAATGTCAGTGGCACAATATATTGCAAAGTTTAATCGTCTAACTACTTTATATCATATCCAATTTCCATCTCATCCCGTTTAAAATTATGTCGGAGATCCCCATTCCTATCTTGGTGGGGATAAAATCAATCACACTCTGTCCCATCCGTAACCGAAAAAACGCGGCGAAAAATCCTTGTTTAGCCCTACGGGGAAACGGGACTAAAAGTCCCCATTTAGTCCCATCAGAGAATTTTGTAATTAATTATTGAAATTTATAAAAACACTTATACTGTTAATTAGAAAACTTTTGAAAAAGATTTTGTATTATGAAATAGGTAAAGTAATAATACTAATAAACGAATTAAATATTTATAGTGATGGGATTGAGAATGGACTAAAAAGGGATGGGACGGGACAGGACGGAGATGGGACGAGACAAAATGAAATCTCATCCCCTCTGCTTTCTCTGTCCCATTCCTGTCCCACCCCTAATTAAAGTCGAGGAATTCCTGTCCTGTTTAGGATAGAACAGGACGAATCCTCTCTTTTTGGTGGGGATTTTTCCTTCCTTATGTGTTACATTACTTGACTGGTCGAAGGAGGTGATGATATGGATAAGGACCCGCGAAAGGTTTTTCGTACTGTTTCAATCCAATAATGGTGCGTGTTGTCACTATCAGGTGAAGTGATGTCATTGTTTGATTATGATTACCTGCACCGCTACTTTTGCAGAATAGAAAACATTGACAATTTCTTTTCTCTCTTTTTTGGGAGAGAATATTTCCAATTCATCCCATCTTCTAATTTGTTTTGGCAAGGTATCTAGTATTTTTTTAGAAAAAAATTATGTAAATACACCAAATTATGGAAAAAATTGATATACTCAATTTATATTGAGAGACGTAAACTCATTAACATGTGTTAAATTATATCACGATTCTTCTTATTTTTGAAAGTTGCTCTTTAGTTTTGTAAATTTATAGATAAAAATATTATGAAACGTGTAGTAAAAAGAAAGATGCTTTAAACGATCTAAGCACTCTCAATTGAGGTGGTTTAATTAAATATATTTTATTTTGAAACTTATTTAAATTTTTTCTTATCATTACTGTTTTTGTTTTCACAAACTATTTAACTACTATCAACTTTTAAAAAAATAAGCCTTAATAGTACTATTAACTTGTTTTATTCTTAAAATACCTATTTTGTGTAACACTTTTATGGGCTTGTTTATAATGTCTAAGGTCTCATAGCACTATTGAGAAATGGCTTAGCAAAATTTGCTAGTACTTTTGCTCATTCTATTCTTTGATCAGGGCAAATTTCGAACTGTATCACTTTTACGCTTAGTGAAGACATGTTTAATTAATACAATTTCTGTTTACTTTAAAAAAAAATTAACACTACATATATATTTATATATATTGTATATATTAATTTTAGCTAATCTATTCCAAAAAAGAAATTTAGCTAATCTACTTTTTGAAAAGAATTAGTCTCATGTTCTTATATTAGTGAAGTTCTAGAGCTTTACTAACATAAGTACATGAGCCTAATTTTTTCTTTTTTTTTTTTTTTTAACAGACATAGGCCTAGTAATTTGTAATTGGAGATGGTGAGGCCTTGTCAAAGTAAAAGGAGTTGTGGCCTCCTAACCCATAGGTTGGGGGTTCAACTTCTGCAATATATAGATTGTTTTCTACCTTTTGAAAGGTTTAATTTCTCTCTAGTTAAGGTTATGCTTAATTGTTTGATATTATGTAATTGCCACCGACAGTGTGACACTTTTTTTAATAAAAAAAATAAAAATCGTTACTTGAAATAACAATAATAAAAATATAAGGTATGAGGTTTTATCATGAAAGGGGCTCAAGTTTATGTCCAACAAATCACATGCTCAAGAGAAATGGACCTTCCAAATGAAATTGCCATTTTGTTCTTAAATAGTTCCCCATTAGAAAGTTACACTCAATATTTAAAGATCATAAACCATATAAAATATAAACCATATAAAATAAAATATATTAACTTTTATTAATAAAAAAAGGATTTACATAAAAATTTTGCATTTGATAACTAAATCCATATGTGGGCCGACGAACGCCTAGTAAACATTAGGCTAAAGTAATAAAAACTGATATGTATCTACCTACCAATGTCAAGAAAAGACCTCAAACTATTAACACCTTGGAAATTGTTTGTCCTTTATCAATGACATTATTGGTTCCATTAGTACTGCAATTACAATTGCAAATTTTGAACCCAACAACTTTTTTCGGCACAAAGTCCATTTTTTTCTGGTAAAATCTACATTTTCAACTCAATCTCTGTTCATTCTATATTTTGATTAGTTTATAATTCTAACAATGTATTTCTTTCTTGAAAATATCATTTTACTTATTAATTACATTCATATTTTCTAGTTTGGATATAAATGTTACCATTTCATTGAATATTAAATGTTTATTTGATTTGGGATGCTTATGATGATGAGTCTTTGATGATAAGTAAAATTAGCATCTTACATTATTAATTAGATGAATTAGTTTGTTTCTGAATGTAGATGTTTAAATTTCAATAGAGAGACTTATATTTGAAAAAAAAAAACTATATTTTTATATACCATTGCGAAGCGCCTGATATTTAAGGGTACAATTTACAAAATGCCATAGAGTCTGATTCTTAGAAGTTATGGTATAATTTTACACATTTCATGATATAATAAAGAGGATTCAAAACTTCAACTATCGTAAAAAGTAACTTTATCCGAAGAAAAGTAGATATGGACCATAAATTTTCTTGAGTTCAAGATTTGCAATTGCAATTGTAATTGAAATCCTAAAAGACCAAAGAGTTTCTTTGATAGACGGTAAATAATTTCCAACTATCGCTAGTTTGAGGCCTTTTTATAACATTGGTGGGTAGAAAAATGCATAATTTTCCCATTTTTTTCTATTTCAGCTTAAAGCCCACTTTTATCACCTAAATATGAATTTAGTCATGAAAGTGCAAAATTTTAAAATAAATCTATTTTTTTGAAAGTCACGTGCACTAAAAAGTTTCTATATTTTTTATTTATAGTTATAAACTATAAATACTGAGTGCCACTTTCTAATGTATGTGGCTGCAAAAATCAAGCTCACCTATAAAGTTTAACAAAAATGACATTTTCATTTGAAAAGTCCTTCCCCTCTTGTGCAATGTATAGTGATTTGGGAATAAAATTTTGAGCCTTTTCACAGCAAACCTTCCTCATCCATATATATATATATATATATACACTTAGGATATACGAGGAAGTTCATTGATATGAAGTCCATAACAACATACTTCACCTAAATTCATTTTGAAATTCATATAGATATATGAAGGATTTCTATTCTTATTCGTAATCTCTATTCTCCATACTAAATTAAATTCTAAGGGCATCTCTAAGAAAGACACCAAAACATTAATTTTGGTGTTTTGGTACAAAAAATTTACTCGAGCGAACATATTTGGTGTAAAAATGTTGTAATGATCAGTAACACAGTAAATTTTTTGTTACTGTTCATTACACCAAATTTGCAAAATATCTTCTTTAACCTTTCTTACTTTCATATATTACTTCTATATCCTTTTTTCATTTTCATTTATTTACATATTTTGTTAAATTATTTAAATTATAAATTATTTATACATAATATACTATTACAAATATCTCATCTGACCCTTAAGATTAGACCAATATTGAATATAAAATTTAATTTATTTTAATATTTATTTATATTTCTAATGTATAAATGTTATAAATTCATTTAAAAATATTTTAAAAAATAAGAATATCAATAGACGGTCTATATGAATGTAAATATAAGAATACCAATTATCAGTTCGAATAAATGTAATCTAATCTAAATATTGTAACAAGATTTTCCTTAACTTATCGTACTTTTATTATTAAAAATATAAGAATACCAATGAATGGTTGAGATGAATATAATCTGCTCTAATATGTAAAAAGATTTTTCTTATCTTGTCTTATCTGTTATATTATAGGTTCAGATGAATTTAATCTAATCTAATGATGGTAAATATTCACAAAATTAATAGTGAAATATGAAATTTCGAAATCTTCCCTATCTAAAAGAAGAATGTTTAATAAAAATATTATGTTTGTTTTTCAATAATTCATTATTAGTTTGTAATATTTTTAATTATGTGTTAAATAATATTATATTATTGCAACATATGTATTAATTAATTAGAAATATTTTAAACTAGTTTTAAGTTATTTTTCATGAAAAAATTAAATGAATTATTTTGTTAATGTAAAATGAATTTAAATTTATAAATAATTAATATGGAATATTTTTTTGAGATGCTTTACACCAAATTTGGTGTATAACGTTCTAGTGCATAAAGATTTGATGTAGAAAAATACTGAGAACATTCCTTTTTACACCGAATTTGGTGTAAACTTCAGGTGCATACATTGTAGATGCCCTAAATCAATTATATGTAACTCTACCCCAAATTGGATCCGACGTTCATAAAAAACGTACTTCATCTAAATCTATTTAAAATCTATGACTATGGAAAACTCCGTAGTTATAATTTCTATTCTTACACTAAATTCCATTCTAAGTTCATAATAGTATACTTCCCTAGAAATCCATTTTTAAATCCATAAATCATAATTTTTAACTTCTACATTGAATTGGATTCTAATTTAGTAACAACATATTTCACCTAAATATCAACTTGAAAATTTTACTCTCAATAGAAAATTACATACAATTATAGCCTTAAAACTTGTCTTCAATAAAAGGTCTACAATTTAAAATGGGGAACTTAAAAATCATGACCTAGTCAAGATTAAACTTAACTTTTCACTTTACTATATTCAAATTCAAATTTTAGTAATTTTTTGTGTTTTTAATTATCATTTTGAGAGATTTGTACACATGAGATTTAAGGAATGTATTTAGATTATTTTTTATTTACTGCATTCAAATCATAATTTAGTATAGGTTTTACTTTTTGGTTTCTAATTATCACTAATTATATATATGTACATTTGATATTTGTATTTTTTGTAATTGAAAAAGTGTCCATATAGGTAAAGACTTTGCCAACTCATAAGCTCTTCAAAAATCATGTTGATAGAAAAATAAATAAAAGCACTAATGGAAATTTAATGTAAGCAATCCAAGACTTCAAAAAACAAATTGACTATTTTCTTTTTTGAATTTAAAAAAACTAGGAATGTCTTTTACGTATTAATAAATAATTTAACTAAATATACGTATAATTTTTTTAAATAAGTAAATTTAAAAGTGCTAAATTGTACAGATCTAAGTTCATGTATAATAACAACTATATTGTTGTACTTCTAACTATTATTAGCTACCAATAAGAGTTCCTTTAAGGTAGTACCATAATAAACAACAATGTATAGCACTATATAAAAATTAAATATCATAGTTAATATACAAGAACATATATGCCTATTTAAAAGGAAAATTTGGAATTTCTTACCAATAACAAATAGGTGGGTCTACTGCGATGCTTAAGTCCGTACCGTCCATTGAAGGTAGGGTCCAAACTTACAGGCTAAGTTCCAAAAATTTAAGAGTGTGTATAGAAGATGGAAAGTGTACCTTATTTATAGAGAGTGAAGCCCTAAGAGGACTTATGGAGTTTCCACATGGGACTCCAAAAGTCTTCCTTAAGGGTGAAAATCCATATTCTATCATTATTTCCTCCTTTAATATTGACAAATATGAAATTATGTCAATTGCTACAAGTCCCTTTCAAAAAGATTTACATATTAGAATACAATTCAGGGTGAAAATAGTAGATTTTGATATAAGTGGGCCTTTACAAAACTTGTAATCGAGTTTACAGAATATAATGTAATTAAGGGAAATAGAAGTTTTACTTCCCTTATTTTTGAGCTATTGCTTGAGAAGAATGAATCATTTGTGTTTGATCTCATGTGTAGTCGGAGTGTAATATATTACTTACTTCCTCCTTTAAAAAAAAAATGATTGATGTGCTTTGTGCTTGTAATAAATCCTGATTCACAAAATTGAGGTTGATCATCAATTTCTAGCAGGTGCTTGTAATTGTTGTAGTCGATTTATCGGGTCTTGAGGTCAGAGTAACTTCCTGACCCAGTATATTGGGGCAATTTTATTTTTTAGTTTTATATAGTATATATAATTTGTCTATTTTGTATTTAAATTAGTAAATTATGTAATTTTATCCCTAACGATTTTTAAAAAATTTCATAATGTCAAATAATTTTCATATTTTGTGTTAAAATTAACATATTTTTCTATTTCGACCCTCAAATTAATTAAATCTAAGTTATTAAGTACAAAAAATAATAATTCAATATTATTTTCTAAAATTAAATTTTTACATTTGAATTTCGGCCCCATTAAATATTGGAGTCTGGCTTCGCTCCTGTGCAGGGGCATGCAAAAAAAAATGTTGAAAATCACTGGTAGAGTATGATTTTTTATACGTGCAGAGTTGTAAATAGTTTCTAGGTATAAATGTTTGTAATAAAATTTTTTTTCATATAAATAGAAAAATGAGATTAGTTTATTGGTATATATAGCTAATTTCTCGTGAAAGATATGATAAAAAATTGAGCAAAATATGTGAATATGATCAATTGGGGTTTGCTAATTGAAAACCATGTTTTACTAGTGCAACCATCAAACTAACATATTGTTTCTTCATTTCCAAACTCTCTCTAAAAAAAATCCTACTCAAACTAATGATTGGTAGTAGTTTGAGTTAGTGTGGATAAAAATATAAAAAAATAATTGAAATTATAAATTTTAAGATTAAAAACATTAATAAAAGTGAATATTTTAAAAAAAAAATTCACACAACCTTTTGCACCACTATGGCACATGCACATATATGTGTTGTGTGCACGAACAGTAGTGGTGCACAGGGATATGATCTGCATAGGACAATATTAGCAATTGCTTACAGACCACGCCAATTGTATGTCAGAGGCATGAAGAAAGTTAAGTCCAGATTGATGTAAAACAGAACAATTCTTGATAAAATCATAAATGATAACTTGTAGATGGTCTATTATAATCAATCTATTATAATCTTCAATGTTGAACAAACAACTTTCCATAATAAAAAATAATAAATCCTTCCGGTCCTAAATCTTCAAGCTCAAGAGCTATCAGTTCCCTCTCAGATCGAACACCATGCGAGTCCATAAGAGTATGGTTCTCCAAATGAGTGAAGATATCTCAAGCTTCTTAGGAATAAATTAAAAAGAAGTTCACAATGCGGTTCTACCAAAAATGCATCAGGCAACCTTGCACAGAACTGTAGCGATGTGTCATGAAGAGGTAGAATACCACAAAACTTATGATACTTTGAGAGCTCTAAAAAAGATGCATAGAGAGGAGCAAAATTCAGAAAGGAAAGCGCCATGAGTTTGGCTTAGATGTGCGCACCACAACGACTCAATGTCCCCTTATACGATGGTGAACACGGGAATGCATAGGGTACCGAAGTAGGATTTCAGCAAAGTACGTGTTTACCAAGTGCAGAAACTCAGGCATGATTAGAAATAATAGAAAGGTAACAAGATAGAACTGACAGCCTGATGGTTTCTGTAGCAACAGGTCACATATATATTAGAATGTTAGCACTCCTACCGGCAGAACATTAATGGCATAGGTTAGAGTGTTGATCGTAATTAATGTGGCGAAAATGTAAAGGTACAATTTTCCGTTTAGTAAAATGTGTATATATATATATGTACTCAAATCATAATTTAGTGAATATTTTATTTTATTTTTCTAATTATCACTAGTTATAGATCTGTAAACTTGATATTTGTATTTTTTGAAATTGAAAAAATATCCATATATATAAAGACTTTCCCAACTCATAAATTCTTCAAAGGTCATGTTGATAGAAAAATAAATAAAAGCACACATGGAAATCTAATAAGCAATCCAGAATTTCAAAAGAACAAATGGACAACTTTCTCTTTTGAATTTTAAAAAGCTACGAATGTCTTTTACTTATTAATAAATAATTTAAATATACATATAACTTTTTAATAATTAAGTAAACGTATACATATTAAAATTAAATGTAGTAGTTAATATAAAAGAACATATATGCTAAATTAAAAGGAAAATTAAGAATTACCAATAACAACTGCATCACATGAAGGGAACTAGTTCAAGAATTCTAGTTGTGAACTTGGGTATAAAGACGTATTCTTCATTTGAAAATAATAGATTTTTGTATAATCTTATAATAAAGTAATTTAATTCTACTAATTCTAACAGTAGACACAACTTTAATTGCTACCACCTATTTAAATATACAAAAGACAATGATAAAATAATCAACAATAACATTGCACAGAGAAATATGTATAGTAATCAGATTAGCAAACAAAAAATATAATTATTATATTAGAAAAAGAGATTATACTAACTTTCCGAAGGGGACAAATAATTTCGAGATCAAATTTGTGCAAACAAGCGACTTAAAATGATATAGATAAGATGTGTGCAACTGACGGAGAAAATGAAGTTAAGAAGATTAGAAAAGCGAATGATTGGAAAGATTGGGGAAAGAACTAGAAGAGGAGAAGGGAATGAAATGGAAGAGAATGGAAGGAAAGGAAACGGCCACCAGGTGTAGTGATGTAGGTTGTGAGAAAAGAAAAAAAGAGAAGAAGACGAAGCGGCACCGAAAGGAGGGAGGAAATGAAAAGAAGTAATAGAGAGGAGTAGATTAATAGGATTGTTAGATTTTTACCAATTTTGCCCTTGTTGTAATACCATTATTATAAACTTTTGTTCATGTGCATATTGTATATTTCTCTCATCTATGAATTTTAATAATGACTAAAACATTATAAAATGACTGGACTTTAATTGTAAAATAATGCATGAGTCATTTATGTCAACTAGTAGCATAGCTTGAGCTCTTTTTTGGAGAGGTAAGTCACATAAACAAGAATGATTGAAATTATAAATTCTAATATTGAAAACAATAAAAATCTTTTAATATTTTTGAAAAAAAAATTTACACAACTTTGTGAGCCACTAAGGCACGTGCACGTGCATGTGCTGTGTGCACTGAGACTAGTGGTGCACAAGGATACCATATGCATGGGACAATATTAGTAATCGCTTACTGAGCAATGCAATTTTATGTTAGAAGAATGCAAAAAGTTAAGTCTCGATAAATATAAAAAAATATAATTCTTGATAAAAGCATAAATAATAACTTGCATAGATAGTCAGAGCGCTCAAGAAACCAATATATTATAATCTTCAATGTTGAACCACCAGCTTTCCCTAATAAAAAATAGTAAATCCTTATGGTCCTAAATCTTAAAGCTCAAGACCCATCAATTCCCACTCGGATCCAATATATGAGTCCATAAGAGTATGGTTGTCCAAATAAGCAAAGATGTCTCGAGCTTAACGAAAAATTGAAAAGAAGTTCACAATATGCTTTTGCACAAAATGCATCAGGCAGCCTTGCACAGAACCGTAGCGACGCATCATGAAGTAAGAGGTCGAATACCGCAAAATATACTTTGTATCGAGAGTTCTTAAAAAGATGAGTAGATAGGAGCAGAAATAAAAAAAATGCCATGAGTTCAACTTAGACGTAAGGTAAAGCGAAGGTGCACTAAAATGACTTAAAGTCCCCTTATACGGAGTAGAACACAGGGATGCAGAGCAGAATTTTGTCGAAGTACATGTTTCAAGTGAGGAAACTCAAGCATGATTAGAAATAGTAGAAAGGTAACAAGATAGAAATGACGGAACGATGGTGTCTATAGCAACTAGTTGCATATATATGGTAGAATATTAGCACCCCTACTGACCGAACATTAATGGCATAGCTTCGAGTCTTGGTTGCATTTATTTTGGCGAAACAGGTAAAGGTACAATTTCCCATCTAATAAAATGTGTGTAGATATTTGTAGGCAAGTGAAATAATTGACTTGACACACATACAAATATAATATATATATATTCAAATCACAATTTACTAAGCATTTTTTTTTTGTTTCTAATTATCACTAATTATACATTTGTACACTTGATATTTATATATTTGTAAGTGAAAAGTGTCCATATATATATATATATATATAAGACTTTTCCAACGCTTAAGTTCTTCAATGATCATGTTGATTGGAAAATGAATAAAGCACTAATGGTAATTTAATGTAAGAAATCCAAAACTTTAAAAAACAAATTGGCTATTTTCTCTTTGAAATTTTCAAAAAAATAGGAATTTTTAAATTATTAATAAATAATTTAATTAAATATACATATAATTTTTTTGATTAAGAAAATTTAAGATTGCTAAATTGTATGGATCTAAACTTATAAGTACAATGACAACTATATTGTTGTACTTGTACCTATTATTGGCTACCAATAAAAGTTTCTTCAAGGTAGTATCATAAAAATCACGTATAGCACTATATAAAAATTAAATGTAGTAGTTAATATAAAAGAACCAGCTAATTAAAAAGGAAAATTTGGAATTGCTTACAAATTACAACTGCATAGGGTGAGGGAATCAGTTCAAGTATCCTAGTTCTGAACTTGTGATTAAGGCTACAAAGACAAACTATTCATTTGAAAATAATAAAGTTTTGTATAATCTTATTAGAAAGTAATTTAATCCTACTAATGGTAGAAACAATTTAAATTGCTACCATCTTTTTAAATATACAAAAGACTAAAATAAAAATGATCAACATTGTCGCACAAGGAAATACGTATAGTAATTCAAATTAGCAAATAAAAAATTATTTTATTAGTAAAATAAAAGAGATTATAATGCGAAGGTGATAAATAATTATTTTGGGATCAAAATTATGTAAACAAATTACTTAAAATTATATAGATAAAACGTACGCAACAAACAGAAAATTAAAATGAAGTTAAAAACATTAGAAAAGCGAATGATCAGGAAGACTGTGGAGAGATCTAGAGAGAGAAGGGAATGAAATGAGAGAGAGAAGGGCGGGGAAGGTAAAGGACACAAGGTGGTACGATGTAGGTTGGGAGAAAATTTATAAAAGAGAAGAAGACAACGAGGAGGCACTGAATAGAGGGAGAAAATGGAAAGAAGTGATAGAGAGGAGTAGGTTAATAGGATTGTTGGATCTTTACCAATTTTTCCCTTGTTATAATATCTTTATTTCAATTTTTTTGTTTATGCGCATATTGGATATTACTCTCATCTATGAATTTTAATAATGACTACAACATTATCAAATGACTGGATTTCAATTGTCAAATACTGTTTGAGTCATTTATGTTGAGTACCAACAAAGCTTGAGCACTTTTTTGGAAAGGTAAGTTATAAAAATGAATGAAATTATTGAAAACATTAAAAGATTTAATATTTTGAAAAAGAATTTACACGATTTAGTGCACCACTTAAGGCATGTGCACGTGCATGTACTGTGGGTACATACCTTAGTGGTGCACAAGGATACCACGTGCACAGGACGATGTTTGCAATCACTTATAGAGCATACCGATTGTATATGAGAGGTATACAAAAATTTAAGTCCAGATGGATTAAAAAAACAATTCTTGATAAAATCATAAATAATAACTTGCATAAATAGACAGAACACATAAGAAACCAATCTATTATAATCTTCAATGTTGAACCATCAACGTTTCATACTAAAAAAATGTAAATCTTTTTGGTCCTAAATCTTCAAGCTCAGGACTCATCAATTCCCATTCGGATCCACCAATATGCGAGCTCGTAAGAGTATGGTTGTCCAAATGAGCAAATATGTCCCCGAGCTTTATGGAAATAAATTAAAAAGTTCACAATGTAGTTTTGCACAAAACACATAAGGGGCCTTGCATAGAATCATAGCAATGCATCATGATGTAAAAGGTGGAATACTGCAAAACACATGGTGCATCGAGAGCTCTTAAAAATTCACCTAGGTAGTAGCAGAAATCAAAAGAGAAAATGCCACGAGTTCGGCTTAGACGCAAGGTAAAGTGAAGGCACACTACAACGACTCAATGTCCCTTTATACTTCATCGAACACAGGGATGTAGAGCTGGGTACCGGAGAAGAATTTTGGTAGAGTACATGTTTACAAAGTAACGAAACACAGGCATGATTAGAGCAGATAGGGAACAAGATAGAACTGAGAAAATGATGAATTCTGTAGCAATATATATAGTAGAATATTAGCACTCGAAATGGCGAAATATTAATGGCATAGCTTTGAGATTTGGTTGCATTTATTGTGGCAAAACATGTAAAGATCCAATTTTCCATTTAGTAAAACATGTGTAGATATTTGTAGGCAAGTGAAATAAATGACTATATATACACACACGCACGCGTACACACACAAACACACACATATATGTGTGTATGTATGTGTGCGCGTGTGTGTTTGGTGTATATATATAAATAAAAGAGTGATGATATAAGGATCAATATTTAACTAATTAATTGGACTAATATAGGGGAAAAGTATCATTTAATAGAAGAAATATTTGCACAAGTATAGGGATTACGTTTTCTGTATATTGACAATTTTATCATCTATTATCCAATTGATTTGGTCAATGTTGATCCTTAAAACTTTTCTGTATGTAGAATTCTCTCTAAGTCAGGACACTCTCATATATATATATATATATGTATATATATAGCCAAAAAAATAGAAACTGGCTAGAAAAGATAAAATAGTTTATGGACTTTTCCAATTTTACGCGTCGGTTAGTACTGTCTTTATGCTGAGTAGAGAAAGGGAAGAGAATTTTCCTTCAACTTTTTCTTTTTCTGTTTTGGCACATCTGTTATTACCTCACTACTGAGTGATTCAAATTTTTCTTCCTTGATCATTGATTAACATGTGAGGTAATAACATACACACCCAAACATAAATTTTTTTACGAATACAAATTCACATAAATTCTTCTTCCTCGACCATTGACTGTAAAGTGAGGGAATGTAATCGACGCACTTAAATGTTTCAGTACGTTGATTACGTTACTCCCTTCTTAGTAGTGCACCAACCTAGGAAGAGAAGGAAAATGATTATAAGGATAAGGAATCACGAAAGCTTTTTCACTTTTTTTGGTGTAGTAATGGTGCATGTTGTCAAAATCAGGTGAAGAGATCACTTGTCTCATTGTGATTATATGCTTGTTACTTTTGCAGAATGAAAAACATTGGCAATTCTTTTTTTTTTTTTCTCTTTTCTAGGAGAAAAAATGTTTCCAATTCATCACCATCTTCTAATATTTTTATAAAAATAGTGATATAAGCGTGGAAAATTATGTCATGGATTAGGTCAATGTCCTCACCTATGAACCATGTGTCCTCACATCACCCTTTGGTTGTTCTTGTCTCTATAATTGGATACAAGAACAACCAAAAGAGTGATGTGGCATAATAAAGACTACATGGTCCATGGAATTTCCTATAAACACCAATTCATTATGAAAAATTTTCTTATGGATGTAGTTCATATGTGAGGTATGGACCCATTGGCTTGTATTAGCCACATCATCCTCATTATGTGGCTATTGCAAGTTAAGGGATACATGTTCCCACTTATGTTTGGAATTGTAATTTGAATTTTTCCTAAATTATTACCTCACCTAGGTACCTTGTTCTTTTTCTGTTTCAGTGTGTTGGTCATTACCTCATTCTTGAGTTAGTGACGTGGTCATAGAAATTCTCCTTTCTCAGTCACTGTTAAAATGCAAGTTGTTAGGATAATATTGTTAAGATATCTTTAGTTATTATTTAAGACATTATTTGTATAACCGTAAATCATAACTCCCTTCCTAGTTTATAGGAAATAGTTTACTGTAAAATGTTGTATAAATATCTTGCTACAGACAATCAATACAACCTGCAAAAAACTTCTACAAGTTTTTCCACTGAAAACTTCATGGTATGAGAGCCATCATCATTCCCCTTTTGGTGATGAGCGGCACAAGATACGTTGATGAAACTATCATTGAAGATGATGATCGGATTAATGATAATAGTCGAAATGATGTATATCATCTAGTATCCTCAGACAGTCCACACTTGATTCTTACTCAAGTGCAACTTAAGGAGGACAATTATGGTGAATGGGTAAAGGCACTGCGTTTGGCTTTGCGAGCGAAGAAAAAGCTAGGCTTTGTGGAAGAATTAATTCCAAAGCCAAAATCAGGCACTAATAAGGAAAAAGAGTGGTGGACTATCAACATCATGGTGGGGTCATGGATTTTAAATACCGTTGAACGTAATCTAAGAACCACAATGTCATATGCAGAAAGGTGTGACGAATTATGGGCCGATTTAAGCAGTTTATGTCAGGTAATGCACCAAGGAAACATGAACTCAAGACAGCATTAGTAAATCGCAAGCAATCTGGTATGTCCATTTTAGCTTATTATGCTAAATTAAAGAAAATATGGGATGAATTAGTTAACTATCAACAACTACTAGATTGTACGTGCAGAATGCTAAATGAATTAATTAAACAGAGAGAAGAAGATAAAGTACACTAGTTTCTCATAGGATTAGATGACTCTATGTTTGGAACAGTTCAGTCAAGTATTTTGCAAATGGAACCAATTCCAAATATTAATAAACTTTGCTATGATCATCAAGAAAGAAGCACATAGAAAATTAATAAAAAATGCAGAAATTAGGAATGGAGTTGTTATGTTTGTAACCCCCAAATCCGGACAAAATTCAATCCACTATACTCACTGTTTTAAGCAAGACCACTAAGCAAGAAACTGTTACATGTTAGTTGGTTATCCGAAATGGTCGTCGAAGTGGTGGTCGAAGCGAGGTCACGAGACTGGTGCCGGAGGCCGCAGGGGCCGAGGAAGGACAAATAGAGGAAGGAGACAGGGCGGCAAAAGAATTGGGTTTGTCCGAGGCATCTTCGGATCTTCTCCGGTGAGCTCGAGCTGTGCGGCAACTGAAAGATTCCAGCAAGAAGAGCTGTGAGAGTCTAACGCTCAGCACAGCACTGTGGAATAGAAAGAAGCAGCAGTAGAACAGAGAGAGGCAGTAGCGGCTGTTGCTGTGCGAGTAGCTCCTCTGTTGGAATTCCAGGCTTGTCGCCAGAGCAATGGAGTTCTTTTCTTGAAATGCTGAATGATCATAAGAGAGCTTCTTCCTTAAATAATAACACTCTGTCTGGGAAGATAAATAAAAAATAGATCTTAGACAGTGGGTGCCACACCACATGACAGGTAGAAGGGATTTTTTGTTAAATACAAAACCTTCTCTTCCTTATACTATCACTCTTCCAAATAGTTCTAAAACTACTGGTAAAGAAATGGATTTTATTTGCTTACATCCCAAAATATTGATAGTGTGCTCTTTATACCACAGCTCCAATGTAATCTCTCTCTCTCTCTCTCTCTCTCTCTCTCTCTCTCTCTCTCTCTCTCTCTCAGCTATCCAAAGCAAATAATTGCGTGGTCATAATTAATAATGGTGTGTTAATGTTACAGGACCGTATCTTGGGGATGCCAATTTGTGCGGGTGAAGAGAGAGACGAGATATACTACTTTAGACTTTTGCCTAAGACAACAAATTTTACTTATTCTACTCGAATTATTGATGTTGGTGCCTTATGTCATAATTATCTGGGACACCATTCTAAACTTATTGTTAAACAATTTTTGGGACAATCTTTTAAATTTGACTCTTTGGATAATTGTTCAATTTGTTTGCATGCTAAAAAAATACGTGAAACTTTTCATGCAAATTTAAATAATGCTACTACTGAGTTCGATTTGGTACATTGTGATCTTTGGGGGCCATATAAAACTCTTTCTTCTTGTGGTTCAAATTACTTTTTGACTATGGTGGATCATTATTCGAGATGCATATAGATTTTTTTGCTTACAAAAAAAAGAAAGGTACCATAAACACTGAAAAATTTCTTTGCTGTGGTTCATAAATAGTTTAATAAACAAGTAAAAATTGTGCGTATAGATAACGGAACAGATTTTACACGTTTGAAACTATATTTTTTGAAAAATGGTATGTTCCATCAAACTTCAATGGTTCATACACCCCAACAAAATGGTAGAGTGAAGCGTAAGCATCGTTACATTCTGAATGTGGCTCGTGCTTTGCTTTTCCAAGACAATCTTCCTGTTCAATTTTGGGGTAAAAGTGTACTTACTCCTGGATATCTAATTAATCATACTCCTTCATCCGTGTTGAAGGGTAAAACTCCATTTGTACTTTTATTTAATAAAGTCCCATCCTATTCTCATGTAAAAAGTTTTGGGTGTTTAGCGTATGTGCACGATCATGGGTTACTGAAAGACAAGTTTAGATCTTGGGGACGGAAGTGTGTTTTTTTAGGATATCCATATGGAAAAAAAAGGTTGGAAGTGTTTTGATTTGGAAACTCATGAATTTATTACCTCACGAGATGTATTTGTTGAAAATAAATTTCCTTTTTCATGAGTTTCAGATCGTTTCATCATTTGAAAATGATTTAAATTGTGACTTTGGTGGAATACCAGTAACCTTCTCTTTACAGTCAGACCGTTGCTTAGCAAGGGGGAGTCCTTCAAAAGTTGAGAGAGCCCCGCACATGCCTCCACAGCAAACAATTTTTTCATAAAATGGAGCAGCCCAAAATATGTCTTCTAGGCCTGGGCAACTGTTTCTTCTCCAGATGGACCGCCCAACCTCATTAGCAACATGGACCAACCTAAAACTTGATGGATGGCCAGCCGAATTTTTCTCCAAATGACGGTGGGCCAGTCATTTCCACAAACCCAGCAACAATGCCCACTTGGAGGCAGCAATGTTGGACCATGCAAGTTCAAGTCCAAATTTGTTGGACAATTATGGTAATTCCAGTGCAGCCCACTTGGAGGGAGCAACGATAGACCAAGCAAATTCAAGTCCAAATCCATTGGATATCATGGAAATTCCGGTGCAATTCCAGTGGAAATTCAAGTCCAAATGCAAATACACATTTCAGTCCAAGTTCTAGTCCAAATTCCAGTCCTAATACTACTGGGTCTTCAAACTGTGAACCTCAAGTAGCAAATATAGTTGAACCAGTGCATTTTCATCGAAGTAATAGACCATATCGACCCCCTAGAAAATTAAAGGATTATAGTTATCATACAGTTTGGTCATCTCCTAGTATATATCTCTCTCTCTCTCTCTCCTATTTCACCTTGTACTTCGGTTTCTTCAAGTACTTCCTTGTATGCATTCACTCATTATCTTTCTTGTGACAAATTTTTGCTTTTATATCAGAGTTTTGTAGCTATATCAATGCAGGCTTGCAACACACAAATTACTCCGAGGCTGTCTCTATTCCAGAATAGTGTCTTGCTATGAAGCAAGAAATAAACGCTCTTGAAACGAATAATAACTGGACAATGACAAGATTGCCTCCCGGTGAACATGCACTTGGTAGCTAATGGGTTTACCGGATAAAGTATAAATCCGATGGTTCTGTTGAACGATATAAAGCACGTTTGGTAGTGCTTGGGAATACAGAACAGAAGGAATTGATTACACTGAGATATTCGCTCCAATGGAAAAAAAGGTGATCCTTCGGACCTTATTATCAGTAATTGCTACCCAAAATTGGGAAGTCCATCAATTGGACATTCATAACACTATCCTGCGTGGAGACTTGACTAAAGAAGTTTACATGAAACTTCCTCAAGGATTTCGTGCTTCCGGTGCACATCAAGTTCGTCGTCTCAATAAATTATTATATGGGCTCCGTCAAGCTCCTCAATACTTGTTCTCCAAACTTGCGGCCTCTCTTCGACAGTGTAGGTTTGTGTAATCATATGCCGACTATTCTCTCTTCACTTTTAGGACAAATAATATTTTTCTCTGCATTCTCATTTATATTGATGACTTGTTGATTTTTGGTAGTAATGCTGCTTTTATTGCAAAATTTAAGTCATTTTTGGGTTCATCTTTCCATATAAAAGATCAGGGTCATCTCAAGTACTTTTAGGCATTGAAATTACTCGTAGCCAAATAGGTTTTTATCTCAGTCAACATAAATATGCATTGGAAATTATTTTCGGAGCTGGGATGCTTGGTTCTAAGCCTATCTCTACTCTATTGGAACCAAATCACAAATTAGCTAAAGCTGCTGGAGATTTCTATGTTCACCTAGACCAATATTTTCGTCTTGTAGGGAAGTTGATCTATTTGACCATAACACACCCAGATCTTGCTTATACTGTACATGTCCTAGCCCAAATTATGCAGAATCATCGCAAAAAGCATTGGGAAGCAGCTTTTCGTGTTGTTCATTTTCTTAAAAGGGCTTCGGGCCAGGGAATTCTTCTTTGCGTGATGCACCACTTCGTCTGCTTGCTTATTGTGGCTCTGACTGGCTGCCCGATTACCCGTTATTCTCTTACTAGTTATTTTATTTCCCTTGGCCACTCTCACATTTCTTGGAAAACGAAGAAACAACATACATTTTCTCATTCTTCCGATGAAGCTGAGTACCGATCCATGATAATGACTATGTGAATTGAAATGGCTCCGACAACTCTTTATTGACCTTCAAGTCCCGATGGATCACTCTATTCCACTTCAGTGCGATAGTCAAGTTACTACTGTCATTTTGTATGCGATGCGTTTCAAGCACGTTTGATTACTCTTGTCTACATTCCAAGTGCTTCACAGCCTGTAGAGCTTCTCAAGGAGGCCTTACACCCAACACAGTTCCACAAGCTGTCTAGCAAGTTGGGAATTCATAACCTTCATGCTCCAACTTGAGGGGGAGTGTTAAAATGCATGTTAGGATAATATTGATAAGATATCTTTAGTTGTTATTTAAGATATTATTTGTATAGTTGAAAATCAAACTCCCTTCCTGGTTTAAAATGCTGTATAAATATCTTGCTACAGACAATCAATACAACACAGGAAATTTCTACAAGTTTTTCCACTGAAAACTTCAGTCACTGACCTAAATTTGAGGTAATGTAACTGATGTTGAATTTGAGTTTGTCTTACATTACCTGACTGGCCAAAGAAGGTGATGAGACAAATAAGAAATCACGAATAGGTTTTCGTTTTGTTACGGTGCAGTAATGGTGCGTGTTGTCACAATTAGGTAACTGATGTCATTCGCTTGATTGTGATTTCATGCACCATTACTTGGTACCAAAAAGTCGAAATCCATCATCCACAGAAAAATAGAAAATGTTGGCAAATTTTTTTTCTTTTTCTCTCATTTTTGGGAGAGAAACATTTTCAATTCATCCTATCTTCTATTTTTCTTTTTTTTTTTTTTTTGCTAGGTTTCTAATAATTTTGCCAAAAAAAATATAAATTCATTACAGTCCTAGTCTCTACCGTCCATACTGAATTTGATTATAATTTCATTACAACGAGTTTCACCTAAATGTCAGGTTGAATGCTTCACCCCAAATGGAAAATTACATACAATTGTAGTCTTAACGCTTGTTTTGCTGAAAGATCTACAATTCACAATGACGTGCCTAAAAGATTTGATGTACCACTACTAGTATATTAAAATTCAAATATAGTAATTTTTTGTTTCTACTTATCATTTATGAGAGATCTGTGCACATGAGATTTTTTGAATGTATTTAGGTTAGTCTTTTTTTAATATATTCGAATCATAATTTAGTATTTATAAAAAAATCATAATTTAGTAAAGATTTTTTTTCAATTTTTATAGATTTGTACACATGATATTTGTATTTTTTTTAATTAAAAAAGTGTCTATACATACAAAAACTTTGCCAACTCGTAAATTTTTCAAAGATCATGTTGATAGAAAAAGGAATAAAAACACATGAAAATTTAATATAATCAATCCAAAAACTTCAAAGCAAATTGATTATTTTCTTTTTGAGATTTTTTTTTTAAAATAAAATGATTTAGAATGTCTTTTACTTACTGATAAATAATTTAATTAAATAGACATAAATTTTTTTAATTATGTAAATTTTAAGATTGCTAAATCCAACAGATCTAAGTTTAAAATTACAATACAACTATATTGTTGTACCTATATGATTGGTTGCTGACGAGAGTTTCTTGAAGGGAGGGCCACAAAAACTCATGTATAGCATTATATAAAAAGTAAATATAATAGTTTAATATGAAAGAAAATATGCTAATTTGGAATTACTTACTAATAACAATTATATGGCGTGAAGGCAACTAGTTCAAGCATTCTAGTTGTGAACTTGTGCTTAGTCGACGACCTCTTCAATTTAAAATAATATAATTTTGTAGAATCTTATAGTAAAGTATATAATTCTACCAATAGTAAAAACAACTTTAATTGCTACCACATGTTTAAATATGCAAAAGACATAGACAAAATAATCAGCATTAACATCGCACACGAATATACATATAATAATCTAGACTAACATATATAAAAATATAATTATTATATTAACTAATAAAAGAGATTATACTAACTTTTTGTAGGTAATGAATAATTTTGATATCAAAATTATGCAAGCAAGTGAATTCAAATGATATAGATAAGATGTGCACAACAAATGGAGAAAATAGAGTGAAGGGAAGAGAAAATATGAAAAGAAAGACTGAAGATTAGTAAAGTGAATAAGCAGAAAGATCGGGGCCGGGGGGGAGGAGAGAGAGAGAGAGAGAGAGAGAGGAGAGAAGAGAAGAGAAGGGAATAGAATGGAAGATAAAGGAAGCGATAGTCATGCAAATTGTGAGAAAAGAAAGAAAGAGAAGAAGAGAATGAGGCGGCGCCGAAAGGAGGAAGGAAATAAAAAGAAGCTGTAGAGAGAAGTAGGTTAATAGTTGTTGAATCTTTACCAATTTTTCCCTCGTTGTAATACCATTATTACAAACTCGTCAATTATACGCATGTTGGGTATTACTCCCGTAATAACTTGATTTCTATTGTAAAATAATGTATGAGTCATCAAGTAGTGGTAAAGCTTGAGTCATTTATGTCAAGTAGTGGTAAAGCTTGAGCACTTTTTTGGTGAGGTAATTAGTCACATATTCAAATCAAAAAATTATTTGTCGACATTGAATTAGAGTAGTGAAGAAGAGTTCGAAGGTTTTCTCTGTTTTCCTTTAATAAATGAATTGTACTTTCCATAGTATTCTTAATCCTCGTTGCGTTCTTAGGAAGATTCTAACGTTCAATACGGCACTTATATGTCTTTTGCTGGTGTTATCCATGACAGACACATAACTCCACACGTGTGTTGCCGGAAAAATGTTTTTTTGTCTTGGATTTTGAGTTCTTTTTAATAATTTTTAGACTATATGATAAATTAACAAGTTTAGTTTGATACTCTAATGTTAATTTGAGAAAAATTGACATAAAATCCTTAAATCCGAGGTCTTTTATATTGTATTAGGGGAGGATGAGAAGATAACAAGATCTTTACAAAAAAAAGAAATGTCATCATACTCTAGTAACATACATTACAAAATATAAGAATACATCCATACATAACGCATTAGTTCTGAATAATTTTTTAAACTAAATAAACCATGTTAGTACTTCTCTCTCTACACCTATTCTCTCCTCTTTCTCTTTATACCGGTTTCAGTCATCTTTTTCCTCTTCTCTCGCTAGATTCGGCTAATAGCTTTGGCTGGAGTTCGGATCTTGGTTGGATTTCCCTTTTTAATGCTTTCTTTTTGTTCCCATACCCCGTTTTTGTCCAAAAATCATAATAAACTTTTCTCAATATGATTTTCTTCAAGATTTAAATCAAATGCAAGATCTACTCGCGATCTTTTTAGATTGGGATCTTCTTTTGCTCCTTCTTGGAGCTATTTGTTTACCTAGACTTGATTTGGACACCTCTTCAAGTTGCTACGTTTTCTTGAGGTATTTTTTAAAATAGTTGATGCGCCTATGATTTTTTAAAATGCAGCTTCAACGAAAAATGGAGAATTTAAGTTTCCCATACCGATGTGGTTCGAAGATCGTGAGGAAGACATAGCAAGAAAGATTCTCGTGCATTTGTTGATTTTATTAGTATTAGTATTTTCTATCCACCTAGAGCGTGAATTTATTTCTGTTACTTTGTGTAACTTTTTATTTTTTTGTTTTGCAGTTCTTGGGCTGTCTTGATCTCTCAACTTTTCTCCTTGTAGAGAAAAAGTTAAAGGATTATTTTTGGTGTAATAACCTCAGTCAATTTCATATCAATGAATAGCCTCTGTATTAAGAAAAAAGAAAAATCTAAATCAAGTTAGTTACTTTAAAATAGTAAACAAGGTCCTGGACAGTTCTTAAAGGATAAAATTTAAGAAATGAGAAAATAATAGTGATTTTTTTAGTGAAAGATATGATAAAATATTGAGATAAAATCTAACTCCAGCTAATGAATTAAAGTAGTTTGAGTGTGGATAAAAATATAAATATAAATAATTAAAATTATAAATTTTAATATTGAAAACATTAAAAAACTTTAAATTTTTTATTTTTTTTTGAACACTTTTATGCTCCACTAAGGCATGCACATGTGGTACCCTTACAACTCACCCATCTAGAATCGTCGATAGCATCCTTCATAAAATTCTCTGTAGCATTCATTTTTATAATATTCTATCCCTTTAGGAATTTTTCTTTTCTCCTTAGAATTTATCTTTTATTTGGTAGGTCGTATTAATAATATATATCAAATTACCAAATTACAAATGACATTACAAATAATCCAAACCGCAGGTCAACATGGCCTATGTGCATGGACCCTATTGGTGCACAACCCCTAGTAGTGCACAAGGGTGCCATGGGCACATGCTTAGTGGTGCACAAGGGTAATGTAAAATAAATTCCAAATTTTTAATTTTTTTTAATGCTTTTAACATCAAAATATATAATTTCAATTCATTATGTCTATGTTTTTGTTCATATTATTTAGAAATATTTTTAAATCATTAATTTTGTGTTAGATTATTTTGAAAGAAACTAGAGAGAAATGTGAGGCAGAGAGAAATTAGAGAGAGGAAGTGCTTGAGAAGAATGAGGGTTTTAGTGACTGCACCACTAAAACAAGGACGACAAATAACAAATCTCATTTTTTTCAATGTAATATAATTGATCTTGTACCTATTTTATTGCTAAAGATAGGATATTACATGTACAATATAAATTTAGAAACTTTCTCAAATTAAGGCATGCGGTCCTAAGGTTGGAAAGTCTAATTGTGCCAAACTATGCACCATTTTACTGGCTTGTTAGCCTACAAGACCTTTATACAGCCCCTAATACACTAACAAGTCAAACATATTATATACTACACAAGGTTGATGCTTAAAGAAGAAAATTATAAAAATAACAAATAATAATCCCTCCAATTTTTTTTACTTGGCTCATTTAGGACATTATATTATTTAAGAAAACACGAAATATTAGAAATTTTTTTTCTTGTGTAGACTAGAATGTGCTTCGTAATTTTCTCTCCCCTCATTATTATTTCACTAGTTTCCATATTAGAAGAATAATAAGAGGTTGGAATTTGTCATTAATGGGAGGGTATTATTGGAAAAGGTTCATTAAATTTTATCTTGGAACCACAATGTGCCAAGTAAAAAATAACAAAGAAAGTAGATTTAGTGAAAAATATGTTAAATATTGAGGGAAGTCTTGATTATTGTAAATTTTTTTAATGTAATAATGATTGGGTATATATATATTTTATTGCTGAAGGTAGATATTACAATGGATCATATAAGTCGAGAAACTTGATGCTGTCAAAACCAGACCGAAGTTCGAACCGGTCAAATTATTGGATTATTGGGTCAAATCGATAAGCCCAGTGTAAAAAATTAGATGATGTCACCATGATGTCATTTATATTGGGTAAAAAATGTCACACATCTTTGAATTTTTTTTCATTTTCTCCACTTTAGCACTCGAACTAAAAAACTTTCAATTCTAACACTTTAACTTTTAAAAATTCTACATTTTAACACTTCCGTCTATTCTTATGATTACATGCTAATATACTAGGGGTATTTTTATTATCAAAATACAAGTTAAAAATGTTTATCCTTGTCCTTTTATATTTTTTTCTTTATTTTATCCTTCATTTCCTCCCAAATCAAACCCTAATCTCCACCTGTTTTTCTCCTAAACATTCTTTTCCCCAAATCAAATGTAATTCTTTCAGGCTCCTCATCTCTCGTCTTTAGCTCAAGGCTTCTTAACATTCTTTTGCTGGTAATAGGTGTTTCCTTCTTGGTTTCGTAATTCCATCGACTCACTTTCTCTGCTCCAATCTTTAGGCCAACTACTGTAAAGAGAAGTTGTGATCTTCTCATTACAGTGCTAATTCTATTTTCTTAGTCTTTAGATTCATTAGCAAAGCTTGAGCAAAAAAAAAAAAATCATTAATAGAGTGACAAAAAAGATATCAACTTTCTCCTTTCAAGAAATGGTAACCATAAATCATCTCTGACAACACGATTACTCCACAATAGATGAAGATCAAATATCTCAAAAAGGGATGAAGATAAAAGACCAAATATTTTAGCTTTTCAATAACAATGGTTTGGATACTCGAATAAGATGGACATACATCTGAGTTAATATTAACTACGGGTAGTGGCTTGAGGAGGACCAATAGCTCACTAGATCTACTTGCAGAATAAATGTTAACACAATTCGCGGCTGCTAATGATCCTTGGAGGTTTTATGATGATATGACTCGATACGTATTGGGTCTCCAGAATTAAAAGGGAGAAAAATGTTGTATGCTCAAAGAAATCAAGGAACAATGCTTCTATAGGCATACACTTCTTCAACCCAAAACTGACCTCATCATCTCGTAGTCGTTGGGCATAGGGATGCTAATCTAAGCATACTCCACCCCTTCTTCTTCTTCAACTCATAGTACTTTTGTTGATGTCAAAATGTCGAGTTCAAGACAAATGCCTTCCAAGAACACCAAGCAAGCTTGTTAGAAGACTTTAAAATTTAAAACCTCTAATTCAGGTAGTTCATCTGAACTATGTGTTTCAATTATGCATCCCAAATTTGATACCACTTTTGGTGGTGGAGGTATTCAATTGGCAACTATAAAATTTTGTGTCCAACTTTTGATCCCGACCAAGCTACTACCCTTATGATAAAACATATCTGTTTTTTTAGAACATCCAATCCAATATGATGTTAATGAAAGGGCCGATGTATGCGAACTGAGAGTTGTATTATACCCTTCTAATATACGGCTTGAGGTTATTTAACAGTTTACTTGAAACAACGGAAGGTGGGGTTGCAATTTCTAGTACATTGTTTGTTTGTTGAGATAATGGATTACTAAGAAATTGAAGTTGGACAAATTCCCTAAATGGAATATGACAAATTGTCACATTTATTATGATTTGCAAAGCTTTCGGGCTTTTGACCAATTTAGAAGTATTTAAGAAAATGTTTGATATAAAGCCGCTAAAAGAAGGTCCTAGATGGCATACATTTCACTACAAGAAAGGAGTATATAAGTTTATAATAAAATTGCCACTATCCGTCCTTTCATGGATGGAAGAATGAATTTTTTACATAATAAATGGCCAAATTTCTCAGAAATCCCTTGGAATCGACGAAGAATGCTGTCAAAGTATGAAGTGGCATAATTTTTTCCATATTAATGTATACTCCAAAGGCCCACGTTCGACCAACCCGTATACATATATGGGTAGTTCATTAACTTTAGGGCTTTTTATGTTTTGGATAGTTTAAAAATAATTTTTGATTGTAAAAAATGTATCAATCAAGTCTGTTACCTCACTTGTGTGAGTATTTAAAAAGCCAATATCAATATAATCAATCTCATTTAGATAACTTGAAACTAAAATGCAAATGAAAATAAAGAAAAATTGCAATTCATTATTTTCAACCTCTGAAATAAGGAATATCAGTGGTAAGGGTACTCGACCGATATGTTATCATCGAATTTGATGTGGAGTATTAGGCTGTCTATCAATTTCGAATCAATTATCAATAAGAAAATATTTTTGCTATTAAGACTGAAACTCTCGGTCAACAAGTAATCGAGTATCAATATGTTGTCTAATGAAAAAATAAAAAATTAATTATTTTCAAGAAATTCAAGTTGGTCCCTAAAATATATGTTCTTGTGTCAAATGAGTGTCACAAATTACAATGTACTCGAAAAATATCCTCCAAAATAAAGGAAAAATGTAGCGATTACTTTACATAAGTGAAGTAAGGGACTCTCTTGAAACTTATTTTACATTTTGAAATAGTTTTTTTTTAATGGAATTTTACAATTTAGGTCCTCAATTGATACATTTTCATATTTTGAGGGACCAACTTGAAATTTTCAAAAATATTTTGGACAAAAAATATCAAAGATAAATAGTTACTAGACTAAAATAGTAAATAAAAGATATAAGACCAAATGTGCGTAGGATAAATAGTTATAAGAAAAAAATGTGTAAAATAAAAGATATAGGATCAAATTAAGACAGAATAAATAGTTATAGGACTAAATTTGCCAATAACTCATATACATATATACATATATATACATACGTATATATACATATATACAAATATATATGTATGTATATATATATATATATGTATATATACAAGAATATATACAAATACATATATATATATTCCAATGTAATGGTGAAGTAAAATAGCTAACTTCTTCAACCAACAAATAGAATTGGTTTTCCAACAGAATAGAAGAGTTTTCATCCAGAATTCTTTTCAGACATGTATATATATATATATGTATATATGTAACATCCCGACTAAGCACCTCAAAGTTAATATAAGTCGCTAGGTTTTGGAGTTGTTTTATAAAGAATAGAAAGTTTTGGGGTCATTTCGTAATTCTTAGAAAATTTAAGGAAGAATTTTTCGTTGAAAACTTTTTTTAGGCATATTTTAGGATTGTTGATGTTTAACGCTTTAAGTTGGAAATTAAGATTTTAAGCTTAAGGTGAGTGTTAAATTTTTTTTAGGGCCAACATAGAAAATCTTTAAAGTTGGGGGACGGAATAATTAAATTTTTTGCTGGTAATGCCATGTGGGTTAGAGAATGGAGGACACATGGCTGGTGAATGCCATGTGTCTTATGCATGGAAGGCAAAGCCATGCATGGATGGTTATATAAGGATGCCAATGTAGGGATGAAAATTTCCATCTCTCCCCAATTTTTCCCACATTTCTCTCCTCTCCTCTCGGTTCTCTCTCTCCCCTTCCAGCCGGTTTTCTCTCTCTCTTTTTTATCTTCTCTTTCTCGGCAGCTCTATCTCCTGTCTTCCCACTTTCTCTTTTTCTTTTCTTTCTTCTTTTTGTCTTCTCTCTCTCTCTCTCTCTCTCTCTCTCTCTCTCTCTCTCTCCCTCTCTCTCTCTCTCTCTCTCTCTCTCTCTCTCTGACTAAGGTAAGTTTTTATGGTTATTATTGTTTTTTATTTTGTTTTATTATTAGGGGGAGTTTTTATTTTATTTATTATTAGGATTATATTTTCTAAAATAAATAATAGTAAAGTTTAATAGTTATGGATTTATTTTAGGAACCCACAACTTTTAAGGAGTTGTTATGAAATTATTTTGGAGTTATTTTTAGAGTTCCTTTGGGTTTAGAATAAGTTTAGGTGAACCTCAGGGTCATCATGGGGTCATGTTTATATTTTTATGGTGATATTTGATTTAGTTTGGAATGCTATTATTTGTAGGTTTGACTTGTTCCATCGACTCAAGGTGACTTCACCAACTTTTTTTTTTACAAGAAATTTAATTATTTTCTTGAAAGCATATTTCTCTGTTGTTGGTTCTTGACAAAATTTACAAAATACCGGTGGTATATCATGGGTTATGCCAAATATGTTCTACATTTAAAATATTTATTGTTTCTTTTTAAGAAATAATCTTGCTAATAGCTTATGAGAAGATGTTAAATATAATCTTATAATATTTTGTGACTATTTTGTATTATTATCATCCTTACAGTATCTAAAATATTCTTTAGAATATACTTACATCGTTTAAATTATTTGCCTATCATCATGATTTTAATTCTTATTTTTCCTAAGAAATATTTTCACTGTAACTTGGTTTATATATATTAATTAAAATTATTTGGAGGAATTATCTTCAAAGTATTTATTATTTCTTTTTAAAATAATATTTAAAATATTTAAAATATTCTTATAAGACTTTGAGATATGTTTAAATGATTAAAAATATTTTTATACTACTTTGAGGTTATTCTTAAAAGTATCTTTTTATATTATTTTGAGTTTACTCTAGCATGAGTTAAAAGATTTCTAAGATATATTTTTTTCATGATTTTATTTATATTTTATTATGATTTTTGGAAGTATTTAATAATTCCTTTTAAGAAATATTTATCATGATTTTCGAAAAACAAATTAGTATAACTTATGTTATAACCGGTAATATGTTTTGTTTAAAAGTTACATTCAATGGTCATATACGCATACTTTCATTGTATACATGATCTTGAAAATATCTGGGAAACACAAATGTTTTTATAAAGACATGATTTGAATTGCATGCCTGTTACATTTGTCATGTCTACGGGTTTGCAGTTTGCCTAGCGGATAGGGATTTTCGATACATAAAAATATTTATGTGGCCGAAAGATAGCCTATGATTTTATAAAAATCAAGTAAAGCCCTAGCCTGGCCCAAGGAGCTTTGTATATATATTTTTTATCAACATACCGGAGGATTGCACTGTGCATGGCTAGTCCCCCATACGAGGGCCTCTTCCGAACGACATGCTTGGTAGGTGTACTCTTGATCTCGATCCAGTTGACAGAGGGCGGAGTACTGTTGGAGGGTTAGGCCCAAGGAGGTATTACGTTTGACTCCGTATCATGCTCTACGGTGGGGCTACTTTCTAGTAGGTTGGGTCAGGAGGGGCTCACCAGCTAGAGTAGTACAGGACAGCCTGGTAGGAACCCCAGGGCTCGCTACATATTTTGTGTGTAAGTGGTGTGTTTGATGGTTTATGAAAATCGAACGTTCGTACAATGTTCTTTGGGTTTTTGGCTGGTATTGATTACGAGATGCCGAAACTTGTATCCGATGACCCCCTTTAAGGTTCCGGACTCTATCCGTTAAGCCTATTATGGTATATGCATGGTTTTGAAAGCTCGAGTGTCGCGGAAGCGCCGATGTGTCTTGATTTGCTCAGCCTTTCCGGCTGCGCCCGAACTCTTCATAAAGTTTATAACTTGCATAGAAGAGATTTTATGAAAGCATTTTTTTTCTGGCATGACAAACCATTTTATAAAGATTATTTTACCTATATGGAATACTCACGAAAATACATGTGCATATGAACTCACTGAGCACCTTTCACTCATGTCTTTCAAATGTTTTTCCCCTTTTTCAGATGACTCGGAAATCAAATCTAGCTAGTTGAGCCAACGTAGGCCGCTGGATTCTTTAATCATGGGTTCTTCCACATCTCGCCACGAGATTTTGATCTATAAAGATTTTGGCCCTCATGGCCTTAAACCTATGTATAAGTTTTGAGAAGTCCTTTATCATAAAGTTACGTTTATAATTTACTTTCTCCTTCTGCTGTTTAGTTTAGAGGGACGCATTCTAATTCCTTCCTCCTGTATTCTAGCTTTATGTTTTTGTAAGTCCAGTGCCGAGAGGTACACAGGTACCTGACCCTATCGTAATTGACCTAGAGAAGAGGTACGGGGTATCATAGGTGGTATCAGAACTCTACGTTTGACATTAGGTTCTCTAAATCCTAGATGAACTTTAAGAGCTGAGCACTTTGACCCTACGACCTGGAGATTTGGTAGTGTTCTATTTAGAGTTTTGATGTTCAGCTTCAATTTTGTAGGTAGAAGATGTCATGGCCTGGTCATAGATGGATTTACAAGGACGACACCATAATTAGAGGATCAGTTGGCTCAAGACCTTCTTCCTCTTATTCCCTTAGGGAGATCGATCCGGAACAACCTTCGGTGGCAGTAATATATATCCCTGATTCGGATTCCAAAACTATAGATGGACCAGACAGCATCGAGATGGTTATAAAGGAAGATCCTAGTGAGCGTACCACTAGGTCCACAATGGATACCGCTGAGTGGATAGAAAATGTACTAAGAGCTGAGATGTCTGAGGAACCTTCTATAGAGCCTACCTCTGGTATCCCGGCATCACCCACTAGTTTGTATGAAGATTCGACCTCCGCTCTACCTGTTTCTTCACCCTTAGCTGAGACAACAGGATCATGTTCTTTTGTACCCTGCCATAGCTTAGAGCAGGGACATCAGGTTGTAGAGAGCCGGATTGCAACTCTACAAGTGGAGTTGGCTAGGACGAGTAAATCTTTCACTCGTCCTGTTAGGCCAGACAGTTAGAGACTGCGAGGGTAGATAGGTTGGCAGGTGAGGTAGCACAGATGAGAAGGACCCTTGAAGCATAACAATATGGTATGTCCCGACAATGTTGGTTAGGAATGACAAGTAGATCAGCTAATGAGACCCCAGCAGAGGCCGAGGCTCACCGAAGGGACTTTAGTAGTCGTTTTCCCAGACATGGTTAAAATCTTGTCAGGACATTTTGTCATCTTGATGTTTGGATAGTAGAGACTAAATGAGCTGGATGTTTTCTATGTGTAGTGTGAGTTTGTAGTTCTGTTTGCATTAGATCTTTCCTATATTAAGTAATAGCTTCTGAGTAGGTATGCTTAATAAAGTGTGTTTTCTATATGATTATATTTTGTTTTAAATTCTAGTATCTCTTTTGATTATAGGATGTTACGTGTAAGCTACATTTGCAAACTCAAGGTCAGCATTCTTTTTTTATTAGGTTCGAACTTATCCTTAGCTTAGGAAGATGTTCGGACCAAACTTCCCAAGTCACGGAAATGAAGCAATGTCAGAAAATTCCCATCACAGAACGATAGATACCGCGAGAGAAGTAAGTCACCATTTTGAACGCACTAGTCATGAAATAATTGAAAATTTCATGAAAAAAATGATTGACTTTTTGGAAGCTACTTTGGCAAATTGAAGAGGGGAACGAACATAGAACACCAGTAATGACAAGGCCCTGGAACGATTCTTACGATTTCGGCCCCCAGATTTCTACGGCGAAGTTGAACAAGAAGCTAAGGCAGAATTATTTTTAGAACAGTTGAACAATATTTATGATACTCTGCAGTATGATGGCACTAAGAAGGTAACCGTTGCTAATTTTTTGCTTAGGGGAGCAGCAAAATACCGGTGGCTAAGGATTTCTGAAGCCCAAATATTAAGAAACTAACTGTGGACATGAGATGATTTTCTGAAGGAATTTAAGCAAGAATACATGCCCCGTTGGATAAGAGAATGTCAGGAGGACGAGTTCCGGCGGCTAAAACAGGAAGGAATGGTAGTGGCACTATATATTGCAAAGTTTAATCGTCTAACTAAGTATTGTTTGCACCTCATAGATACAGAAGAGCATAAGACATACCAGTTTGTGAAGAGGTTACGAGTAGAACTGCAATGCACACTAGCCCCTCTGCCACTAATGAGTTTAGCTGCTACAATTGAAACTGCCACAAGAACCGAAATAGCTGATCAAATGGCAAAACAGCAAGCAGTGGCGATGGGTGCTCCATCACAATCCCACAAACGATCTGGACAAGGACGTTGGAGACCCAAATATTCAAAGAAACCATGAAACGATAACCGAACAGGGAATGGGAACCACCAGAACCCTATGACAAGGAACCCTCATCTGACTTATGCTTACTGTGGACGTAGGGGACACACGGTGGAAGTATGCTATCAAAAGGCAGGAACATGTTTTCTGTATGGAAAGGCTGGACACTTTGCAAGACAATGCCCTGGACGGCAGCCAACAATCTCAGGAACGCCTGGAGGAGTGGGACGACCACCAAATGCCATGGGAGCACCAATAGCCTAAGACAACAAACTGCAAGTTAAAACTAAGGTCTACACCCTGGATGGGCAACCCTTGGACGGTGAAGTAAAAGTAGTTGAAGGTACTTTCCGTATATTCTCTCACCCTGCTAAAGTATTAATTGATTCAGGAGCTATTCATTCATTTGTGAGCATGAATTTCATAAAACATATCCCCAAAACCTCTGTTAGCATGCCTTACCAAGTGGTTGTTTGCACACTTATGAGAGTGAATCGATCACTGAGAAAAAGTACCCCCATTGTGAGATTTACATATGGAGTGCAGTATTACCTAGAGATTTGATCACCTTATCCTTTAAGGGATATGATGTGATAGTAGGAATGGATTGGTTATCTAAGAATTATGTCTAGGTAGACTACCGAAAAAAAATGGTTAAGTTTACCCAACAGGATATGCCTACCCTAGAATTTCTAGGAGATAGAACCAAGAAGGAAAACCATTTGATCTCCAAAATTAAAGCAAGTAAATTGATCCAGAAGGGATGCTAAGGATATTTGGCATACTTGCTCAACCAAACGGGAGAAGAAGTACAAATGGAAACCATCCCAGTGGTGAACGAATTCTTAGGTGTTTTTCTTGCATAATTAACAACTCTACTACCTGAACGGGAAGTAAACTTTGGCATAGACCTAGTACCCGTTGCTGCACCAGTATCTCGAACGCCATATCGAATGGCTCAGGAGGAGCTGAAGGAGTTAAAGGATCAACTACAAGAACTATTACAGGAAGGCTACATTCGTCTGAGCACATCACCATGGGGTGCACCAGTATTGTTTGTTAAAAGAAAGATGGAACCCTTAGAATGTGCATCGACTACCGAGGGTTGAACAGTGTCACTATAAAAAATAAATATCCTCTTCCCCTGATTGATGAATTGTTTGATCAACTTTGAGAAGCAAGTCGTTTCTCCATGTTGGATTTAAAACAAGGGTATTACTAAGTGCGGATAAAAGAAAGATATCCCAATAACCGCTTTTAACACTAGATATGGACAATATGAGTTTGTAGTGGTGCCTTTTGATTTGACCAATGCAACAACGACATTCATGGATTTGATGCAAAGAATTTTTCGCTCATACTTAGACCAATTCATGGTGATTTTCATCGATGATATCTTGGTTTACTCACCAGATGTTGTGACACATGAGCAACACCTTCAAAGTGTACTGCAAACCCTACGAGACACTAGTTGTACGCCAAATTCAGTAAATATGAGTTTTGGATGGAGAAGGTGTATTTTTTGGGACATATGGTCACCCATGACATAACCGTTGATCCAGTCAAGATGGAAGCTGTACTCTTTGGATGCCACCTAAAACCCCTGAAGAAGTATGTTATTTTTTGGGGTAGCTAGATATTATCGGCAATTTATTAAAGATTTCGCTAAGATTGCTGGACCCTTAACACAGTTAACCCAAAAGGCTGTTGAGTGTAAATGGTCAGAGAAGTGTGAAAAAAAATTTTTAGGAGCTGTAGCATCGATTGACATCGGCACCAGTGCTAACTTTGGCTGATTCGCAGAGAGAGTTTACCTTATATACAAATGCATCTGCAAAAGGATTAGGAGCGTTACCGATGCAAGAAAGGAAGAAGGTTACATATATCTCACGAAAGTTAAAGAACCACGAGAAAAACTACCCAAAACATGACTTGGAGCTAGCAGCCATAGTATTTGTTATCAAGAAGTGGCGACACTACTTCTATGGGGCTAAATACAAGATCTTTACCAATAACAAGAGCTTAAAGTACCTATTCTCTCAAAAATACCTATACATAAGGCAACGAAAATGGATGGAACTACTTGAAGAGTGCCGATGCCAATTAACTATCACCCCTAGAAAGCAAACATGGTAGCTGATGCTTTGAGTAGAAGTGCCAAGTTAGCAAGCCTCACTTTAAATTCAACCTTGCAACAAGAAATTAAGGAAGCGTAGAAGAGTAATAAGGAATTCAAAAGGTTTAAAGCTCGAGTAGAGGCAAAGAAATTAGATGACTTTCAAGTGTTAGATATGATGGAAGTTTGTATTTTCAAAATCGGTTGTGTAAGCAAGTATTCCATACATCCTGGTGAGAACAAGATGCATCAGGACCTCAAAAGAAAGTTTTGGTGGAACGGAATGAAGAGAGATGTGGCAGAGTATGTGGCTGCTTATTTTACTTGGCAAACGGTAAAAGCATAACACAAGAAGTTTGCAGGACTCTTGCAGCCATTACCTATCCCCGAATGGATATGAGATTGTGTTAAGATTGACTTTGTCACTGAGTTCCCATGAAAAAAAGTTACAAGGACGCCATTTGGATCGTAGTTGATCGTTTGATTAAAGTGGCACACTTTATTGCTATCAACATAACGTACTCCTTGGAAAAGCTGGCCTAGCTTTATGTGGAGGAGATTGTAAGATTTCATGGAGTACTTGTGGACATTGTGTCTGACCAAGATCTGAGATTTACTTCGAGATTTTGTCCTAAGTTCTAAGCAGCATTGGGGACTAACCTAAGCTATAGCACCGACGCATATCTCCCAGACTGATAGACAATCAGAAAGAACAATCCAAACTTTGGAAGATATGTTAAGAGCGTGCACTGTTGAGTTTGGTAACAAATGGATTGATAACCTAGTATGGGCGGAGTTTGTTTATAACAACAATTATCATTCCTTAATCGGAATGGCGCCATTTGAAGCGCTATATGTGAGGAAGTATAGAACACTTTTATATTGGGACGACATTGGAATTCACTCCCTTTGGAAGTAGAAGAGGTTGATGCCCTAATTGGAAGAGGCACAGAAAAGGGTAAAAGTAATTCAAGAATGACTCCGAGCAGCAAAAAGTTGACAAAGAGCTACGCCGATAATTGACGGTGAGATTTGGAATTTGAAGTGGGAGATTGATTTTTTCATAAACTCACACAACACCGTGGGAACCCCGAACACCCAAGAAAAGGGAAATGAAGCCCCCGATACAAGATTGGTAAGGTAGCCTACAGACTGATGTTACTAGAAGAATTAACGAGCATTCATAACTTGTTCTACATCTCTCAGTTAAAGAAATATCGACCATCGCTCGAGCATGTTCTGAATGACAACCCATTAGAATTGCAAACTGACTTATCATACGAGGAGAAGCCAAGTAGGATTGTGGAATGAAGCGCAAAGGAATTAGACGGAAAAGGAATTCTGATGTGCAAGGTGTTATGTAGACACCACGGAATAGAAGAGGCAACATGGGAAACCGAAGAATTCCTAAGTAGGAAATATCTAGAGATTCTAGGTGCGTGGACCCAAAAATTTCGAGGATAGAATTTCTCTAAGGAGGCTAGAATGTAACATCCCGACTAAGCACCTCAAAGTTAACATAAGTCGCAGTGAGTTCAAACAAAAGTTTTGGGGTTGTTTTATAAAGAATAGAAAGTTTTGGGGTCATTTGGAAATTCTTAGAAAATCTAAGGAAGAATTTTTCATTGAAAACTTTTTTAGGAATATTTTAGCTTTATTAGTGTTTAACGCTTTAAGTTGAAGATTGAAATTTTAAGCTCAAGGTGATTTTTAAGTTTTTTTTTAAGTTTTAGGGCCAACGTAGAAAATTTAGAAAGTTAGGGGACCGAATAATTAAATTTGGGCTGGTAATACCATGTGGGTTAGAGAATGGAAGACACATGGCTGGTGAGTACCATGTGTCTTATGCATGGGAGGCAAAGCCATGCATGGATGGTCATATAAGGATGCCAATGGAGGGCTGAAAATTTCCATCTCTCCCCAATTTCTTCCACATTTCTCTCCTCTCCTCTCGGTTCTCTCTCCCACCTCACAAGAGCACGTTAGGTAGAACAATATATATATAGATATAAGGGATTGTTTCACTTTAAATTTGCTGTTTTCTGGGTAAGTTATAAAATAACATATATATTATTCATAAATGGTATATTTTTCCATATTAATGTATGCTCCAAAGGCCTAGGTTCGACCGACCTGTATGCATATACTAGGTAATTCATTGACTAAGTTTTCTAGGTTCTTGGTAAGTTATAAAACAATTAATATTTAGAGAAATTGTGGGTAAATTTGATATGAAATTAAATCATTAGTTTTAAAATTATGTGTTTCCAAAATTTATATCATTAGTCATGCCATAGCTCAACAAACTATATATTAGCTGTAGCAATACATTCAAAGAGAGTAAGTTTTAGCAGGATACAATGGGTTCACATGAAGCAAAAACCTATTTCTTCAGGACCGAAAAAGAAGTAAATGATAATTGCTCGTACGCATTACAGTTGCTATTCTCAGGAGCTCTTCCGATGGTTTTGAATACTTTAATAAAGCTTATTGTATTAGAAATTATTACGAGAGAAGGCCCAATTCCCAACTCTCCCCTTCCCAAATTGTATCCCAAATGCCTAACAATAAAAATTCTCAAGCCCCATAAACGTTTGATCGAATGCTTCTGATTCTGGTTTCCTATTCCGTCTTCACGTGCTCAGTTTAAGTGTTCTAGGTAAGTTATAAATTTATTGTGTGGTCAAAGGACACAAGTTAGATAGACCCATATACATATAAGGGGTTGTCCATTCACTTTAGATTTGCTGTGTTTGGGTAAGTTACAAAATAATATATATGTACTAGTCATAAATGGTATATTTTTTTCAAATTATAATGTATGCTCCAAAGGCCCACGCTCGACCGACCTATATGCATATATGGGGTAGTTCATTGACTTTAAGTTTTCTAAGTTCTAGGTAAGTTATAAAACAATTAATATTTAGAGAAATTATGGATAAATTTTAAATGAAAATTAAATTATATGTATATGACCAATATACATATAAGGGGTAGTTCTTTGACTTTAGATTTGTTGTGTTCTATGTATGTATAAAATTAATGTGTGGTCCAAGGGTACATTTTAAACAGACCCATATACATATAAGGGCTAGTTCATTGACTTTCGATATTCTGTGTTCTGAGTAAATTATAAAACTAATGTGTGGTCCAAGGGTACACGTTAGAAAGAAAAATATACATATAAGGGAAAGTTCAATAAGTTTACAATTGCAGTGTTCTTAGTAAGTTATAAAGTTATTGTTTCCATGTTTGGGTAAGTTACAAAATAATGTATATATGTGTTAGTCATCATTGGTATACTTTTTCCATATTATAATGTATGCTCCAAAGGCCTATGTTCGACTGACCTGTATGTATAAATAGGATAGTTCATTGACTTTAAGTTTTCTAAGTACTAGGTAAGTTATAAAACAATTAATATTTAGAGAAATTGTGGATAAATTTGATTTGAAAATTAAATCATTAGTTTTAAAACTATACGTTTCCTGAATTTGTATCACTAGTCATTTCATAGCTCAACGAAACATATATTAGCTGCAGCAATAAATTGAAGGAGAGTAATCTTCAATTGGATACAATGGGTTCCCATGAAGCAAAAACCACTTCCTTCAGCACCCAAGAAGAAGAGAATGATAATTCCTCCTATGCAATGCAGCTGCTATTCTCAGGAGCTCTTCCGATGGTTTTGAATACTGTAATAAAACTTAACGTATTCGAAATCATTGCGAGAGAGGGCCCAAATGCCCAACTCTCCCCTTTCCAAATTGTCTCCCAAATGCCTAACAATAAAAATTCTCAAGCCCCAGAAATGCTAGACCGAATGCTTCGGATGCTTGCTTCCTATTCCATCTTCACATGCTCTATTGTTGATTCAAACAAGAGGGTTTATGGACTGGGGACTGTGTCAAAGTACTTCGTGAAGAATGAAAGCGGATCATCACTTGGTCCTTTTCTTGACTTGCTCCAACATAAACTCACGAACGAAGCATGGTATAAAATTTCACCACTCCTATCGTCACTATTATTTTTGGGTTTGACCGTCATTAATTTTTTATGAGAGGATTATTATAAAAAAAATGGCCCAGTTAAATTATTTAATTTTGTTGATTTTAATTTTGATATTTTATTTTTGGAATTTTAAGATCTTACTTAGTATAAAAATAAGTTTGTTGTAATAATTATTTGTACTTTTGTCATTTTTGTGCCAAATGATCAGTAACAAAAAAAATAAAAGTAATCTTTTAGAAAAATACCACAAAAGAACAAGGTAATGAAAATGGTCAATTAAATTTTTGATTGATTTGTTTACTATAGACTATTTTTGAAGTAATTTTTGTGATATTTCTATACAATAAATTTCCTTTTAAGTTAGTGGTTCGGTGAAATATTCTTATAATTCGTACCATTTTCCCCTTTTCGTGCAGTATTACAAGTTGAAACTATACCTAACTAATAGAAATAGGAATTTGAAATTTTAATATAATATTTTTAATTTTCTTCCTAACTAGAGCACCTCTACCTTATCAATTGATGAGGCTAATCCGTATTTGGCCAGATTATGTTTGCGAAATTCAACTTTTGCTTGGCAGAATGTATATATTTTCCTTTCTTGTAAGTATAATAAATTTACTAGACTAATAAAAAAAAATTTTTTTCAAGTTCACGATACATACATGATATTTTGCACGAAAACTTTATATAGATTTCTGGTTTCACATTGTCCCTAAATTAAACTAATATTAATACAGGCTCAACATGAGAGTGAAATGACCATAGGCAGATCTTAATGGAGACATGTGCCCCACCCTTCCACCCCCGTCTCTCGGAAAAAAATAAAAATATTGGCATTATGTAGTACTCAAGGGCCCCTAAAAAAAGTTTATATTTATTATGTATTAATAATTCAATAATAAGTAAGTTTAGATACTATTTCTCTCATGCAATTGTTAATACATTTTATACTACCCTTCTAAATACATTTTCTAAGGTTTTAGTTTATTTTTTGTTTATAAGATTCATTAATGAAAGCGCTATAAAAGAGAATTTTAAAAAATGAATATAATGTATATTAAACGATCCTGACAACTGTATGATAAATTTAGATCTATAGTACACTTATATTAGAAAAACCTTATTGATTGAATTTCCAAAAATAGCTATTACCTACACGTAAGCCTAATATTATGATGGTAAAATATTCAAATAAAACACTAAAGAGTTCTTACTATATAGATAGAAAGTGAAGATTCTTTTTGTTTAAAGTAAATAATTGACTTGGTCACACAAAAAATTACTCAAGTTCCGTCTCTAAAAATGATGATATAGTTCAGAAAAAGATAGGATACATAGAGAGAAAATATTTATGTAAGGACATATTTCTCTCTTATTGATCTATAATACTTTACTCAACTTTAAATAAATGTATCTCTTTTATTTTGCCTAAGGTACGAATTAGGAGCTGCAGTTCTCGACGGGGGCATTCCATTTGAGAGGGCACACAGGATGCCCATATACAAGTATGCAGGACTAGACCAAAAGTTTAATGAGACATTCAATGTCTCAATGCTCCATCAGACAAAGATGGTTGTTGCAAATATTATTGAAAACTATAAGGGCTTTGAGAATCTCAAAACATTGGTTGATGTTGGTGGTGGTGCTGGTGTTGCTCTTAGTGTCATAACATCTAAATTCCCTAATATTAAGGGTATAAACTATGACTTGCCGCATGTTATAGAGCACGCACCAAAATATCCAGGTGTGTTCTTAGTTTATAATTTATTTCACAACACATCTAGATCATATAAAAAGGGAAAAATTCACTAATATTGTTTTCTTATGAATAAAATTACAAATTAATCTTAAAAATTATGTCGGCCTTAAACTCTCAATTTATTAGGCATTAAAAAGTTTCTCAATACATTAAAAAGTTATTCAAACAATCGTAATTTCTCACGATATTAAAACGTTAATATCCTAACCTTAGTGGAATGTTCGTATTGAAAGATTATATATTTCAAGCATATAGATGTTTACTACAGATCGGCACTTGCATAATTTCACAAAATTCTTTGACAAAATTGTGAAATTACGTGTTGACTGAATTATCGTATAATTCGTTCTTTTCTTTTTGTTGTATATAGGAGTAGAACACATTGGGGGTGATATGTTTGTGAGTGTCCCAGAAGGAGATGCCATCTTCATGAAGGTAAGATTTCTTTTCGGATCAGATTAGTTTTTGAAGGGGTGGGGGAGCGGGGAATAAATACTTTAAAATCCTACGTGGTTAATATATGAGAAAAAATTACTCCTTAATAAGGGTTAGGGAATCCTTTCCTCTTGAGGTACCTTTTGGGGGCGAGTAAGGCCAAACTCAACATTTTAGCAGCCTATATGAAACATTTGGATGGAGAATAATAGGAAGGGTAGATGGGAGATGAGGAAAAAAAATTACCTTATTTATTATTTTTGTCTAACACTTGATTAAATGTTAAATTAAAAATGTCATGGCCTAATGCACTTTATTTCTCTTCAAACCCCTCCAATTCGGGAGGAGGAAAAATTTAATGTGTGAATGTGTAGAACGCCCCTCCACATTTAAAACTTATTTTGTTCATTAAGGATCTCATATTACATATTCTAATGTAGTGTCTACCATACAAAAGTTGTAACCTATCCTTTAGAATTATTTTTAAAAAATTCCTCTGAGATTTATCTTCCAAAGCTTAGGGCTTTCATTTTATTCTATAGAATTTATTAATAAACGAATATAATAGAAGTGTTGCAAGGAAAGTAAAATAAAGAAAGTAAAATTATATTACAAGTTGTCTTAGATGATCCGACGATCCTTGCTTATATTAGTTAAGTTCAACGAATGAAGGGGGGAAAAAAGAGGCAAGGGATATAGACTTAAATCTGAATATGACATTTAAGTATTTTCTTGGAATTTTTTATTAATTTAGATTGAAATTAGTTTCCCCTAGTAATTAATTAAATGGCTGAAGAAATTTCATTTTACATCCCTTCAATTATTTATTTATTTGGTAGAATACATCCCTTTAATTTCTACCAAATGAAAAGGTATAGAGGAAGTACATGTCTAATCCCGAACGAGATAATTGTCAAAACTTATTTGCTTGCCAAATATAGATTTGTGAATGGAATTAAATTTTATATCTACTCAGTATTTTTGTTTTAGCCTAAGAAGAAAACTGTTACAATTCATTCACTTCCCCTTATGTTTAAGATCAAAAAATAGATATACTGAAGAAATTTTATTGCAATAGACGGTACTTCATAATTGGGATGACGATCATTGCTTGAGATTGTTGAAGAACTGCTACAAAGCGCTGCCGGAGAGTGGAAATTTGATTGTTGTGGATGCAATTATTCCCATGAATCCTGATAATAGTTCATCTACTAAACACATAGCCCAAGTTGATATGTTTATGCTACTGAATCAACAACCAGGTGCGAAAGAACGAACTGAGCAAGAATTTTTTACCTTGGCAACTAAAGCTGGATTCAAAAGGATACAGAGAAAATGTGTTTTCTTTGATTTGTGGGTGATGGAGTTCAACAAATGAAAAGTGTCTTGTGATAATTTTCCATACTTTCATAACTTTAATGTTTTTGTTCGCAATATACAAATTTGAATTTTGAGTTGTTTTGCTGTTAGAATTCTAGTAGAAAAGGAAAAAATTATATTAATGGTTTACGAGAGAAGTGATTTAAAGAAAAAAACGGTAATGACAAGGATATTACATTTCTAGCTATCTTATCATTCCACCAGGAGATTGGAAAAAGCGAGAAATAGTTTTTGATTGATTTTGAAAAAGAGACAAATATATGTTTAAATTTAAGAAATTATGCAATAACACTAATACGATTTTGAAAGTTCATATGTTCTTAAGAAAATTTATTGATTTGGATGTGTTGTTTTTCCCTTGAAATACATGACGCACATGATGAATTTCTAGTCAAAATGACAGGATTTGCAAAAGGCTAGGTTATTAAAGTTTACGATTGGTAAAAGCATTATATGGTTTGAAACAAGCATTAATGAAATGGGATGAAGAGTTTGACTGTTCAGTGATTACCAACGAATTCAAATTAACGAGTGTGACAAGTGTATTATATATATAAAAGACAACCAAAAACCTGATGAATTCAAAATATGAAATGGTAAATATGTGATGTAATAACATGATTTTAGGAATTAAATTATAAGAACAACGTGTGGTCTAATTTTGAGTTAAGCCGTTTTGTGAAAGAAATTTAACAAGAATGATTTCGGTGTTACTCGAACGAACTTAGATTAATATCTCAATGTATCCAAGAATCCTAGAGATAGTATATCTCAAGTAGAAAACTCCATGATTATTGAGATTTTTTCTAAGCAAGATTTTTGGGAGTTTTATGTAGCTAATGAGTTGCACTAGAGCAGATATTGATATAGATGATAATGTAAGCAAGTTGAGTGGATATACGAGTAATCCAATTGTGGGGCTTTAAACTGCCATAGTTAGAGTGCAAAGATACCTACGACATACTGATAACTATGGACTCTGCCATAACAAGTATCCAACATTTGTAAAAGGTTACATAGATTCTAATTGGATATCTGATATAGAGGATTCAAAGTCTACAAGTGACCATGTGTTCACACTAGCCGGTCGTGTCATGAAAATATCCAAAATACAAATCGTGATAACCATATGCACGATTGAATCTGAACCCATCATTAGACAGATTTGGAGAAGAACTACATTGCTACGCCTTTTCTTGGAGGATAACCCAGAGTCGGAAAGCACGTGCTGCATATTTGTATCCATTGTAATAACTAATTAGCAATTGAAAGAGCATGTATGGTTCTGTATAATGGTAAGCCGACATTATTTCGTCAAAGACACAGTACCAATAAAGAGTTTCTTTCATCAGAATTATTTCAATTGACTACGTGGCTAATATACGAGAAACAATTACTCCTTAATAAGGAGTGGGAAATCTTTCCTCTTGTTATACATTTTCGGGTGAGTAAGATGGAAAATTAACAATTTAACAACATAAAAGAAACATTTGGATGAAGAACAATAGGAGGGGTAGAGGGGTGATTAGAAAAAGAATTATTTGATTTATTTTTTTCTCTATCATTGTTCTTGATTAAATTTTTATTAAAAAATGACATTGCCTAATGCACCTTATTTCTTTTCCAAAGCCTCCAATTTCGGAGGCACGAAAATACTAATGCGTGAATATATAGAACTCCCCTCCACATTTATACCTTATTTAGTTCATTTAGTATCTTCAATTACATATTCTAATAGATTGACCACCACACATCAGTAAAAACTTTTCCTTTAGAATTATTTTTACAAAATCCTTTTTTATTTTTATACAGCTTAGGGTTTGCCCTTGATTTTGTTGAATTTATTAATAAAATTACATAAAGAAGTGTTGCAAAGAAAGTAATATTTTATCAGAAGGTGTCGTAGATGATCTGTCGATCCTAGCTTAATTTAGTTGAGATGAATGAATAAAGCCAAAAAAAAGAAAATAGCAAGGGATATAAACTTAAATATGAATGAGGCATTTAAGTATTTGTTTGGAATATCGTAATAGTTTTGGTATGAATTAATTTCCTCATCATTAATTAAATGGCTGGACAAATTTATGTTTACATCCTCTTATTTATTTATTTAGTAGAATCTATATCCCTTCAATTTCTACAAAATAAAAAGGTGTAGAGGAAGTACATGAGTCATCCCCAACGAAATAATTGTCACAATTCGTGTACTTGTGCATTATAGTTTTGTGAACTAAATTAAATTTTACATGGACCTAAAATATTTGTTTTAAGACAGCAAGATAATTGTTATAATTAATTGACTTACCCTTATGTTTAACATTAATAAATGGATGTACTGATGAACTTTTATTGAAATAGACGATAATTCATAATTGGGATGATGATCATTGCTTGAGATTATTGATTAACTGCTACAAGAATGAGCTAAATTAAGACAGAATAAATAGTCATAAGAGTAAATTTTCCTAAAACCATATATATGTATATATGTAGATATATGTATATATATGCATTTATATATATACATATGTAAATATATGTGTGTATATAAATACATTCATAGATATGTATATATATGTATTTGTATATATATGTATATATGTATATACATATGTAAATATAGCTGCATATATAAATACATTCATATATATATATATATGTATATATATGTATTTGTATATATATGTATATATATACATATATACATATATGTATATATTTATATATATGTTTATATATATGTATATATTCATATATATGTATATATATGTATTTGTATATATATGTATATATATAGATATATACATATATATGTATATATTTGTATATCTGTTTATATATATGTTTATATATATGTATACATAGTTTAACATGACATGAATTAATTATAAATTCAAATGAATTTATTAAAAGAAAAGAGAAACATTAAAAATGTTTCTAAACAAGAAATGGATATTCCTGAAAACTTAGAAGCACTTAATAAGTGGACAATCCCAAGGGTTGATTTAAAAACTGTATATCAGTTAGGAACCTTTGAAAAATTAGGTTTAAAACAAGTAGTTAAAACTACTGAGGAATCAGTTTCCTTAGATAATGAAGAAACTGAGATAAAATTATTATCATTAAATAATATAAATAGATATAAAGATTTATATAAATTCATCCATATTGGATTAGTACAAATTGCATTTAAACCTTTAACTTTAGAAGGTTTACCTGAAAGTTTTATTGCATGTCTAAGAGATGCACGTAATTTAAATTGGAAACAATCACTTATAGGTGTAATACAATCTAGTTTGGCACATGGACCAGTCTATTTTAATGTATACCATAATCTCTCACTTTCTTTAAGTGATATTAATATACTTGATTCTTTAACATTAAATGTTAAAACTCATGGATATAATTATATTGATGGATCAGAACTTATATGTATCTGTTATCGAATTTATTATAAACCATTGTTTACATTAAATCCTAATTGTAAACTAATGGATAAAAAGATAAATGAAACTGTTGTAATAGAAACAAACTTTAATAGATCTAAGATCTCAACCAGAAGAATTATAAAATGGGATGAAATTCCTATGCCTCCCCAGTGGAAATTGGAAAGAACTGGTTATATCCAGTCAAAGACTGAACATACTATCGATCATATCGAACAAACGCCAGAAGGAATTGTTTATATACAGATGGATAATACTTCATCCAGATTGGGTAATATCCCAAGGACTTTTTCAACCAGATCTGAAAGATCTTATATCTCACCTCTTATAGAGGACAAGGATTATATTCCTTACAGAGTTTCTACTTCACAGGTAAGTGAACGTGATGAGCAAAATCATTATGTGGAAAAAGTTTTAAAAACAAAAGAAAATATTGTAAAAGGTGTTTTTAACACTAGAGATCCGGACATAACCGAATCTGAAATGAATTTTTCATTATGAATTATAGACCAAAAATAGATTTTAGTCCTGGATCTGAAGCCAGGAAAAAAGTTAAAACTGAATTTGATTTACCAAGATGGGAACCATTTAGGAAGTGGTTTTTCCCTAATTTTGATGATAGATTAAAATATTATATTTCAGAAGAATTTTATAAATTCTTATCTTTTCATAATATTCTATTTCCTTTTGTTCCATGGTTCATGTCTAAGTATATTGAGCCTTACATTTATGTTCTGGAAAGAGATTATAAGCTCTTAAACGGAAATATAATTAAAGGAGTATGGCCTCCTCAACAACCTTTTCTTTTAGAAAAGGAAAATAATATTGTTAGTTTTACAGCATTTTCAAAACTCTTTGAAAATGATACTTTAAACATTACTATAAAACAAATTAATAAAATTATAGAACAACAAAATTATACAAACATTTATTTGAATGTTTTAGGAGAACAAATTCTCTCTCTTCATAAGAGAATTGATTCATTATTACAGAAGTTAGATAAATCTTCTTCCATAGAATCTTCAGGAAATAAGGCAATCATCTCTACTGCCCCTTTGCAGCCTCCTCCTGAAATTAAAGATTATAAATTAAAAAAGATGTCAGATCTAGAAACTATGTTAGATCAGAAATTTAAAAAATTAAATATTAATACTTTGGAAAATGAATTTTCTGATAAATTATCAGAAACAAAGGATTATAAGCCAATTATCAAAGATGAAATTCATAAATTATATAGGTTTGCTGATAGGCCAACCCAACGTATAAATTATTATAGTCGTCCCTCTCCTGTAGATATTCTACATGAGGAACAAGAATATATAGGAAATAATAGTTATAATCGTAAAAGTATATATGAATGGAATCTAGATGGTTATACTGAAAAACAAATTTATAATCTGGCTCATAGAATGCTTATGTATAGCACAGTCAGTAAACTGATTGGTAATAGTGACAGTAATATTGCAAAAATGATAGTTGCAGGATTTACTGGCCAACTTAAAGGTTGGTGGGACCATTATCTCTCCCCCCAAGATAAAGAAGAAATTTATCATTCTGTTAAACAGGAAGAAAGTGGTCAAATTAGTGAACAGGCAGTTTATACACTGATTGTCACTATATTAGAACATTTCACCGGAAAAATTTCGGATGATAATGAAACTAGTAGAACGTTATTACAGAATACTAGGTGTAAAACACTTACAAACTTTAGATGGTATAAAGACCAATTCCTTAATAGAGTTATGGAATTACCAGAGAGTAATAGCTCTCATTGGAAATCTAAGTTTATAGATGGATTACCCCCATTATTTGCAGAAAGAGTTAGAAAAACTCTTAGGAAAGATAAAATCTCTATTCCTTATGAAAGTCATACTTATTGAAGTCTTATAGCGACTTGCAGAACTGAAGGTATAGCCTTATGTAACGAAATTAAGTTAAATCAACAGCTTAAAAGGCAAAGGCTGACTGAAAGGGCTCAGTTAGGCCAATTTTGTAGTCAATTTGGGATGGATATTCCATCACAAAAGAAGATAGCTAATAACTATAGAAAAGATGATCATTATATTAAAAAGAAGAAGAGAAGATATTCTCAAGCTAAGCTAGAGAAAAAGGCTAAGCGAAAATCTGATAGATTAGAACGGAAGAAAGACAAAAGTAATATTGTCTGTTATAAGTGTAAAAGAATAGGTCACTACGCTAATAAGTGTAGGATGAAGAAAAAGATTAATAATCTCAATATTAGTGAAGAATTAAAAGATTCTTTAGAAAAATTGTTTTTAGAATCTGATGACTCTAAAGATATTACTTCAACATCAGAAATTGATCATATATCTGATTCTTCTGATGAATCAGAAGAAAATATGTGTCCTTGTAAACAAGAACACAGTGCTTTTGAAAAAGAAAATTCAGAAGATGATTACTATAAATTAATATTTCAATTTAAAGATTCAGATATTAATATTTTAACCAATAATCATATCCTAGAATTTTTAAAATCTATTAAAGACCAAGAATTAAGGTCTAGGATTATAGAAAATTTAGATGATATACCGTCTTCTAGTACTCATAGTACTAAAATAGAAGAAGAATTTATACCCAATAATAATCCTTATTCTATGACGGAAGTTTATAAACTAATGAAACAGAGATATAATAATTCTCATAAATCTCCTACTACATTAAATGATTTGTATGGAGAAATTAATAATCTTAAAGAAGAAATTAAGTTATTAAAACAAATAAATAAAAATCTTGACATTAGAGTTTCTAATTTAGAAACTAAAAAAGATTATACTTTGGTTACAGCAAATTTATTTGACAATCTTAATAAGATTGGTGAAGAACAGTTTTTAACTGTTTTAGACATGATTACATCTTTTAAATTTTATGTTAAAATTACTTTACTCATAAATCATGATGAAATTAAAGAATTTATTGCATTAATTGATACAGGTGCAGATATCAGTGTTATACAGGAAGGATTAATTCCGACCAAATATTTTCAAAAAACAACTCATAGTTTACGTCATGCAGGTGGTGAAAGATTACAAATTAATTTTAAACTACCACGTGCATACATTTGCAATAATAAAGTTTGCATTCCTGAAAGCTTTTTATTGGCTAAAAATATAACTAACCAAGTTATACTTGGAACTCCTTTTATAAAAAAGATTTTTCCCATCACTCATATAGGAACGGATTGCCTTATAGGTACTTTTGAAAATACACCTGTTTCTTTTCAGTTTATAACTGAACCAAATACAAGATTTGTAAATGAAATTCAAAATTTCATTTTAAGAAAACAAAACCAAATAAATTTTATAAATTTTGAAATAAATTCTTCCACTATAGAAGAAGTTTTACAAAATCCTAAATTACAGGATAAGATTAAAAGACTTCAGAATAATATTTCTGTAGAAATTTGTAATGATCATCCTAATGCTTTTTGGAGCAGGAAGAAACATGAAGTTAAACTTCCCTTCATAGATGACTTTGATGAAAGTCAGATACCTACAAGGGCACGCCCCTGCCAAATGAATTCTAAATATTTAGAATTATGTAAAGAAGAAATAGCTTCTTTACTAAATAAAAAATTAATAAAAGAGTCAAACTCGCCTTGGTCATGTACAGGGTTCTATGTTAATAAACAAAGTGAAATAGAAAGAGGTGTACCAAGATTGGTAATAAATTATAAACCTCTAAATAAAGTGTTAAAATGGATTAGACATCTTATTCCTAATAAAAAGGATTTATTAGACCGCTTATATGAGGCTTTAATATTTTATAAGTTTGATTTAAAATCAGGATATTGGCAGATTCAGATAGTTGAGGCTGACCAATATAAAACAGCTTTCAATGTTCCTATAGGCCACTTTGAATGGAAAGTGATGCCATTTGGATTAAAGAATGCCCCTTCTGAATTTCAGAAGATTATGAATGATATATTCATTCCATACAGTGACTTTATATTAGTCTATATTGATGATATTTTGGTATTTTCTAGAACAGTTCAACAAACATTTTGAACATCTAGATCTTTTCAAGAAATTGGTTATACAAAACGGCTTAGTTATATCTAAACCTAAAATGGTTTTATTCCAAACCAATATTAGATTTTTAGGTCATAATATTGAAAAAGGGAAAATAATTCCTATTAATAGAAGTATAGATTTTGCTTCTAAATTTCCAGATGAACTTCTGGATAAAACTCAACTACAGAGATTTTTAGGAAGTTTGAATTATATTCTCCCCTATTATAAAAATTTAGCTTCAGACACAGCTATCTTATATGATAGGTTGAAAAAGAATCCTAAACCTTGGACTTCTCAACATACTGAGACAGTTAAAAGGATTAAAGAAAAGATTAAATCTTCGCCTTGTTAATATTAGCCAATCCTACTTGGCAAAAAATTATAGAAACAGATGCCTCTGATATAGGTTACGGAGGTATTTTAACTCAAATCTGTCCTGTTAATAACAGACCTCATTTAGTCAGATATAATTCTGGTAAGTGGACTGAAAGTCAAAGAAATTATACAACTATAGCTAAAGAGATTTTAGCAATTGTTAAATGTATTTTAAAATTTCAGGATGATTTATATAATAAAAAATTTATTGTTAAAACAGATTGCCAAGCGGCAAAATTCATGTTTAATAAAGATTTCAAACATGATGTCTCTAAGCAGATGTTTGCAAGGTGGCAAGCTCATTTAGCCCCTTTTGATTTTGACATTATTTATAAAAAAGGTGAAGAAAATAATCTTCCGGATTTTCTCACGCGTGAATTTTTACAGCATGCAAGGCAGGGGAAATAATTTCCGAGGTCGTGGCAGAGGTAATACCTCTCAAGCCAAGGGAAAAAAGGTTGTTATACAGCGAGGCAATAAGCAGCTTATAGCTGAAAACATTGCTAATCTTAAAGATGATGAAGCCCTCTTATATGAGGAATTTAAAAAGCAATATCTTGCTAAAAAGGAAGGTCAAACCTCCACAGCTAGTTCATATGCTCAGATTATATCTGATGAAGATAATACAACTTCATATTATACTCATTCTCATAAAGAAATTATATTTCTTTTAGAGAGTAAAGATTTACAGTGGAAACACGATCTATGGTTATTGATGCAACGATACCTGGATACATCGGCATATGCCTCAACCTCGTATAAACACAGGTTGTTTTATGAGCAGATACTTAAAGTAAGCTCATGCGATATAACGCATTTCCACCCGAGTGGATACAATGATGCTAAAGCTTATAATTTTAGCAAAATTATTATTAGAAGGATTATATCCATTAAAGAATGGGGTATTTCCCCTCTCACAGAACGGGAGTTTATAATTCCTGATACAAAAATTCCTTTAAAATATAATTATTGGGATTATAAGGATGCATTTTATAAAGCATTTTTATATGAAAATCCTATACGCAAGCATACTTGGCTGATTAAGATCTGTGACAATGTTTATAACAGTCCCATACCAAATTGGTTAATACACTGGTGGTCCATATATGGAACATCTGGGAAAATACTCCCTGAAAAATTCAAAGCATTATATGTTGATTGGGTAAATTTATCCCCAAAATTGGCTGATTATATCAGTATGGACTTATATTCTGAGGATATAGCCTCAATGATATTTTTTATTGAATTCTCCATACCATGGGTGTCGAAATGGTCTCCGAAAGTGAGTTATACTCCTCAACATCTTCCATGTTTAAAACGAACTACTTATAGTAGATTCTGGGATCGATTGATTAAAACAGACCCAGAAACAAAAACCATATATGGTAAAAATATTTTGGATGATATCCAAAGTCATAATGAGTCTTATAGACGTTTAAAAGAACAAGGAGAGATTAAATCTCTCAGCCATTCCATCATATTACTACAAGGTTAAAGCTACAAAATGAAGTTATATCTAAAGAAGAATTGATTAAATCTTATTTGGAAGAAGTCAAGAAGGAGCTAGTTAAAAATTTGCTCCCTGCAGAAGATAAAACGGATATATCCATGACAGGCTCTTCAAATGAAGATTGCTTAGCTGGGGAATCCCAAGATCCACATATGGAGGATCTATCTCAGACAGAGATTGACCAAATGGTCCAAGAAATTGATGATGCCACCAAACAAAAGTTAAAGTAATGTGGCCGACAACATTATTGTTATACACCATAATTGTCCTTTAAATGGGACCCAGGAATAGTGCTCAGCATTATTATGGATTTAAAATCCATTTGTAAATTGTACTGTTACGGATTTAAAATCCATTTGTAAAAATTGTAATAGATAGGTTTTTGGAGTCCGCCTTTTCAATTGTCTATATAAGGAGGCATTCTCCTTCTTCTAAGGCAGGACCTCATAGTTAGAATTCTCTACTTCTCCCTCTCCTCTCTCATTGTAAAGTTTTCATATTTTTAATACAGGAGTTTTCAAGTTTTCTCTCCATCCCTGGTAAGCTTTTCTTTCCTTATTTCTTATTTTATTTTATGAAGTTATATATATTTCAGGATTAGCCTAATGACAGGCTAAATCCTTTCATGTTAAACTATGCTATTATATATATCATGATGATTATGTTGTGAAGATCCTTATTTTGTCTGGTTGGTTAGTAGTCTATGTAAGAAATCACGATTTGGGTTAGAAACTCTGGATCTGGCCATAATTATTGGAAGATAAGGGTTAGCCTGTTTTAAGCCGTTGAGAAGGCGTGTTAAGGCGTTGATCCCGGTTTTATTTTCTGTTATTATGTTGACAGATCTAGATGTTCTGTAAAAAGTTCTACCTTATAACCTGAGATCTTGCATGGAAGACTACTACGGGACCTCATATGGTATCAGAGCCATGTAATTATGTGATATATATGATTCATAGTTTAACATGACATGAATTAATTATAAATTCAAATGAATTTATTAAAAGAAAAGAGAAACATTAAAAATGTTTCTAAACAAGAAATTGATATGTTTAAGTATATAAGGGATAACTCATTCAATTTTAGATTTGTTGTTTTTTAGGTAAGTGATAAAATTAATGCGTGGTTCAAGGACACACGTTAGAAAGACTAGTATGCATATAACGGTAGTTCATTGACTTTAGATTTTTTGTGTTTTTTGTAAGTTACAAAATTAATTTGTGGTCCAAGGGTAAATGTTAGACAAAGCCATATACATATAAGGGGTAGTTCATTGGCTTTAGATTTCATGTGTTTTGGGTAAGTTATAAAATTAATGTGTTGTCCAAGGGTACACATTAAAAAGACCAATATACATATAAGGAACATTTAATTAGTTTTCAGTTTCAGTGTGCTAGGTAAGTTATAAAGTTATTGTTTACTCAAAGGACATAAGTTACATAGACCCATATACATATATGGGGTTGTTCATTAACTTTAGATTTGCTGTGTTTGTGTAAGTTACAAAATAATATATATGTACTAGTCATAAATGATATTTTTTTTCCAATTTATAATGTATGCTCCAAAGGCTCATGCTGGACCGATCTGTATGGATATACGATATGGGGTAGTCCATTGGATTTTGGTTTTCTAAGTTCAAGGTAAGTTATAAAACAATTAATTTTTAGAGAAATTGTGGATAAAGTTTAAATGAAAATTAAATCATATGTATATGACCGATATACATATAAGGGGTTCTTCTTTTACTTTAGATTTGTTGTGTTCTTTGTATGTTACAAAATTAATGTGTGGTCCAAGGGTGCATGTTAGAGAAATCCATATACAGATAAGCGGTAGTTCATTGACTTTAGATATTCTGTGTTTTGGGTATGCTATAAAATTAATGCGTGGTCCAAGGGTACACGTTAGAAAGACCAGTATACATATCAGGGAAAGTTCAATAAGTTTACAATTGAAGTGTTATGGGTAAGTTATAAAGTTATTGTGAGGTCCAAGGACACAAGTTAGATAGACCCATATACATATAATGGGTTGTTCATTCACTTTAGATTTTCCGTGTTTGGGTAAGTTATAAAATAATGCATATATGTATTAGTCATCAATGGTATATTTTTTCCATATTATAATGTATACTCCAAATGCCCACGTTCGACTGACTTGTATGCATTTATAGGGTAGTTCATTGACTTTAGGTTTTCTAAGTTCTAGGTAAGTTATACAACAATTAATTTTAGAGAAATTGTGGATAAATTTGATATGAAAATTTAATTATTAGTTTTAAAACTATACGTTTCTTGAATTTATATCAATAGTCATTTCATAGCTCAACCAAACATATATTAGCTGCAGCAATAAAGTGAAGAAGATTAATCTTCAATTAGATACAATGGGTTCCCATGAAGCAAAAACCACTTCTTTCAGTACCGAAGAAGAAGAGAATGATAATTCCTCTTATGCAATGCAGCTGCTGTTCTCAGGAGCTCTTCCGATGGTTTTGAATACTGTAATAAAACTTAATATATTTGAAATCATTGCGAGAGAAGGCCCAAATGCCCAACTCTCCCCTTTCCAAATTGTCTCCCAAATGCCTAACAATAAAAATTCTCAAGCCCCAGAAATGCTAGATCGAATGCTTCGGATGTTGGCTTCGTATTCCATCTTCACGTGCTCTGTTGTTGATTCAAACAAGAGGGTTTACGGACTGGGTACTGTGTCAAAGTACTTCATGAAGAAAGAAAGCGGATCATCACTTGGTCCTTTTCTTGACTTGCTCCAACATAAACTCACGAACGAAGCATGGTATAAAATTTCACCACTCCTATCGTCACTATTATTTTTGGGTTTGATTGTTATTAATTTTTTACGGGAGGATTATTATGAAAAAAATGGCCTAGTTAAATTATTTAATTTTGTTGATTTTAATTTTGATATTTTATTTTTAGAATTTTAAGATCTTACTTAGTATAAAAATAAGTTTGTTGTAATAATTATTTGTACTTTTATCATTTTTGTGCCAAATGATCAGTAAAAAATAAAATAAAATTAATCTTTTAGAAAAATACCACAGAAGAACAAGGTAATGAAAATGGTCAATTAAATTTTTGAGTGATTTGTTTACTATAGACTATTTTTGAAGTAATTTTTGTGATATTTCTATACAATAAATTTCTTTTTAAGTTAGTGGTTCCATGAATTATTCTTATAATTCGTACCATTTTCCCCTTTTTGTGCAGTATTAATAGTTGAAACTATACCTAAGTAATAGAAATAGGAATTTGAAATTTTAATATAATCTTTTCAATTTTCTATCTACCTGGAGCACCTCTACCTTATCAATTGATGAGGCTAACCCGTATTCGGCCAGATTATGTTTGCGAAATTCAACTTTTGCTTGGCAGAATGTATATATTTTCCTTTCTTGTAATTATAATAAATTTACTAGACTAATAAAAAAATTTTTTCAAGTTCACGATACATACATGATATTTTGCACGAAAACTTTATATAGATATCTGTTTTCACATTGTCCCCAAATTAAACTAATATTAATACAGGCTCAACATGAGAGTGAAATGATCATAGGCAGATCTTAATGGAGACATGTGCCCTACCCTTCCAGCCCCGTCTCTCGGAAAAAATAAAAATATTTGCATTATGTAGTACTCAAGGACCCCTAAAAAAAGTTTATATTTATTATGTATTAATAATTCCATAATAAGTAAGTATAGATGCTATTTCTCTCATGCAATTGTTAATACATTTTATACTACCCTTCTAAATAAATTTTCTAAGGTTTTAGTTTATTTTTTGTTTATAAGATTCATTAATGAAAGTGCTATAAAAGAGAATTTTAAAAAATGAATATAACGTATATTAAACGATCCTGACAACTGTATGATGAATTTAGATCCATAGTACACTTATATTAGAAAAACCTTATTGATTGAATTTCCAAAAATAGCTATTACCTACACGTAAGACTAATATTATGATGGTAAAATATTCAAATAAAACACTAAAGAGTTCTTACTATATAGATAGAAAGTGAAGATTCTTTTTGTTTAAAGTAAATAATTGACTTGGTCACACAAAAAATTACTCAAGTTCCGTTTCTAAAAATGATGATATAGTTAAGAAAAAGATAGGATACATAGAGAGAAAATATTTATGTAAGGACATATTTCTCTCTTATTGATCTATAATACTTTACTCAACTTTAAATAAATGTATCTCTTTTATTTTGCCTAAGGTGCGAATTAGGAGCTGCAGTTCTCGACGGGGGCATTCCATTTGAGAGGCACACAGGATGCCCATATACAAGTATGCAGGACTGGACCAAAAGTTTAATGAGACATTCAATGTCTCAATGCTCCATCAGCACAAAGATGGTTGTAGCAAATATTATTGAAAACTATAAGGGCTTTGAGAATCTCAAAACATTGGTTGATGTTGGTGGTGGTGCTGGTGTTGCTCTTAGTGTCATAACATCTAAATTCCCTAATATTAAGGGTATAAACTATGACTTGCCGCATGTTATAGAGCACGCACCAAAATATCCAAGTGTGTTCTTAGTTTAAAATTTATTTCACAACACATCTAGATCATATAAAAAGGAAAAATTCACTAATATTGTTTTCTTACGAATAAAATTACAAATTAATCTTAAAAAATATGTCAGCCTTAAACTCTCAATTTATTAGGCATTGAAAATTTGTATAAAAGTTTTAAATTATAGGAACATATTTATAAGTTTTTTATCCCTTACCAATTATTCCCAATACATTAAAAAGTTAATCAAACAATCGTAATTTCTCACGATATTAAAAAGTTAATATCCTAACCTTAGTGGAATGTTCGTTTTGAAAGATTATATAATTCAAGCATATAGATGTTTACTACAGATAGGCACTTGCATAATTTCACGAAATTCTTTGACAAAATTGTGAAATTACGTGTTGACTGAATCATCGTATAGTTCGTTCTTTTCTTTTTCTTGTGTATAGGGAGTGGAACACATTGGGGGTGATACGTTGTTGAGTGTCCCAGAAGGAGATGCCATCTTCATGAAGGTAAGATTTCTTTTCGGATCAGATTAGTTTTTGAAGGGGTGGGGAGCGGGGAATAAATACTTTAAAATACTACATGGTTAATATATGAGAAAAAAATACTCCTTAATAAGGGTTAGGGAATCCTTTCCTCTTGAGGTACCTTTTGGGGGTGAGTAAGGCCAAACTCAACATTTTAGCAGCCCATATGAAACATTTGGATGGAGAATAATAGGAGGGGTAGATAGGAGATGAGGAAAAAAAATTAGCTTATTTATTATTTTTGTCTAACATTGTTCTTGATTAAATGTTAAATTAAAAATGTCATGGCCTAATGCACTTTATTTCTCTTCAAACCCCTCCAATTCGGGAGGAGGAAAAATTTAATGTGTGAATGTGTAGAACGCCCCTCCACATTTAAAACTTATTTTGTTCATTAAGGATCTCATATTACATATTCTAATACAGTGTCTACCATACAAAAGTTGTAACCTATCCTTTAGGATTATTTTTAAAAAATTCCTCTGAGATTTATCTTCCAAAGCTTAGAGCTTTCATTTTATTCTATAGAATTTATTAATAAACGAATATAATAGAAGTGTTGCAAGGAAAGTAAAATAAAGAAAGTAAAATTATATTACAAGTTGTCTTAGATGATCCGGCGATCCTTGCTTATATTAGTTAAGGTCAACGAATGAAGGGGGAAAAAAGAGGCAAAGAATATAGACTTATATCTGAATATGACATTTAAGTATTCTTGGAATTTGTTATTAATTTAGATTGAAATTAGTTTCCCCTAGTAATTATTTAAATGGCTGAAGAAATTTCATTTTACATCCCTTCAATTATTTATTTATTTGGTAGAATACATCCCTTCAATTTCTACCAAATGAAAAGGTATAGAGGAAGTACATGTCTCATCCCGAACGAGATAATTGTAAAAACTTATTTGCTTGCCAAATAAAGATTTGTGAAAGAAATTAAATTTTATATCTACTCAGTATTTTTGTTTTAGCCTAAGAAGAAAACTGTCACAATTCATTCACTTCCCCTTATGTTTAAGATCAAAAAATAGATATACTGAAGAAATTTTATTGCAATAGACGGTACTTCATAATTGGGATGACGATCATTGCTTGAGATTGTTGAGGAACTGCAACAAAGCGCTGCCGGAAAGTGGAAATTTGATTGTTGTGGATGTAATTATTCCCATGAATCCTGATAATAGTTCATCTACTAAACACATAGCCCAAGTTGATATGTTTATGCTTATGCAATAACACTAATACGATTTTGAAAGTTCATATGTTCTTAAGAAAATTGATTGATTTGGATGTGTTGTTTTTCCCTTGAAATACATGACGCACATGACGAATTTCTAGTCAAAATGACAGGGTTTCAAAAGGCTAGGTTATTAAAGTTTACGATTGGTAAAAGCATTATATGGTTTGAAACAAGCATTAATGAAATGGGATGAAGAGTTTGATTGTTCAGTGATTACCAACGAATTCAAATTAACGAGTGTGACAAGTGTATTATATATATAAAAGACAACCAAAAACCTGATGAAATCAAAATATGAAATGGTAAATATGTCATGTAATAACATGATTTTAGGAATTAAATTATAAGAACAAAGTGTGGTCTAATTTTGAGTTAAGCCATTTTGTGAAAGAAATTTAACAAGAATGATTTTGGTGTTGCTCGAACGAACTTAGATTAATATCTCAATGCATCCAAGAATCCTAGAGATAGTATATCTCAAGTAGAAAACTCCATGATTATTGAGATTTTTTCTAAGCAAGATTTTTGGGAGTTTTATGTAGCTAATGAGTTGCACTAGAGTAGATATTGATATAGATGATACTGTAAGCAAGTTGAGTGGATATACGAGTAATCCAATTGTGGGGCTTTAAACTGCCATAGCTAGAGTGCAAAGATACCTACGACATACTGATAACTATGGACTCTGCCATAACAAGTATCCAACATTTGTAAAAGGTTACATAGATTCTAATTGGATATCTGATATAGAGGATTCAAAGTCTACAAGTGACCATGTGTTCACACTAGCCGGTCGTGTCATGAAAATATCCAAAATACAAATCGTGATAACCATATCCACGATTGAATCTGAACCCATCATTAGACAGATTTGGAGAAGAACCACTTTGCTATGCCTTTTCTTGGAGGATAACCCAAAGTCGGAAAGCACGTGCTGCATATTTGTATCCATTGTAATAACTAATTAGCAATTGAAAGAGCATGTATGGTTCTGTATAATGGTAAGCCGAAATTATTTTGTCAAAGACACAGTACCATTAAAGAGTTTCTTTCATCAGAATTATTTATATTGACTCCGTGGCTAATATACGAGAAAAAATTACTCCTTAATAAGGAGTGGGAAATCTTTCCTCTTGTTATACATTTTCGGGTGAGTAAGATGGAAAATTAACAATTTAACAACATAAAAGAAACATTTGGATGAAGAACAATAGGAGGGGTAGAGGGAGATTAGAAAAAGAATTATTTGATTTATTTTTTTTCTCTAACATTGTTCTTGATTAAATTTTTATTAAAAAATGACATTGCCTAATGCACCTTATTTCTCTTCCAAAGCCTCCAATTTCGGAGGCACGAAAATGCTAATGTGTGAACATGTAGAACTCCCCTCCACATTTATACCTTATTTAGTTCATTTAGGATCTTCAATTACATATTCTAATATATGGACCACCACACATCAGTAAAAACTATTCCTTTAGAATTATTTTTACAAAATCCTTTTTTTATTTTTATACAGCTTAGGGTTTGCCCTTGATTTTGTTGAATTTATTAATAAAATTACATAAAAGAAGTGTTGCAAAGAAAGTAAAATTTTATCAGAAGGTCTCTTAGATGATCTGTCGATCCTAGCTTAATTTAGTTGAGATGAATGAATAAAGCCAAAAAAAAAAAAGCAAGGGATATAAACTTAAATATGAATGAGGCATTTAAGCATTTGTTTGGAATATCGTAATAGTTTAGATATGCATTAATTTCCTCATCATTAATTAAATGGCTGGACAAATTTATGTTTACACCCTCTTATTTATTTATTTATTTAGTAGAATCTATCCCTTCAATTTCTACAAAACAAAAAGGTGTAAAGGAAGTACATGAGTCATCCCCAACGAAATAATTGTCACAATTCGTGTACTTGTGCATTATAGTTTTGTTAACTAAATTAAATTTTACATCGACCTAAAATATTTGTTTTAAGACAGCAAGATAATTGTTATAATTAATTGACTTGCCCTTATGTTTAACATTAATAAATGGATGTACTGATGAACTTTTATTGAAATAGACGATAATTCATAATTGGGATGATGATCATTGCTTGAGATTATTGATTAACTGCTACAAAAATGAGCTAAATTAAGAGAGAATAAATAGTCATAAGAATAATTTTCCTAAAACCATATATATGTATATATATGTAGATATATGTATATGTGCATTTATATATATACATATGTAAATATATCTGTGTATATAAATACATTCATAGAGATGTATATATGTATTTGTATATATATGTATATATGTATATACATATGTAAATATATCTGCGTATTTATCTATATATATGTATATATATATATATACATATGTTTAAGTATATAAGGGGTAACTCATTCAATATTAGATTTGTTGTTTTTTAGGTAAGTGATAAAATTAATGCGAGGTACAAGGTCACACGTTAGAAAGACTAGTATGCATATAAGGAGCCGTTCATGGACGATAGATTTTTTTAGTTCTAGGTAAGTTATAATATTAATGAGTGGTCCAAGGGCATTTGTTAGAAAGACCCATATACATATAAGGGCAGTTCATTGACTTTAGATTTTTTGTATTTTTTGTAAGTTATAAAATTAATTTGTGGTCCAAGGGTAAATGTTAGACAAAGCCATATACATATAAGGGGTAGTTCATTGGCTTTAGATTTCATGTGTTTTGGGTAAGTTATAAAATTAATGTGTTGTCCAAGGGTACACATTAAAAAGACCAATATACATATAAGGAACATTTAATTAGTTTTCAGTTTCAGTGTGCTAGGTAAGTTATAAAGTTATTGTGTACTCAAAGGACATAAGTTATATAGACCCATATACATATATGGGGTTGTTCATTAACTTTAGATTTGCTGTGTTTGGGTAAGTTATAGAATAATATATATGTACTAGTCATAAATGATATTTTTTTTCCAATTTATAATGTATGCTCCAAAGGCTCATGCTCGACCGATCTGTATAGATATACGATATGGGGTAGTACATTGGCTTTTGGTTTTCTAAGTTCAAGGTAAGTTATAAAACAATTAATTTTTAGGGAAATTGTGGATAAAGTTTGAATGATAATTGAATCATATGTATATGACCGATATACATATAAGGGGTTCTTCTTTGACTTTAGATTTGTTGTGTTCTTTGTATGTTACAAAATTAATGTGTGGTCCAAGGGTGCATGTTAGACAAATCCATATACAGATAAGCGGTAGTTCATTGACTTTAGATATTCTAGGTTTTGGGTATGCTATAAAATTAATGCGTGGTGCAAGGGTACACGTTAGAAAGACCAGTATACATATTAGGGAAAGTTCAATAAGTTTACAATTGAAGTGTTCTGGGTAAGTTATAAAGTTATTGTGAGGTCCAAGGACACAAGTTAGATAGACCCATATACATATAATGGGTTGTTCATTCACTTTAGATTTTCCGTGTTTGGGTAAGTTATAAAATAATGCATATATGTATTAGTCATCAATGGTATATTGTTTCCATATTATAATGTATACTCCAAATGCCCACGTTCGACTGACTTCTATGCATTTATAGGGTAGTTCATTGACTTTAGGTTTTCTAAGTTCTAGGTAAGTTATACAACAATTAATATTTAGAGAAATTGTGGATAAATTTGATATGAAAATTTAATTATTAGTTTTAAAACTATACGTTTCCTGAATTTATATCAATAGTCATTTCATAGCTCAACCAAACATATATTAGCTGCAGCAATAAAGTGAAGAAGATTAATCTTCAATTAGATACAATGGGTTCCCATGAAGCAAAAACCACTTCCTTCAGTACCGAAGAAGAAGAGAATGATAATTCCTCTTATGCAATGCAGCTGCTATTCTCAGGAGCTCTTCCGATGGTTTTGAATACTGTAATAAAACTTAATGTATTTGAAATCATTGCGAGAGAAGGCCCAAATGCCCAACTCTCCCCTTTCCAAATTGTCTCCCAAATGCCTAACAATAAAAATTCTCAAGCCCCAGAAATGCTAGATCGAATGCTTCGGATGTTGGCTTCCTATTCCATCTTCACGTGCTCGTTGTTGATTCAAACAAGAGGGTTTACGGGATCGGGACTGTGTCAAAGTACTTCGTGAAGAATGAAAGCGGATCATCACTTGGTCCTTTTCTTGACTTGCTCCAACATAAACTCACGAACGAAGCATGGTATAAAATTCACCACTCCTATCGTCACTATTATTTTTGGGTTTGATTGTTATTAATTTTTTACCGGAGGATTATTATAAAAAAAATGGCCTAGTTAAATTATTTAATTTTGTTGATTTTAATTTTGATATTTTATTTTTAGAATTTTAAGATCTTACTTAGTATAAAAATAAGTTTGTTGTAATAATTATTTGTACTTTTCTCATTTTTGTCCCAAATGATCAGTAAAAAAAAAATAAAATTAATCTTTTAGAAAAATACCACAAAAGAACAAGGTAATGAAAATGGTCAATTAAATTTTTGAGTGATTTGTTTACTATAGACTATTTTTGAAGTAATTTTTGTGATATTTCTATACAATAAATTTCTTTTTAAGTTAGTGGTTCCGTGAATTATTCTTATAATTCTTACCATTTTCCCCTTTTTGTACAGTATTAAAAGTTGAAACTATACCTAAGTAATAGAAATAGGTATTTGAAATTTTAATATAATCTTTTTAATTTTCTATCTACCTAGAGCACCTCTACCTTATCAATTGATGAGGCTAACCCGTATTCGGCCAGATTATGTTTGCGAAATTCAACTTTTGCTTGGCAGAATGTATATATTTTCCTTTCTTGTAATTATAATAAATTTACTAGACTAATAAAAAAATTTTTTTCAAGTTCACGATACATACATGATATTTTGCACGAAAACTTTATATAGATTTCTGGTTTCACATTGTCCCCAAATTAAACTAATATTAATACAGGCTCAACATGAGAGTGAAATGATCATAGGCAGATCTTAATGGAGACATGTGCCCCACCCTTCCACCCCCGTCTCTCGGAAAAAAATAAATATATTGGCATTATGTAGTACTCAAGGGCCCCTAAAAAAAGTTTATATTTAGTATGTATTAATACTTCCATAATAAGTAAGTATAGATGCTATTTCTCTCAGCAATTGTTAATACATTTTATACTACCCTTCTAAATAAATTTTCTAAGGTTTTAGTTTATTTTTTGTTTATAAGATTCATTAATGAAAGTGCTATAAAAGAGAATTTTAAAAAATGAATATAACGTATATTAAACGATCCTGACAACTGTATGATGAATTTAGATCTATAGTACACTTATATTAGAAAAACCTTATTGATTGAATTTCCAAAAATAGCTATTACCTACACGTAAGACTAATATTATGATGGTAAAATATTCAAATAAAACACTAAAGAGTTCTTACTATATAGATAGAAAGTGAAGATTCTTTTTGTTTAAAGTAAATAATTGACTTGGTCACACAAAAAATTACTCAAGTTCCGTCTCTAAAAATGATGATATAGTTCAGAAAAAGATAAGATACATAGAGAGAAAATATTTATGTATGGACATATTTCTCTCTTATTGATCTATAATACTTTACTCAACTTTAAATAAATGTATCTCTTTTATTTTGCCTAAGGTGCGAATTAGGAGCTGCAGTTCTCGATGGGGGCATTCCATTTGAGAGGGCACATAGGATGCCCATATACAATTATGCAGGACTAGACCAAAAGTTTAATGAGACATTCAATGTCTCAATGCTCCATCAGACAAAGATGGTTGTAGCAAATATTATTGAAAACTATAAGGGCTTTGAGAATCTCAAAACATTGGTTGATGTTGGTGGTGGTGCTGGTGTTGCTCTTAGTGTCATACCATCTAAATTCCCTAATATTAAGGGTATAAAGTATGACTTGCCGCATGTTATAGAGCACGCACCAAAATATCCAAGTGTGTTCTTAGTTTATAATTTATTTCACAACACATCTAGATCATATTCAAAGGAAAAATTCACTAATATTATTTTCTTACGAATAAAATTACAAATTAATCTTAAAAAATATGTCAGCCTTACACTCTCAATTTATTAGGCATTGAAAATTTGTATAAAAGTTTTAAATTATAGGAACATATTTATAAGTTTTTTATCCCTTACCAATTATTCCCAATACATTAAAGAGTTAATCAAACAATCGTAATTTCTCACGATATTAAAAAGTTAATATCCTAACCTTAGTGGAATGTTCGTTTTGAAAGATTATATATTTCAAGCATATAGATGTTTACTACAGATAGGCACTTGCATAATTTCACGAAATTCTTTGACAAAATTGTGAAATTACGTGTTGACTGAATCATCGTATAGTTCGTTCTTTTCTTTTTCTTGTATATAGGAGTGGAATACATTGGGGGTGATATGTTTGTGAGTGTCCCAGAAGGAGATGCCATCTTCATGAAGGTAAGATTTCTTTTCGGATCAGATTAGTTTTCGAAGGGGTGGGGAGTGGGGAATAAATACTTTAAAATACTACGTGGTTAATATATGAGAAAAAAATACTCCTTAATAAGGGTTAGGGAATCCTTTCCTCTTGAGGTACCTTTTGGGGGTGAGTAAGGCCAAACTCGACATTTTAGCAGCCCATATGAAACATTTGGATGGAGAGTAATAGGAGGGGTAGATGGGAGATGAGGAAAAAAAATTACCTTATTCATTATTTTTGTCTAACATTGTTCTTGATTAAATGTTAAATTAAAAATGTCATGGCCTAATGCACTTTATTTCTCTTCAAACCCCTCCAATTCGGGAGGAGGAAAAATTTAATGTGTGAATGTGTAGAACGCCCCTCCACATTTAAAACTTATTTTGTTCATTAAGGATCTCATATTACATATTCTAATATAGTGTCTACCATACAAAAGTTGTAACCTATCCTTTAGAATTATTTTTAAAAAATTCCTCTGAGATTTATCTTCCAAAGCTTAGAGCTTTCATTTTATTCTATAGAATTTATTAATAAACGAATATAATAGAAGTGTTGCAAGAAAAGTAAAATAAAGAAAGTAAAATTATATTACAAGTTGTCTTAGATGATCCGGCGATCCTTGCTTATATTAGTTAAGGTCAACGAGTGAAGGGGGAAAAAAGAGGCAAGGGATATAGACTTATATCTGAATATGACATTTAAGTATTCTTGGAATTTGTTATTAATTTAGATTGAAATTAGTTTCCCCTAGTAATTAATTAAATGGCTGAAGAAATTTCATTTTACATCCCTTCAATTATTTATTTATTTGGTAGAATACATCCCTTCAATTTCTACCAAATGAAAAGGTATAGAGGAAGTACATGTCTCATCCCGAACGAGATAATTGTAAAAACTTATTTGCTTGCCAAATATAGATTTGTGAAAGAAATTAAATTTTATATCTACTCAGTATTTTTGTTTTATCCTAAGAAGAAAACTGTCACAATTCATTCACTTCCCCTTATGTTTAAGATCAAAAAATAGATATACTGAAGAAATTTTATTGCAATAGACGGTACTTCATAATTGGGATGACGATCATTGCTTGAGATTGTTGAAGAACTGGTACAAAGCGCTGCCGGAAAGTGGAAATTTGATTGTTGTGGATGCAATTATTCCCATGAATCCTGATAATAGTTCATCTACTAAACACATAGCCCAAGTTGATATGTTTATACTACTGAATCAACAACCAGGTGCGTAAGAACGAACTGAGCAAGAATTTTTTACCTTGGCAACTAAAGCTGGATTCAAAAGGATACAAAGAAAATGTGTTTTCTTTGATTTGTGGGTGATGGAGTTCAACAAATGAAAAGTGTTTTTGATAATTTTCCATACTTTCATAACTTTAATGTTTTTTTTCGCAATATACAAATTTGTATTTTGAGTTGTTTTGCTGTTAGAATTCTAGTAGAAAAAGAAAAAATTATATTAATGGTTTGCGAGAGAAGTGATTTAAAGAAAAAAATGGCAATGACAAGGATATTACATTTCTAGCTATCTTATCATTCCACTAGGAGATTGGAAAAAGAGAGAAATAGTTTTTGATTGATTTTGAAAAAGAGAAAAATATATGTTTAAATTTAAGAAATTATGCAATTAACACTAATACGATTTTGAAAGTTCATATGTTCTTAAGAAAATTGATTGATTTGGATGTGTTGTTTTTCCCTTGAAATACATGACGCATATGATGAATTTCTAGTCAAAATGACAGGATTTAAAAAAAGGCTAGGTTGTTAAAGTTTACGATTGGTAAAAGCATTATATGGTTTGAAACAAGCATTAATGAAATGGGATGAAGAGTTTGACTATTCAGTGATTACCAACGAATTCAAATTAACGAGTGTGACAAGTGTATTATATATATAAAAGACAACCAAAAACCTGATGAATTCAAAATATGAAATGGTAAATATGTGATGTAATAACATGATTTTAGGAATTAAATTATAAGAACAACGTATGGTCTAATTTTGAGTTAAGCCGTTTTGTGAAAGAAATTTAACAAGAATGATTTTGGTGTTGCTCGAACGAACTTAGATTAATAACTCAATGCATCCAAGAATCCTAGAGATAGTATATCTCAAGTAGAAAACTCCATGATTATTGAGATTTTTTCTAAGCAAGATTTTTGGGAGTTTTATGTAGCTAATGAGTTGCACTAGAGCAGATATTGATATAGATGATACTGTAAGCAAGTTGAGTGGGTATACGAGTAATCCAATTGTGGGGCTTTAAACTGCCATAGTTAGAGTGCAAAGATACCTACGACATACTGATAACTATGGACTGTGCCATAACAAGTATCCAACATTTGTAAAAGGTTACATAGATTCTAATTGGATATCTGATATAGAGGATTCAAAGTCTACAAGTGACCATGTGTTCACACTAGCCGGTCGTGTCATGAAAATATCCAAAATACAAATCGTTATAACCATATCCACGATTGAATCTGAACCCATCATTAGACAGATTTGGGGAAGAACTACATTGCTACGCCTTTTCTTGGAGGATAACCCAAAGTCGGAAAGCACGTGCTGCATATTTGTATCCATTGTAATAACTAATTAGCAATTGAAAGAGCAGGTATGGTTCTGTATAATGGTAAGCCGACATTAAAGAGAATTATTTATATTGACTCCGTGGCTAATATACGAGAAACAATTACTCCTTAACAAGGAGTGGGGAATCTTTCCTCTTGTTATATATTTTCGGGTGAGTAAGATGGAAAATTAACAATTTAACAACATAAAAGAAACATTTGGATGAAGAACAATAGGAGGTAGAGGGGAGATTAGAAAAAGAATTATTTGATTTATTTTTTCTCTAACATTGTTCTTGATTAAATTTTTATTAAAAAATGGCATTGCCTAATGCAACTTATTTCTCTTCCAAAGCCTCCAATTTCGGAGGCACGAAAATGCTAATGTGTGAATATGTAGAACTCCCCTCCACATTTAGTTCATTTAGGATCTTCAATTACATATTCTAATATATTGACCACCACACATCAGTAAAAACTTTTCCTTTAGAATTATTTTTAAAAAATCCTTTTTGATTTTTATACAGCTTAGGGTTTGCCCTTGATTTTGTTGAATTTATTAATAAAATTACATAAAAGAACTGTTGTAAAGAAAGTAAAATTTTATCAGAAGGTGTCTTAGATGATCTGTCGATCCTAGCTTAATTTAGTTGAGATGAATGAATAAAGCCAAAAAAAAAAAAGCAAGGGATATAAACTTAAATATGAATGAGGCATTTAAGCATTTGTTTGGAATATCGTAATAGTTTAGATATGAATTAATTTCCTCATCATTAATTAAATGGCTGGACAAATTTATGTTTACATCCTCTTATTTATTTATTTATTTAGTAGAATCTATCCCTTCAATTTCTACAAAATAAAAAGGTGTAAAGGAAGTACATGAGTCATCCCCAATAAAGTAATTGTCACAATTCGTGTACTTGTGCATTATTGTTTTGTTAGCTAAATTAAATTTTACATCGACCTAAAATATTTGTTTTAAGACAGCAAGATAATTGTTATAATTAATTGACTTGCCCTTATGTTTAACATTAATAAATGGATGTACTGATGAACTTTTATTGAAATAGACGATAATTCATAATTGGGATGATGATCATTGCTTGAGATTATTGATTAACTGCTACAAAAATGAGCGAAATTAAGACAGAATAAATAGTCATAAGAGTAAATTTTCCTAAAACCATATATATGTATATATATGTAGATATATGTATATATATGCATTTATATATATACATATGTAAATATATCTGTGTATATAAATACATTCATAGATATGTATATATATGTATTTGTATATATATGTATATATGTATATACATACGTAAATATATCTGCGTATTTATCTATATATATGTATATATATACATATATAAACATATGCTTAAGTATATAAGGGGTAACTCATTCAATTTTAGATTTGTTGTTTTTTAGGTAAGTGATAAAATTAATGCGAGGTACAAGGTCACACGTTAGAAAGACTAGTATGCATATAAGGAGCCGTTCATGGACGATAGATTTTTTTAGTTCTAGGTAAGTTATAATATTAATGAGTGGTCCAAGGGTATTTGTTAGAAAGACCCATATACATATAAGGGTAGTTCATTGACTTTAGATTTTTTGTATTGTTTGTAAGTTATAAAATTAATTTGTGGTCCAAGGGTAAATGTTAGACAAAGCCATATACATATAAGGGGTAGTTCATTGGCTTTAGATTTCATGTGTTTTGGGTAAGTTATAAAATTAATGTGTTGTCCAAGGGTACACATTAAAAAGACCAATATACATATAAGGAACATTTAAATAGTTTACAGTTTCAGTGTGCTAGGTAAGTTATAAAGTTATTGTGTACTCAAAGGACATAAGTTATATAGACCCGTATACATATATGGGGTTGTTCATTAACTTTAGATTTGCTATGTTTGGGTAAGTTACAAAATAATATATATGTACTAGTCATAAATGATATTTTTTTTCCAATTTATAATGTATGCTCCAAAGGCTCATGCTCGACCGATCTGTATGGATATACGATATGGGGTAGTCCATTGGTTTTTGGTTTTCTAGGTTCAAGGTAAGTTATAAAACAATTAATTTTTAGAGAAATTGTGGATAAAGTTTAAATGAAAATTAAATCATATGTATATGACCGATATACATATAAGGGGTTCTTCTTTGACTTTAGATTTGTTGTGTTCTTTGTATGTTACAAAAATTAATGTGTGGTCCAAGGGTGCATGTTAGACAAATCCATATACAGATAAGCGGTAGTTCATTGACTTTAGATATTCTGCGTTTTGGGTATGCTATAAAATTAATGCGTGGTCCAAGGGTACACGTTAGAAAGACCAGTATACATATCAGGGAAAGTTCAATAAGTTTACAATTGAAGTGTTACGGGTAAGTTATAAAGTTATTGTGAGGTCCAAGGACACAAGTTAGATAGACCCATATACATATAATGGGTTGTTCATTCACTTTAGATTTTCCGTGTTTGGGTAAGTTATAAAATAATGCATATATGTATTAGTCATCAATGGTATATTTTTTTCCATATTATAATGTATACTCCAAATGCCCACGTTCGATCGACAAGTATGCATTTATAGGGTAGTTCATTGACTTTAGGTTTTCTAAGTTCTAGGTAAGTTATACAACAATTAATATTTAGAGAAATTGTGGATAAATTTGATATGAAAATTAAATTATTAGTTTTAAAACTATACGTTTCCTGAATTTATATCAATAGTCATTTCATAGCTCAACCAAACATATATTAGCTGCAGCAATAAAGTGAAGAAGATTAATCTTCAATTAGATACAATGGGTTCCCATGAAGCAAAAACCACTTCCTTCAGGACCGAAGAAGAAGAGAATGATAATTCCTCTTATGCAATGCAGCTGCTATTCTCAGGAGCTCTTCCGATGGTTTTGAATACTGTAATAAAACTTAATGTATTCGAAATCATTGCGAGAGAAGGCCCAAATGCCCAACTCTCCCCTTTCCAAATTGTCTCCCAAATGCCTAACAATAAAAATTCTCAAGCCCCAGAAATGCTAGATCGAATGCTTCGGATGTTAGCTTCCTATTCCATCTTCACGTGCTCTGTTGTTGATTCAAACAAGAGGGTTTACGGGATCTGGGGAGCTGTGTCAAAGTACTTCGTGAAGAATGAAAGCGGATCATCACTTGGTCCTTTTCTTGACTTGCTCCAACATAAACTCACGAACGAAGCATGGTATAAAATTTCACCACTCCTATCGTCACTATTATTTTTGGGTTTGATTGTTATTAATTTTTTACGGGAGGATTATTATAAAAAAAATGGCCCAGTTAAATTATTTAATTTTGTTGATTTTAATTTTGATATTTTATTTTTAGAATTTTAAGATCTTACTTAGTATAAAAATAAGTTTGTTGTAATAATTATTTGTACTTTTATCATTTTTGTGCCAAATGATCAGTAACAAAAAAAATAAAATTAATCTTTTAGAAAAATACCACAAAAGAACAAGGTAATGAAAATGGTCAATTAAATTTTTGAGTGATTTGTTTACTATAGACTATTTTTGAAGTAATTTTTGTGATATTCCTATACAATAAATTTCTTTTTAAGTTAGTGGTTCCGTGAATTATTCTTATAATTCGTACCATTTTCCCCTTTTTGTGCAGTATTAAAAGTTGAAACTATACCTAAGTAATAGAAATAGGAATTTGAAATTTTAATATAATCTTTTTAATTTTCTTTCTACCTAGAGCACCTCTACCTTATCAATTGATGAGGCTAACCCGTATTCGGCCAGATTATGTTTGCGAAATTCAACTTTTGCTTGGCAGAATGTATATATTTTCCTTTCTTGTAATTACGATAAATTTACTAGACTAATAAAAATTTTTTTTTCAAGTTCATGATACATACATGATATTTTGCACGAAAACTTTATATAGATTTCTGGTTTCACCTTGTCCCCAAATTAAACTAATATTAATACAGGCTCAACATGAGAGTGAAATGATCATAGGCAGATCTTAATGGAGACATGTGCCCCACCCTTCCACCCCCGTCTCTCGGAAAAAAATAAAAATATTGGCATTATGTAGTATTCAAGGGCCCCTAAAAAAGTTCATATTTATTATGTATTAATAATTCCATAATAAGTAAGTTTAGATACTATTTCTCTCATGTAATTGTTAATACATTTTATACTACCCTGCTAAATAAATTTTTTTAGGTTTTGGTTTATTTTTTATTTATAAGATTCATTAATGAAAGTGCAATAAAAGAGAATTTTAAAAAATGAATATAATGTATATTAAACGATCTTGACAACTGTATGATAAATTTAGATCGATAGTACACTTATATTAGAAAAACCTTATTGATTGAATTTCCAAAAATAGCTATTACCTACACGTAAGACTAATATGATGATGGTAAAATATTCAAATAAAACACTAAAGAGTTCTTACTATATAGGTAGAAAGTGAAGATTCTTTTTATTTTAAGTAAATAATTGACTTGGTCACACAAAAAATTACTCAAGTTCCGTCTCTAAAAATGATGATATAGTTCAGAAAAAGATAGGATACATAGAGAGAAAAATATTTATGTAAGGACGTATTTCTTTCTTATTGATCTATAATACTTTACTCAACTTTAAATAAATGTATCTCTTTTATTTTGCCTAAGGTACGAATTAGGAGGCTGCAGTTCTCGACTGGGGGCATTCCATTTGAGAGAGCACACAGGGATGCCCATATACAAGTATGCGAGGACTAGACCAAAAGTTTAATGAGACATTCAATGTCTCAATGCTCCATCGAGACAAAGATGGTTGTAGCAAATATTATTGAAAACTATAAGGGCTTTGAGAATCTCAAAACATTGGTTGATGTTGGTGGTGGTCTTTGGTGTTGCTCTTAGTGTCATAACATCTAAATTCCCTAATATTAAGGGTATAAACTATGACTTGCCGCATGTTATAGAGCACGCACCAAAATATCCAAGTGTGTTCTTAGTTTATAATTTATTTCACAACACATCTAGATCATATAAAATGGAAAAATTCACTAATATTGTTTTCTTACGAATAAAATTACAAATTAATCTTAAAAAATATGTCAGCCTTAAACTCTCAGTTTATTAGGCATTGAAAATTTGTATAAAAGTTTTAAATTATAGGAACATATTTATAAGTTTTTTGTCCCTTACCAATTATTCCCAATACATTAAAAAGTTAATCAAACAATCGTAATTTCTCACGATATTAAAAAGTTAATATCCTAACCTTAGTGGAATGTTCGTATTGAAAGATTATATATTTCAAGCATATAGATGTTTACTACAGATAGGCACTTGCATAATTTCACGAAATTCTTTGACAAAATTGTGAAATTACGTGTTGACTGAATTGTCTTATAATTCGTTCTTTTCTTTTTCTTGTACATAGGAGTGGAACACATTGGGGGTGATATGTTTGTGAGTGTCCCAGAAGGAGATGCCATCTTCATGAAGGTAAGATTTCTTTTCGGATCAGATTAGTTTTTGAAGGGGTGGGGGAGCGGGGAATAAATACTTTAAAATACTACGTGGTTAATATATGAGAAAAAATTACTCCTTAATAACGGTTAGGGAATCCTTTCCTCTTGAGGTACCTTTTGGGGGTGAGTAAGGCCAAACTCAACATTTTAGCAGCCCATATGAAACATTTGGATGGAGAATAATAGGAGGGTTAGATGGGAGATGAGGGAAAAAATTACCTTATTTATTATTTTTGACTAACATTGTTATTGATTAAATGTTAAATTAAAAATGTCATGGCCTAATGCACTTTATTTCTCTTCGAACCCCTCCAATTCGGGAGGAGGAAAAATTTAATGTGTGAATGTGTAGAACGCCCCTCCACATTTAAAACTTATTTTGTTCATTAAGGATCTTATATTACTTATTCTAATGTAGTGTCTACCATACAAAAGTTGTAACCTATCCTTTAGAATTATTTTTAAAAAATTCCTCTGAGATTTATCTTCCAAAGCTTAGGGCTTTCATTTTTATTCTATAGAATTTATTAATAAACGAATATAATAGAAGTGTTGCAAGGAAAGTAAAATAAAGAAAGTAAAATTATATTACAAGTTGTCTTAGATGATCCGGCGATCCTTGCTTATATTAGTTAAGGTCAACGAATGAAGGGGGAAAAAAGAGGCAAGGGATATAGACTTAAATCCGAATATGACATTTAAGTATTTTCTTGGAATTTTGTTTATTAATTTAGATTGAAATTAGTTTCCCCTAGTAATTAATTAAATGGTGAAGAAATTTCATTTTACATCCCTTCAATTATTTATTTATTTGGTAGAATACATCCCTTCAATTTCTACCAAATGAAAAGGTATAGAGGAAGTACATGTCTCATCCCGAACGAGATAATTGTCAAAACTTATTTGCTTGCCAAATATAGATTTGTGAACGAAATTAAATTTTATATCTACTCAGTATTCTTGTTTTAGCCTAAGAAGAAAACTGTCACAATTCATTCACTTCCCCTTATGTTTAAGATCAAAAAATAGATATACTGAAGAAATTTTATTGCAATAGACGGTACTTCATAATTGGGATGACGATCATTGCTTGAGATTGTTGAAGAACTGCTACAAAGCGCTGCCGGAAAGCGGAAATTTGATTGTTGTGGATGCAATTATTCCCATGAATCCTGATAATAGTTCATCTACTAAACACATAGCCCAAGTTGATATGTTTATGCTACTGAATCAACAACCAGGTGCGAAAGAACGAACTGAGCAAGAATTTTTTACCTTGGCAACTAAAGCTGGATTCAAAAGGATACAGAGAAAATGTGTTTTCTTTGATTTGTGGGTGATGGAGTTCAACAAATGAAAAGTGTCTTGTGATAATTTTCCATACTTTCATAACTTTAATGTTTTTTTTCGCAATATACAAATTTGTATTTTGAGTTGTTTTACTGTTAGAATTCTAGTAGAAAAGGAAAAAATTATACTAATGGTTTGCGAGAGAAGTGATTTAAAGAAAAAAATGGCAATGACAAGGATATTACATTTCTAGCTATCTTATCATTCCACCAGGAGATTGGAAAAAGAGAGAAATAGTTTTTGATTGATTTTGAAAAAGAGACAAATATATGTTTAAATTTAAGAAATTATGCAATTAACACTAATACGATTTTGAAAGTTCATATGTTCTTAAGAAAATTGATTGATTTGGATGTGTTGTTTTTCCCTTGAAATACATGACGCATATGATGAATTTCTAGTCAAAATGACAGGATTTAAAAAAAGGCTAGGTTGTTAAAGTTTACGATTGGTAAAAGCATTATATGGTTTGAAACAAGCATTAATGAAATGGGATGAAGAGTTTGACTGTTCAGTGATTACCAACGAATTCAAATTAACGAGTGTGACAAGTGTATTATATATATAAAAGACAACCAAAAACCTGATGAATTCAAAATATGAAATGGTAAATATGTGATATAATAACATGATTTTAGGAATTAAATTATAAGAACAACGTATGGTCTAATTTTGAGTTAAGCCGTTTTGTGAAAGAAATTTAACAAGAATGATTTTGGTGTTGCTCGAACGAACTTAGATTAATAACTCAATGCATCCAAGAATCCTAGAGATAGTATATCTCAAGTAGAAAACTCCATGATTATTGAGATTTTTTCTAAGCAAGATTTTTGGGAGTTTTATGTAGCTAATGAGTTGCACTAGAGCAGATATTGATATAGATGATACTGTAAGCAAGTTGAGTGGATATACGAGTAATCCAATTGTGGGGCTTTAAACTGCCATAGTTAGAGTGCAAAGATACCTACGACATACTGATAACTATGGACTGTGCCATAACAAGTATCCAACATTTGTAAAAGGTTACATAGATTCTAATTGGATATCTGATATAGAGGACTCAAAGTCTACAAGTGACCATGTGTTCACACTAGCCGGTCGTGTCATGAAAATATCCAAAATACAAATCGTTATAACCATATCCACGATTGAATCTGAACCCATCATTAGACAGATTTGGGGAAGAACTACATTGCTACGCCTTTTCTTGGAGGATAACCCAAAGTCGGAAAGCACGTGCTTTGCATATTTGTATCCATTGTAATAACTAATTAGCAATTGAAAGAAGCGGGTATGGTTACGTATAATGGTAAGCCGACATTAAAGAGAATTATTTATATTGACTCCGTGGCTAATATACGAGAAACAATTACTCCTTAACAAGGAGTGGGGAATCTTTCCTCTTGTTATATATTTTCGGGTGAGTAAGATGGAAAATTAACAATTTAACAACATAAAAGAAACATTTGGATGAAGAACAATAGGAGGTAGAGGGGAGATTAGAAAAAGAATTATTTGATTTATTTTTTTCTCTAACATTGTTCTTGATTAAATTTTTATTAAAAAATGACATTGCCTAATGCACCTTATTTCTCTTCCAAAGCCTCCAATTTCGGAGGCACGAAAATGCTAATGTGTGAATATGTAGAACTCCCCTCCACATTTAGTTCATTTAGGATCTTCAATTACATATTCTAATATATTGACCACCACACATCAGTAAAAACTTTTCCTTTAGAATTATTTTTACAAAATCCTTTTTGATTTTTATACAGCTTAGGGTTTGCCCTTGATTTTGTTGAATTTATTAATAAAATTACATAAAAGAACTGTTGTAAAGAAAGTAAAATTTTATCGGGAAGGTGTCTTAGATGATCCGTCGATCCTAGCTTAATTTAGTTGAGATGAATGAATAAAGCCAAAAAAAAAAAGAGCAAGGGATATAAACTTAAATATGAATGTGGCATTTAAGCATTTGTTTGGAATATCGTAATAGTTTAGATATGAATTAAATTCCTCATCATTAATTAAATGGCTGGACAAATTTATGTTTACATCCTCTTATTTATTTATTTATTTAGTAGAATCTATCCCTTCAATTTCTACAAAATAAAAAGGTGTAAAGGAAGTACATGAGTCATCCCCAATAAAATAATTGTCACAATTCGTGTACTTGTGCATTATTGTTTTGTTAGCTAAATTAAATTTTACATCGACCTAAAATATTTGTTTTAAGACAGCAAGATAATTGTTATAATTAATTGACTTGCCCTTATGTTTAACATTAATAAATGGATGTACTGATGAACTTTTATTGAAATAGACGATAATTCATAATTGGGATGATGATCATTGCTTGAGATTATAGATAAACTGCTACAAAAATGAGCGAAATTAAGACAGAATAAATAGTCATAAGAGTAAATTTTCCTAAAACCATATATGTATATATATGTAGATATATGTATATATATGCATTTATATATATACATATGTAAATATATCTGTGTATATAAATACATTCATAGATATGTATATATATGTATTTGTATATATATGTATATATGTATATACATACGTAAATATATCTGCGTATTTATCTATATATATGTATATATATACATATATAAACATATGCTTAAGTATATAAGGGGTAACTCATTCAATTTTAGATTTGTTGTTTTTTAGGTAAGTGATAAAATTAATGCGAGGTACAAGGTCACACGTTAGAAAGACTAGTATGCATATAAGGAGCCGTTCATGGACGATAGATTTTTTTAGTTCTAGGTAACTTATAATATTAATGAGTGGTCCAAGGGCATTTGTTAGAAAGACCCATATACATATAAGGGTAGTTCATTGACTTTAGATTTTTTGTATTGTTTGTAAGTTATAAAATTAATTTGTGGTCCAAGGGTAAATGTTAGACAAAGCCATATACATATAAGGGGTAGTTCATTGGCTTTAGATTTCATGTGTTTTGGGTAAGTTATAAAATTAATGTGTTGTCCAAGGGTACACATTAAAAAGACCAATATACATATAAGGAACATTTAATTAGTTTACAGTTTCAGTGTGCTAGGTAAGTTATAAAGTTATTGTGTACTCAAAGGACATAAGTTATATAGACCCGTATACATATATGGGGTTGTTCATTAACTTTAGATTTGCTATGTTTGGGTAAGTTACAAAATAATATATATGTACTAGTCATAAATGATATTTTTTTTCCAATTTATAATGTATGCTCCAAAGGCTCATGCTGGACCGATCTGTATGGATATACGATATGGGGTAGTCCATTGGTTTTTGGTTTTCTAGGTTCAAGGTAAGTTATAAAACAATTAATTTTTAGAGAAATTGTGGATAAAGTTTAAATGAAAATTAAATCATATGTATATGACCGATATACATATAAGGGGTTCTTCTTTGACTTTAGATTTGTTGTGTTCTTTGTATGTTACAAAATTAATGTGTGGTCCAAGGGTGCATGTTAGACAAATCCATATACAGATAAGCGGTAGTTCATTGACTTTAGATATTCTGCGTTTTGGGTACGCTATAAAATTAATGCGTGGTCCAAGGGTACACGTTAGAAAGACCAGTATACATATCAGGGAAAGTTCAATAAGTTTACAATTGAAGTGTTCTGGGTAAGTTATAAAGTTACTGTGAGGTCCAAGGACACAAGTTAGATAGACCCATATACATATAATGGGTTGTTCATTCACTTTAGATTTTCCGTGTTTGGGTAAGTTATAAAATAATGCATATATGTATTAGTCATCAATGGTATATTTTTTCCATATTATAATGTATACTCCAAATGCCCACGTTCGACTGACAAGTATGCATTTATAGGGTAGTTCATTGACTTTAGGTTTTCTAAGTTCTAGGTAAGTTATACAACAATTAATATTTAGAGAAATTGTGGATAAATTTGATATGAAAATTAAATTATTAGTTTTAAAACTATACGTTTCCTGAATTTATATCAATAGTCATTTCATAGCTCAACCAAACATATATTAGCTGCAGCAATAAAGTGAAGAAGATTAATCTTCAATTAGATACAATGGGTTCCCATGAAGCAAAAACCACTTCCTTCAGTACCGAAGAAGAAGAGAATGATAATTCCTCTTATGCAATGCAGCTGCTATTCTCAGGAGCTCTTCCGATGGTTTTGAATACTGTAATAAAACTTAATGTATTCGAAATCATTGCGAGAGAAGGCCCAAATGCCCAACTCTCCCCTTTCCAAATTGTCTCCCAAATGCCTAACAATAAAAATTCTCAAGCCCCAGAAATGCTAGATCGAATGCTTCGGATGTTAGCTTCCTATTCCATCTTCACGTGCTCTGTTGTTGATTCAAACAAGAGGGTTTACGGACTGGGGACTGTGTCAAAGTACTTCGTGAAGAATGAAAGCGGATCATCACTTGGTCCTTTTCTTGACTTGCTCCAACATAAACTCACGAACGAAGCATGGTATAAAATTTCACCACTCCTATCGTCACTATTATTTTTGGGTTTGATTGTTATTAATTTTTTACCGGAGGATTATTATAAAAAAAATGGCCCTAGTTAAATTATTTAATTTTGTTGATTTTAATTTTGATATTTTATTTTTAGAATTTTAAGATCTTACTTAGTATAAAAATAAGTTTGTTGTAATAATTATTTGTACTTTTATCATTTTTGTGCCAAATGATCAGTAACAAAAAAAATAAAATTAATCTTTTAGAAAAATACCACAAAAGAACAAGGTAATGAAAATGGTCAATTAAATTTTTGAGTGATTTGTTTACTATAGACTATTTTTGAAGTAATTTTTGTGATATTCCTATACAATAAATTTCTTTTTAAGTTAGTGGTTCCGTGAATTATTCTTATAATTCGTACCATTTTCCCCTTTTTGTGCAGTATTAAAAGTTGAAACTATACCTAAGTAATAGAAATAGGAATTTGAAATTTTAATATAATCTTTTTAATTTTCTTTCTACCTAGAGCACCTCTACCTTATCAATTGATGAGGCTAACCCGTATTCGGCCAGATTATGTTTGCGAAATTCAACTTTTGCTTGGCAGAATGTATATATTTTCCTTTCTTGTAATTACGATAAATTTACTAGACTAATAAAAATTTTTTTTTCAAGTTCATGATACATACATGATATTTTGCACGAAGACTTTATATAGATTTCTGGTTTCACCTTGTCCCCAAATTAAACTAATATTAATACAGGCTCAACATGAGAGTGAAATGATCATAGGCAGATCTTAATGGAGACATGTGCCCCACCCTTCCACCCCCCCCCGTCTCTCGGAAAAAAAAATAAAAATATTGGCATTATGTAGTATTCAAGGGCCCCTAAAAAAGTTCATATTTATTATGTATTAATAATTCCATAATAAGTAAGTTTAGATACTATTTCTCTCATGTAATTGTTAATACATTTTATACTACCCTGCTAAATAAATTTTTTTAGGTTTTGGTTTATTTTTTATTTATAAGATTCATTAATGAAAGTGCAATAAAAGAGAATTTTAAAAAATGAATATAATGTATATTAAACGATCTTGACAACTGTATGATAAATTTAGATCTATAGTACACTTATATTAGAAAAACCTTATTGATTGAATTTCCAAAAATAGCTATTACCTACACGTAAGACTAATATGATGATGGTAAAATATTCAAATAAAACACTAAAGAGTTCTTACTATATAGGTAGAAAGTGAAGATTCTTTTTGTTTTAAGTAAATAATTGACTTGGTCACGCAAAAAATTACTCAAGTTCCGTCTCTAAAAATGATGATATAGTTCAGAAAAAGATAGGATACATAGAGAGAAAAATATTTATGTAAGGACGTATTTCTTTCTTATTGATCTATAATACTTTACTCAACTTTAAATAAATGTATCTCTTTTATTTTGCCTAAGGTACGAATTAGGAGCTGCAGTTCTCGACGGGGGCATTCCATTTGAGAGAGCACACAGGATGCCCATATACAAGTATGCAGGACTAGACCAAAAGTTTAATGAGACATTCAATGTCTCAATGCTCCATCAGACAAAGATGGTTGTAGCAAATATTATTGAAAACTATAAGGGCTTTGAGAATCTCAAAACATTGGTTGATGTTGGTGGTGGTGCTGGTGTTGCTCTTAGTGTCATAACATCTAAATTCCCTAATATTAAGGGTATAAACTATGACTTGCCGCATGTTATAGAGCACGCACCAAAATATCCAGGTGTGTTCTTAGTTTATAATTTATTTCACAACACATCTAGATCATATAAAATGGAAAAATTCACTAATATTGTTTTCTTACGAATAAAATTACAAATTAATCTTAAAAAATATGTCAGCCTTAAACTCTCAGTTTATTAGGCATTGAAAATTTGTATAAAAGTTTTAAATTATAGGAACATATTTATAAGTTTTTTGTCCCTTACCAATTATTCCCAATACATTAAAAAGTTAATCAAACAATCGTAATTTCTCACGATATTAAAAAGTTAATATCCTAACCTTAGTGGAATGTTCGTATTGAAAGATTATATATTTCAAGCATATAGATGTTTACTACAGATAGGCACTTGCATAATTTCACGAAATTCTTTGACAAAATTGTGAAATTACGTGTTGACTGAATTGTCTTATAATTCGTTCTTTTCTTTTTCTTGTACATAGGAGTGGAACACATTGGGGGTGATATGTTTGTGAGTGTCCCAGAAGGAGATGCCATCTTCATGAAGGTAAGATTTCTTTTCGGATCAGATTAGTTTTTGAAGGGGTGGGGGAGCGGGGAATAAATACTTTAAAATACTACGTGGTTAATATATGAGAAAAAATTACTCCTTAATAACGGTTAGGGAATCCTTTCCTCTTGAGGTACCTTTTGGGGGTGAGTAAGGCCAAACTCAACATTTTAGCAGCCCATATGAAACATTTGGATGGAGAATAATAGGAGGGTTAGATGGGAGATGAGGGAAAAAATTACCTTATTTATTATTTTTGACTAACATTGTTATTGATTAAATGTTAAATTAAAAATGTCATGGCCTAATGCACTTTATTTCTCTTCGAACCCCTCCAATTCGGGAGGAGGAAAAATTTAATGTGTGAATGTGTAGAACGCCCCTCCACATTTAAAACTTATTTTGTTCATTAAGGATCTTATATTACTTATTCTAATGTAGTGTCTACCATACAAAAGTTGTAACCTATCCTTTAGAATTATTTTTAAAAAATTCCTCTGAGATTTATCTTCCAAAGCTTAGGGCTTTCATTTTATTCTATAGAATTTATTAATAAACGAATATAATAGAAGTGTTGCAAGGAAAGTAAAATAAAGAAAGTAAAATTATATTACAAGTTGTCTTAGATGATCCGGCGATCCTTGCTTATATTAGTTAAGGTCAACGAATGAAGGGGGAAAAAAGAGGCAAGGGATATAGACTTAAATCTGAATATGACATTTAAGTATTTTCTTGGAATTTTTTATTAATTTAGATTGAAATTAGTTTCCCCTAGTAATTAATTAAATGGCTGAAGAAATTTCATTTTACATCCCTTCAATTATTTATTTATTTGGTAGAATACATCCCTTCAATTTCTACCAAATGAAAAGGTATAGAGGAAGTACATGTCTCATCCCGAACGAGATAATTGTCAAAAACTTATTTGCTTGCCAAATATAGATTTGTGAAACGAAATTAAATTTTATATCTACTCGATATTCTTGTTTTAGCCTAAGAAGAAAACTGTCACAATTCATTCACTTCCCCTTATGTTTAAGATCAAAAAATAGATATACTGAAGAAATTTTATTGCAATAGACGGTACTTCATAATTGGGATGACGATCATTGCTTGAGATTGTTGAAGAACTGCTACAAAGCGCTGCCGGAAAGCGGAAATTTGATTGTTGTGGATGCAATTATTCCCATGAATCCTGATAATAGTTCATCTACTAAACACATAGCCCAAGTTGATATGTTTATGCTACTGAATCAACAACCAGGTGCGAAAGAACGAACTGAGCAAGAATTTTTTACCTTGGCAACTAAAGCTGGATTCAAAAGGATACAGAGAAAATGTGTTTTCTTTGATTTGTGGGTGATGGAGTTCAACAAATGAAAAGTGTCTTGTGATAATTTTCCATACTTTCATAACTTTAATGTTTTTTTTCGCAATATACAAATTTGTATATTGAGTTGTTTTACTGTTAGAATTCTAGTAGAAAAGGAAAAAATTATACTAATGGTTTGCGAGAGAAGTGATTTAAAGAAAAAAATGGCAATGACAAGGATATTACATTTCTAGCTATCTTATCATTCCACCAGGAGATTGGAAAAAGAGAGAAATAGTTTTTGATTGATTTTGAAAAAGAGACAAATATATGTTTAAATTTAAGAAATTATGCAATTAACACTAATACGATTTTGAAAGTTCATATGTTCTTAAGAAAATTGATTGATTTGGATGTGTTGTTTTTCCCTTGAAATACATGACGCATATGATAATTTCTAGTCAAAATGACAGGATTTAAAAAAAGGCTAGGTTGTTAAAGTTTACGATTGGTAAAAGCATTATATGGTTTGAAACAAGCATTAATGAAATGGGATGAAGAGTTTGACTGTTCAGTGATTACCAACAAATTCAAATTAACGAGTGTGACAAGTGTATTATATATATAAAAGACAACCAAAAACCTGATGAATTCAAAATATGAAATGGTAAATATGTGATGTAATAACATGATTTTAGGAATTAAATTATAAGAACAACGTATGGTCTAATTTTGAGTTAAGCCGTTTTGTGAAAGAAATTTAACAAGAATGATTTTGGTGTTGCTCGAACGAACTTAGATTAATAACTCAATGCATCCAAGAATCCTAGAGATAGTATATCTCAAGTAGAAAACTCCATGATTATTGAGATTTATTCTAAGCAAGATTTTTGGGAGTTTTATGTAGCTAATGAGTTGCACTAGAGCAGATATTGATATAGATGATACTGTAAGCAAGTTGAGTGGATATACGAGTAATCCAATTGTGGGGCTTTAAACTGCCATAGTTAGAGTGCAAAGATACCTACGACATACTGATAACTATGGACTGTGCCATAACAAGTATCCAACATTTGTAAAAGGTTACATAGATTCTAATTGGATATCTGATATAGAGGATTCAAAGTCTACAAGTGACCATGTGTTCACACTAGCCGGTCGTGTCATGAAAATATCCAAAATACAAATCGTTATAACCATATCCACGATTGAATCTGAACCCATTATTAGACAGATTTGGAGAAGAACTACATTGCTACGCCTTTTCTTGGAGGATAACCCAAAGTCGGAAAGCACGTGCTGCATATTTGTATCCATTGTAATAACTAATTAGCAATTGAAAGAGCAGGTATGGTTCTGTATAATGGTAAGCCGACATTAAAGAGAATTATTTATATTGACTCCGTGGCTAATATACGAGAAACAATTACTCCTTAACAAGGAGTGGGGAATCTTTCCTCTTGTTATATATTTTCGGGTGAGTAAGATGGAAAATTAACAATTTAACAACATAAAAGAAACATTTGGATGAAGAACAATAGGAGGTAGAGGGGAGATTAGAAAAAGAATTATTTGATTTATTTTTTTCTCTAACATTGTTCTTGATTAAATTTTTATTAAAAAATGACATTGCCTAATGCACCTTATTTCTCTTCCAAAGCCTCCAATTTCGGAGGCACGAAAATGCTAATGTGTGAATATGTAGAACTCCCCTCCACATTTAGTTCATTTAGGATCTTCAATTACATATTCTAATATATTGACCACCACACATCAGTAAAAACTTTTCCTTTAGAATTATTTTTACAAAATCCTTTTTGATTTTTATACAGCTTAGGGTTTGCCCTTGATTTTGTTGAATTTATTAATAAAATTACATAAAAGAACTGTTGTAAAGAAAGTAAAATTTTATCAGAAGGTGTCTTAGATGATCTGTCGATCCTAGCTTAATTTAGTTGAGATGAATGAATAAAGCCAAAAAAAAAAGAGCAAGGGATATAAACTTAAATATGAATGTGGCATTTAAGCATTTGTTTGGAATATCGTAATAGTTTAGATATGAATTAAATTCCTCATCATTAATTAAATGGCTGGACAAATTTATGTTTACATCCTCTTATTTATTTATTTATTTAGTAGAATCTATCCCTTCAATTTCTACAAAATAAAAAGGTGTAAAGGAAGTACATGAGTCATCCCCAATAAAATAATTGTCACAATTCGTGTACTTGTGCATTATTGTTTTGTTAGCTAAATTAAATTTTACATCGACCTAAAATATTTGTTTTAAGACAGCAAGATAATTGTTATAATTAATTGACTTGCCCTTATGTTTAACATTAATAAATGGATGTACTGATGAACTTTTATTGAAATAGACGATAATTCATAATTGGGATGATGATCATTGCTTGAGATTATTGATTAACTGCTACAAAAATGAGCGAAATTAAGACAGAATAAATAGTTATAAGAGTAAATTTTCCTAAAACCATATATGTATATATATGTAGATATATGTATATATATGCATTTATATATATACATATGTAAATATATCTGTGTATATAAATACATTCATAGATATGTATATATATGTATTTGTATATATATGTATATATGTATATACATACGTAAATATATCTGCGTATTTATCTATATATATGTATATATATACATATATAAACATATGTTTAAGTATATAAGGGGTAACTCATTCAATTTTAGATTTGTTGTTTTTTAGGTAAGTGATAAAATTAATGTGAGGTACAAGGTCACACGTTAGAAAGACTAGTATGCATATAAGGAGCCGTTCATGGACGATAGATTTTTTTAGTTCTAGGTAACTTATAATATTAATGAGTGGTCCAAGGGCATTTGTTAGAAAGACCCATATACATATAAGGGTAGTTCATTGACTTTAGATTTTTTGTATTGTTTGTAAGTTATAAAATTAATTTGTGGTCCAAGGGTAAATGTTAGACAAAGCCATATACATATAAGGGGTAGTTCATTGGCTTTAGATTTCATGTGTTTTGGGTAAGTTATAAAATTAATGTGTTGTCCAAGGGTACACATTAAAAAGACCAATATACATATAAGGAACATTTAATTAGTTTACAGTTTCAGTGTGCTAGGTAAGTTATAAAGTTATTGTGTACTCAAAGGACATAAGTTATATAGACCCGTATACATATATGGGGTTGTTCATTAACTTTAGATTTGCTATGTTTGGGTAAGTTACAAAATAATATATATGTACTAGTCATAAATGATATTTTTTTTCCAATTTATAATGTATGCTCCAAAGGCTCATGCTCGACCGATCTGTATGGATATACGATATGGGGTAGTCCATTGGTTTTTGGTTTTCTAGGTTCAAGGTAAGTTATAAAACAATTAATTTTTAGAGAAATTGTGGATAAAGTTTAAATGAAAATTAAATCATATGTATATGACCGATATACATATAAGGGGTTCTTCTTTGACTTTAGATTTGTTGTGTTCTTTGTATGTTACAAAATTAATGTGTGGTCCAAGGGTGCATGTTAGACAAATCCATATACAGATAAGCGGTAGTTCATTGACTTTAGATATTCTGCGTTTTGGGTATGCTATAAAATTAATGCGTGGTCCAAGGGTACACGTTAGAAAGACCAGTATACATATCAGGGAAAGTTCAATAAGTTTACAATTGAAGTGTTCTGGGTAAGTTATAAAGTTATTGTGAGGTCCAAGGACACAAGTTAGATAGACCCATATACATATAACGGGTTGTTCATTCACTTTAGATTTTCCGTGTTTGGGTAAGTTATAAAATAATGCATATTTGTATTAGTCATCAATGGTATATTTTTTCCGTATTATAATGTATACTCCAAATGCCCACGTTCGACTGACAAGTATGCATTTATAGGGTAGTTCATTGACTTTAGGTTTTCTAAGTTCTAGGTAAGTTATACAACAATTAATATTTAGAGAAATTGTGGATAAATTTGATATGAAAATTAAATTATTAGTTTTAAAACTATACGTTTCCTGAATTTATATCAATAGTCATTTCATAGCTCACCCAAACATATATTAGCTGCAGCAATAAATTGAAGAAGAGTAATCTTCAATTAGATACAATGGGTTCCCATGAAGCAAAAACCACTTCCTTCAGTACCGAAGAAGAAGAGAATGATAATTCCTCTTATGCAATGCAGTTGCTATTCTCGGGGAGCTCTTCCGATGGTTTTGAATACTGTAATAAAACTTAATGTATTCGAAATCATTGCGAGAGAAGGCCCAAATGCCCAACTCTCCCCTTTCCAAATTGTCTCCCAAATGCCTAACAATAAAAATTCTCAAGCCCCAGAAATGCTAGATCGAATGCTTCGGATGTTAGCTTCCTATTCCATCTTCACGTGCTCTGTTGTTGATTCAAACAAGAGGGTTTACGGACTGGGGACTGTGTCAAAGTACTTCGTGAAGAATGAAAGCGGATCATCACTTGGTCCTTTTCTTGACTTGCTCCAACATAAACTCACGAACGAAGCATGGTATAAAATTTCACCACTCCTATCGTCACTATTATTTTTGGGTTTGATTGTTATTAATTTTTTACGGGAGGATTATTATAAAAAAAATGGCCCAGTTAAATTATTTAATTTTGTTGATTTTAATTTTGATATTTTATTTTTAGAATTTTAAGATCTTACTTAGTATAAAAATAAGTTTGTTGTAATAATTATTTGTACTTTTATCATTTTTGTGCCAAATGATCAGTAACAAAAAAAATAAAATTTATCTTTTAGAAAAATACCACAAAAGAACAAGGTAATGAAAATGGTCAATTAAATTTTTGAGTGATTTGTTTACTATAGACTATTTTTGAAGTAATTTTTGTGATATTCCTATACAATAAATTTCTTTTTAAGTTAGTGGTTCCGTGAATTATTCTTAAAATTCGTACCATTTTCCCCTTTTTGTGCAGTATTAAAAGTTGAAACTATACCTAAGTAATAGAAATAGGAATTTCAAATTTTAATATAATCTTTTTAATTTTCTTTCTACCTAGAGCACCTCTACCTTATCAATTGATGAGGCTAACCCGTATTCGGCCAGATTATGTTTGCGAAATTCAACTTTTGCTTGGCAGAATGTATATATTTTCCTTTCTTGTAATTACGATAAATTTACTAGACTAATAAAAAAAATTTTTTCAAGTTCATGATACATACATGATATTTTGCACGAAAACTTTATATAGATTTCTGGTTTCACCTTGTCCCCAAATTAAACTAATATTAATACAGGCTCAACATGAGAGTGAAATGATCATAGGCAGATCTTAATGGAGACATGTGCCCCACCCTTCCACCCCCGTCTCTCGGAAAAAAATAAAAATATTGGCATTATGTAGTATTCAAAGGCCCCTAAAAAAGTTCATATTTATTATGTATTAATAATTCCATAATAAGTAAGTTTAGATACTATTTCTCTCATGTAATTGTTAATACATTTTATACTACCCTGCTAAATAAATTTTTTTAGGTTTTGGTTTATTTTTTATTTATAAGATTCATTAATGAAAGTGCAATAAAAGAGAATTTTAAAAAATGAATATAATGTATATTAAACGATCTTGACAACTGTATGATAAATTTAGATCTATAGTACACTTATATTAGAAAAACCTTATTGATTGAATTTCCAAAAATAGCTATTACCTACACGTAAGACTAATATGATGATGGTAAAATATTCAAATAAAACGCTAAAGAGTTCTTACTATATAGGTAGAAAGTGAAGATTCTTTTTGTTTTAAGTAAATAATTGACTTGGTCACAAAAAAAATTACTCAAGTTCCGTCTCTAAAAATGATGATATAGTTCAGAAAAAGATAGGATACATAGAGAGAAAAATATTTATGTAAGGACGTATTTCTTTCTTATTGATCTATAATACTTTACTCAACTTTAAATAAATGTATCTCTTTTATTTTGCCTAAGGTACGAATTAGGAGCTGCAGTTCTTGACGGGGGCATTCCATTTGAGAGAGCACACAGGATGCCCATATACAAGTATGCAGGACTAGACCAAAAGTTTAATGAGACATTCAATGTCTCAATGCTCCATCAGACAAAGATGGTTGTAGCAAATATTATTGAAAACTATAAGGGCTTTGAGAATCTCAAAACATTGGTTGATGTTGGTGGTGGTCTTTGGTGTTGCTCTTAGTGTCATAACATCTAAATTCCCTAATATTAAGGGTATAAACTATGACTTGCCGCATGTTATAGAGCACGCACCAAAATATCCAGGTGTGTTCTTAGTTTATAATTTATTTCACAACACATCTAGATCATATAAAAAGGAAAAATTCACTAATATTGTTTTCTTACGAATAAAATTACAAATTAATCTTAAAAAACATGTCAGCCTTAAACTCTCAGTTTATTAGGCATTGAAAATTTGTATAAAAGTTTTAAATTATAGGAACATATTTATAAGTTTTTTGTCCCTTACCAATTATTCCCAATACATTAAAAAGTTAATCAAACAATCGTAATTTCTCACGATATTAAAAAGTTAATATCCTAACCTTAGTGGAATGTTCGTATTGAAAGATTATATATTTCAAGCATATAGATGTTTACTACAGATAGGCACTTGCATAATTTCACGAAATTCTTTGAAAAAATTGTGAAATTACGTGTTGACTGAATTGTCTTATAATTCGTTCTTTTCTTTTTCTTGTACATAGGAGTGGAACACATTGGGGGTGATATGTTTGTGAGTGTCCCAGAAGGAGATGCCATCTTCATGAAGGTAAGATTTCTTTTCGGATCAGATTAGTTTTTGAAGGGGTAGGGGAGCGGGGAATAAATACTTTAAAATACTACGTGGTTAATATATGAGAAAAAATTACTCCTTAATAAGGGTTAGGGAATCCTTTCCTCTTGAGGTACCTTTTGGGGGTGAGTAAGGCCAAACTCAACATTTTAGCAGCCCATATGAAACATTTGGATGGAGAATAATAGGAGGGTTAGATGGGAGATGAGGGAAAAAATTACCTTATTTATTATTTTTGACTAACATTGTTATTGATTAAATGTTAAATTAAAAATGTCATGGCCTAATGCACTTTATTTCTCTTCGAACCCCTCCAATTCGGGAGGAGGAAAAATTTAATGTGTGAATGTGTAGAACGCCCCTCCACATTTAAAACTTATTTTGTTCATTAAGGATCTTATATTACTTATTCTAATGTAGTGTCTACCATACAAAAGTTGTAACCTATCCTTTAGAATTATTTTTAAAAAATTCCTCTGAGATTTATCTTCCAAAGCTTAGGGCTTTCATTTTATTCTATAGAATTTATTAATAAACGAATATAATAGAAGTGTTGCAAGGAAAGTAAAATAAAGAAAGTAAAATTATATTACAAGTTGTCTTAGATGATCCGGCGATCCTTGCTTATATTAGTTAAGGTCAACGAATGAAGGGGGAAAAAAGAGGCAAGGGATATAGACTTAAATCTGAATATGACATTTAAGTATTTTCTTGGAATTTTTTATTAATTTAGATTGAAATTAGTTTCCCCTAGTAATTAATTAAATGGCTGAAGAAATTTCATTTTACATCCCTTCAATTATTTATTTATTTGGTAGAATACATCCCTTCAATTTCTACCAAATGAAAAGGTATAGAGGAAGTACATGTCTCATCCCGAACGAGATAATTGTCAAAACTTATTTGCTTGCCAAATATAGATTTGTGAACGAAATTAAATTTTATATCTACTCAGTATTCTTGTTTTAGCCTAAGAAGAAAACTGTCACAATTCATTCACTTCCCCTTATGTTTAAGATCAAAAAATAGATATACTGAAGAAATTTTATTGCAATAGACGGTACTTCATAATTGGGATGACGATCATTGCTTGAGATTGTTGAAGAACTGCTACAAAGCGCTGCCGGAAAGCGGAAATTTGATTGTTGTGGATGCAATTATTCCCATGAATCCTGATAATAGTTCATCTACTAAACACATAGCCCAAGTTGATATGTTTATGCTACTGAATCAACAACCAGTGCGAAAAGAACGAACTCGAGCAAGAATTTTTTTACCTTGGCAACTAAAGTCGGATTCAAAAGGATACAGAGAAAATGTGTTTTCTTTGATTTGTGGGTGATGGAGTTCAACAAATGAAAAGTGTCTTGTGATAATTTTCCATACTTTCATAACTTTAATGTTTTTTTTCGCAATATACAAATTTGTATTTTGAGTTGTTTTGCTGTTAGAATTCTAGTAGAAAAGGAAAAAATTACATTAATGGTTTGCGAGAGAAGTGATTTAAAGAAAAAAAATGGCAATGACAAGGATATTACATTTCTAGCTATCTTATCATTCCACCAGGAGATTGGAAAAAGAGAGAAATAGTTTTTGATTGATTTTGAAAAAAAGAAAAATATATGTTTAAATTTAAGAAATTATGCAATTAACACTAATACGATTTTGAAAGTTCATATGTTCTTAAGAAAATTGATTGATTTGGATGTGTTGTTTTTCCCTTGGATGATACTGTAAGCAAGTTGAGTGGATATACGAGTAATCCAATTGTGGGGCTTTAAACTGCCATAGTTAGAGTGCAAAGATACCTACGACATACTGATAACTATGGACTGTGCCATAACAAGTATCCAACATTTGTAAAAGGTTACATAGATTCTAATTGGATATCTGATATAGAGGATTCAAAGTCTACAAGTGACCATGTGTTCACACTAGCCGGTCGTGTCATGAAAATATCCAAAATACAAATCGTGATAACCATATCCACGATTAAATCTGAACCCATCATTAGACAGATTTGGAGAAGAACTACATTGCTACGCCTTTTCTTGGAGGATAACCCAAAGTCGGAAAGCACGTGCTGCATATTTGTATCCATTGTAATAACTAATTAGCAATTGAAAGGGCATGTATGGTTCTGTATAATGGTAAGCCGACATTGTTTTGTCAAAGACACAGTACCATTAAAGAGTTTCTTTCATCAGAATTATTTCAATTGACTACGTCGCTAATATACGAGAAACAATTACTCCTCAATAAGGAGTGGGAAATCTTTCCTCTTGTTATACATTTTGGAGTGAGTAAGATGGAAAATTAACAATTTAACAACATAAAAGAAACATTTGGATGAAGAACAATAGGAGTGCTAGAGGAGAGATTAGAAAAAGAATTATTTGATTTATTTTTTTCTCTAACATTGTTCTTGATTAAATTTTTATTAAAAAATGGCATTGCCTAATGCAACTTATTTCTCTTCCAAAGCCTCCAATTTCGGAGGCACGAAAATGCTAATGTGCGAATATGTAGAACTCCCCTCCACATTTATACCTTATTTAGTTCATTTAGGATCTTCAATTACATATTCTAATATATTGACCACCACACATCAGTAAAAACTTTTCCTTTAGAATTATTTTTACAAAATCCTTTTTGATTTTTATACAGCTTAGGGTTTGCCCTTGATTTTGTTGAATTTATTAATAAAATTACATAAAAGAAGTGTTGCAAAGAAAGTAAAATTTTATCAGAAGGTTTCTTAGATGATCTGTCGATCCTAGTTTAATTTAGTTGAGATGAATGAATAAAGCCAAAAAAAAAAAAAAAAAAAGCAAGGGATATAAAATTAAATATGAATGAGGCATTTAAGTATTTGTTTGGAATATCGTAATAGTTTAGATATGAATTAATTTCCTCATCATTAATTAAATGGCTGGACAAATTTATGTTTACATCCTCTTATTTATTTATTTATTTATTTAGTAGAATCTATCCCTTCAATTTCTACAAAATAAAAAGGTGTAGAGGATGTACATGGGTCATCCCCAACGAAATAATTGTCACAATTCGTGTACTTGTGCATTATAGTTTTCTTAACTAAATTAAATTTTACATCGACCTAAAATATTTGTTTTAACACAGCAAGATAATTGTTATAATTAATTGACTTGCCCTTATGTTTACCATTAATAAATGGATGTACTGATGAACTTTTATTGAAATAGACGATAATTCATAATTGGGATGATGATCATTGCTTGAGATTATTGATTAACTGCTACAAAAATGAGCTAAATTAAGACAGAATAAATAGTCATAAGAGTAAATTTTCCTAAAACCATATATATGTATATATATATATGTAGATATATGTATATATATGCATTTATATATATACATATGTAAATATATCTGTGTATATAAATACATTCATAGATATGTATATATATGTATTTGTATATATATATACATATACATATATAAATATATCTGCGTATATAAATACATTCGTATATATGTATATATATGTATTTGTATATATATGTATATATACATATATACATATATATATGTATATATTTATATATATGTTTATATATATGTATATATTCATATATATGTATATATATGTATTTGTATATATATGTGTATATATACATATATATACATATATACGTATATATTTGTATATATATGTATTTGTATATATGTATATATATACATATATACATATATATGTCTTCCAATGTAAAATCTTAGGTTATAAGGTAAAAACGTTTTACAGAACATCTAGATCTGTCAACATAATTATAGAAAATAAAACCGGGATCAACGCCTTACCACGCCTTCACAACGGCTTAAAACAGGCTAACCCTTATCTTCCAATAATTATGGCCAGATCCAGAGTTTCTAACCCAAACCGTAAGTTCTTACGTGAGACTACTAACCAACCAGACAAAATAAGGATCTTCACAACATTATTATGTGATATATATGATACATAGTTTAACATGAAAGGACTGATTAAGAGAAACATTAAAAATGTTTCTAAACAAGAAATGGATATTCCTGAAAACTTAGAACCACTTAATAAGTGGACAATCCCAAGGGTTGATTTAAAAACTGTATATCAGTTAGGAACCTTTGAAAAATTAGGTTTAAAACAAGTAGTTAAAACTACTGAGGAGTCAGTTTCCTTAGATAATGAAGAAACTGAATTAAAATTATTATCATTCAATGATATAAATAGATATAAAGATTTATATAAATTTATCCATATTGGATTAGTACAAATTGCATTTAAACCTCTCACTTTAGAAGGTTTACCTGAAAGTTTTATTGCATGTCTAAGAGATGCAAGGAACTTAAATTGGAAACAATCACTTATAGGTGTAATTCAATCTAGTCTGGCACATGGACCAGTCTATTTTAATGTTTATCCTAATCTCTCACTTTCTTTAAGCGATATTAATATACTTGATTCTTTAACATTAAATGTTAAAACTCATGGATATAATTATATTGCTGGAATTATAAATATTCCCAGTTTTAGTACCACCAGGGTAAAAATGTGTGATATCACAAGAGCTTTCTTTAAGAACTTGCTCATAATATTGCCTCTGTTTGTAAGAGGTAGCAGCACATGATGCTACATCTAAATATCTGTTCATTAACAGCCATGGATTATCTTTCCATTGTAAATCTTTATTTTCTAAAAGAAATATAATTTCTTTATGAGTATTATTATGATAAGAGGTTGTATTATCCTCTTCAGATAGAACCTGGGAATATGACCCCGAAGAAGAGGTTTCACCTGCCTTCTTTTTGTTAGCAATAAATTGCTTGAATTCCTCATACAAGAGGGCATCATCATCTATCTTAGCAATTTTCTCAGCTATAAGCTGTTTGTTTCCCATTTGTATGATGACATTTTTGCCCTTATTTTGAGAGGTATTACCTCTCCCACGTCCTCGTGAATTATGTCCTCTGCCCTGCATGCTGTAAAAATTCACGAGTTAAAAAATCAGGAAGATTATTATCTTCACCTTTTTTATAAACAATATCAAAATCAAAAGGGGCTAAATGAGCTTGCCACCTTGCAAACATCTGCTTAGAGACATCATGTTTAAAATCTTTATTAAACATAAATTTTGCTGCTTGGCAATCTGTTTTAACAATAAATTTCTGATTATATAAATCATCTTGAAATTTTAAAATACATTTAACAATTGCTAAAATTTCTTTAGCTACAGTTGCATAATTTTTCTGACTATCAGTCCATTTACCAGAATGGTATCTGACTAAATGTGCTCTGTTATTAACAGGACAGATTTGGGTTAAAATACCGCCATAACCTATATCAGAGGCATCAGTTTCTATTATTTTTTGCCAAGTAGGATTGGCTAAAATTAAACAAGGTAAAGATTTAATCTTTTCTTTTATCCTTTTAACTGTCTTAGTATGTTGAAAAGTCCAAGGTTTAGGATTCTTTTTCAACCTATCATATAAGATGGCTGTGTCTGAAGCTAAATTTTTATAATAAGGAAGAATATAATTTAAACTTCCTAAAAATCTCTGTAATTGAGTTTTATCCAGAATTTCATCTGGAAATTTAGAAGCAAAATCTATACTTCTATTAATAGGAATTATTTTTCCTTTTTCAATATTATGACCTAGAAATCTAATATTGGTTTGAAATAAAACCATCTTGGGTTTGAATATAACTAAACCGTTTTGTATAACCAACTTCTTAAAAATATCTAAATGTTCAAAATGTTGTTGAACTGTTTTGGAAAATACCAAAATATCATCAATATAGACTAATATAAAGTCACTGTATGGAATGAATATATCATTCATAATCTTTTGAAATTCAGAAGGAGCATTTTTTAATCCAAAGGGCATCACTTTCCATTCAAAGTAGCCTATAGGAACATTAAAAGCTGTTTTATATTGGTCAGCTTCAGCTATCTGAATCTGCCAATATCCTGATTTTAAATCAAATTTAGAAAATATTAAAGCCTCATATAATCGGTCTAATAAATCCTTTTTCTTAGGAATAGGATGCCTAATCCATTTTAATACTTTATTGAGAGGTTTATAATTAATAACCAATCTTGGTACCCCTCTTTCTATTTCACTATGTTTATTAACAGAAAATCCTGTACATGACCAGGGTGAGTTTGACTCTTTTATTAATTTTTTGTTTAATAAAGAAGCTATTTCTTCTTTACATAATTCTAAATATTTAGAATTCATTTGACAAGGACGTGCCCTTGTCGGTATCTGACTTTCATCAAAGTCATCTATGTAAGGAAGTTTAACTTCATGTTTTTTCCTGCTCCAGAAAGCATTAGGATGATCATTGCAAATTTCTACAGAAATATTATTCTGAAGTTTTTTAATTTTATCCTGTAATTTAGAGTTTTGTAAAACTTCTTCTATTGTAGAAGAGTTAATTTCAAAATTTATAAAATTTATTTGATTTTGTTTTCTTAAAATAAAATCTTTAATTTCATTTACAAATCTTGTATTTGTTTCAGTTATAGACTGAAAAGAAACAAGTGTATTTTCAAAGGTACCTATTAGGCAATCCGTTCCTATATGGGTGATAGGAAAAATCTTTTTTATAAAAGGAGTACTAAGTATAACTTGGTTAGTGATATTTTTAGCCAATAAAAAGCTTTCAAGAATGCAAACTTTATTATTGCAAATGTATGCACGTGGTAGTTTGAAATTGATTTGTAATCTTTCACCACCTGCATGACGTAAACTATGAGTTGTTTTTTGAGAATATTTCGTAGGAATTAATCCTTCCTGTATAACACTGATATCTGCACCTGTATCAATTAATGCAGTGAATTCTTTAATTTCATCATGATTTATTAATAAAGTAATTTTAACATAAAATTTGAATGATGTAATCATGTCTAAAACAGTTAAAAACTGATCATTACCAATCTTATCAAGATTGTCAAACAAATTTGGTGTAACCAAAGTATAATCTTTTCTAGTTTCTAAATTAGAAACTCTAATGTCAAGATTTTTATTTAGTTGTTTTAACATCTTAATTTCTTCTTTAAGATTATTAATTTCTCCATACAAATCATTTAATGTAGTAGGAGATTTATGAGAATTATTATATCTTTGTTTCATCAGTTTATAAACTTCTGTCATTGAATAAGGATTATTATTGGGGATAAATTCTTCTTCTATCTTAGTACTATGAGTACTAGAAGAGGGAATATCATCTAAATTTTCTATGATCCTAGACCTTAATTCTTGGTCTTTTATGGATTTCAAAAATTCTAAAATATGATCTTTTGTTAAAACATTAATATCTGAATCTTTAAATTGAGATATTAATTTATAGTAATCATCTTCTGAATTTTCTTTTTCAGAACCACTGTGTTCTTGTTTACAAGGACACATATTTTCCTCTGAATCATTAGAAGAATCAGATATATTATCAATTTCTGATGCTGAAGTAATATCTTCAGAGTCATCAGATTCTAAAAATAATTTTTCTAAAGAATCTTTTAATTCTTCACTAATATTAAGATTATTAATCTTTTTCTTCATCCTACACTTATTAGCGTAGTGGCCAATACGTTTACACTTATAACAGACAATATTACTTTTATCTTTCTTACGTTCTAATCTATCAGATTTTCTCTTAGCCTTTTTCTCTAGCTTAGCTTGAGAATATCTTCTCTTCTTCTTTTTAATATATTGATCATCTTTTCTGTAGTTATGAACTACTTTTCTTTGTGATGGAATATCCATCCCAAATTGGCTACAAAATTGGCCTAACTGAGCCCTTTCAGTCAGCCTTTCCCTTTTAAGCTGTTGATTTAACTTAATTTCATTACATAAGGCTATACCTTCAGTTTTACAAGTCGCTATAAGACTTCCATAAGTATAAATTTCATAAGGAATGGAGATTTTATCTTTCCTAAGAGCTTTTCTAACTTTTTCCGCAAATAATGGAGGTAAACCATCTATAAACTTAGATTTCCAATGAGAGCTATTACTCTCGGGTAATTCCATAACTCTATTAAGGAATTGGTCTTTATACCATCTAAAGTCTGTAAGTGTTTTACACCTAGTATTTTGTAATAACGTTCTACTAGTTTCATTATCATCCGAAATTTTTCCAGTAAAATGTTCTAATATAGTAACTATCAGTGTATAAACTGACTGTTCGCTAGTGCGACCATCTTCTTCCTGTTTAACAGAATGATAAACTTCTTCTTTATCTTGAAGGGAAAGATAATGATCCCACCAACCTTTAAGTTGGCCAGTAAATCCTGCAACTATCATTTTTGCAATATTACTATCACTATTACCAATCAGTTTACTGACTGTGCTATACATAAGCATTCTATGGGCCAGATTATAAATCTGTTTTTCAGTATAACCATCTAAGTTCCATTCATAAATACTTTTACCATTATAACTATTATTATAAACATATTCTTGTTCCTCATGCAGAATATCTACAAGAGAGGGACGACTATAATAATGAATTCTTTGGGTTGGCCTATCAGCAAACCTATGTAACTTATTAAGTTCATCTCTAATAACTGGCTTATAATCCTTTGTTTCTGATAATTTATCAGAAAATTCATTTTCCAAAGTATTAATATTTAATTTTTTAAATTTCTGATCTAGCATTGATTCTAGATCTGACATCTTTTTTAATTTATAATCTTTAATTTCAGGAGGAGGCTGCAAAGGGGGAGTAGAGATAACTGCCTTATTTCCTGAAGATTCTATCGAAGTAGATTTATCTAACTTCTGTACTAATAAATCTATTCTCTTATGAAGAGAGAGAATTTGTTCTCCTAAAACATTCAAATAAATGTTTGTATAATTTTGTTGTTCTATAATTTTATTAATTTGTTTTACAGTAATGTTTAACGTATCATTCTCAAAGAGTTTCGAGAATGCTGCAAAACTGACAATATTATTTTCCTTCTCTAAAAGAAAAGGTTGTTGAGGAGGCCATACTCCTTTAATTATATTTCCATTTAAGAGCTTATAATCTCTTTCTAAAACAGAAATGTAAGGTTCAATATACTTAGACATGAACCATGGAACAAAAGGAAATAGAATATTATGAAAAGATAAGAATTTATAAAATTCTTCTGAAATATAATATTTTAATTTACCATCAAAATTAGGGAAAAACCACTTCCTGAATGGTTCCCATCTTGGTAAATCAAATTCAGCTTTAACTTTTTTCCTGGCTTCAGATCCAAGACTAAAATCTATTTTTGGTCTATAATTCATAATGAAAAATTCATTTCAGATTCGATTATATCCGGATCTTTAGTGTTATAAACACCTTTGAAAATATTTTCTTTAGTTTTTAAAACTTTATTAACATGATGATTATGCTCATCACGTTCACTTACCTCGTGAGGTAGAAACGCGGTAAGGAATATAATCCTTGTCCTCCATAAGAGGTGAGATATAAGATCGTTCAGATCTAGTTGAAAAAGTCCTTGGGATATTACCCAATCTGGATGGAGTATTATCCATCTGTATATAAACAATTCCTTCTGGAGTTTGCTCAATATGATCTATATCATGTTCAGTTTTTGACTGGATATAACCAGTTCTTTCCAATTTCCACTGTGGAGGCATAGGGATTTCATCCCATTTTATAATTCTTTTTGTTGAGATCTTAGATCTATTAAAGTTTGTTTCTATTAAAACAGTCTCATTTATCTTTTTATCCATTAGTTTACAATTAGGATTTAATGTAAATAATGGTTTATAATAAATGCGATAACAGACACATATAAGTTCTGATCCAGCAATATAATTATATCCATGAGTTTTAATATTTAATGTTAAAGAATCAAGTATATTAATATCACTTAAAGAAAGTGAGAGATTAGGATAAACATTAAAATAGACTGGTCCATGTGCCAGACTAGATTGAATTACACCTATAAGTGATTGTTTCCAATTTAAGTTCCTTGCATCTCTTAGACATGCAATAAAACTTTCAGGTAAACCTTCTAAAGTGAGAGGTTTAAATGCAATTTGTACTAATCCAATATGGATAAATTTATATAAATCTTTATATCTATTTATATCATTGAATGATAATAATTTTAATTCAGTTTCTTCATTATCTAAGGAAACTGACTCCTCAGTAGTTTTAACTACCTGTTTTAAACCTAATTTTTCAAAGGTTCCTAACTGATATACAGTTTTTAAATCAACCCTTGGGATTGTCCACTTATTAAGTGCTTCTAAGTTTTCAGGAATATCCATTTCTTGTTTAGAAACATTTTTAATGTTTCTCTTTTCTCTTAATAAATTCATTTGAATTTATAATGAATTCATGTTCATGTTAAACTATGAATCATATATATCACATATGTATATACATATATAAATATATCTGCGTACATAAATACATTCGTATATATGTATATATATGTATTTGTATATATATGTATATATACATATATACATATATATGTATATATTTATATATATGTTTATATATATGTATATATTCATATATATGTATATATTTATATATATGTATTTGTATATATATGTGTATGTATACATATATACATATATACGTATATATTTGTATATATATGTATTTGTATATATGTACATATATATACATATATACATATATATGTATATATTTATATATATGTTTATATATATGTATATATATACATATATATACATATGTTTAAGTATATAAGGGGTAACTCATTCAATTTTAGATTTGTTATTTTTTAGGTAAGTGATAAAATTAATGTGTGGTACAAGGACACACGTTATAAAGACTAGTATGCATATAAGGAGCCGTTCATGGACGATAGATTTTTTTAGTTCTAGGTAAGTTATAATATTAATGAGTGGTCCAAGGGCATTTGTTAGAAAGACCCATATACATGTAAGGGTAGTTCGTTGACTTTAGATTTTTTGTGTTTTTTGTAAGTTATAGAATTAATTTGTGGTCCAAGGGTAAATGTTAGACAAACCCATATACATATAAGGGGTAGTTCATTGGCTTTGATTTCATGTGTTTCGGGTAAGTTATAAAATTAATGTGTTGTCCAAGGGTACACATTAAAAAGACCAATACACACATAAGGAACATTTAATTAGTTTACAGTTTCAGTGTGCTAGGTAAGTTATAAAGTTATTGTGTACTCAAAGGACATAAGTTATATAGACCCATATACATATATGGGGTTGTTCATTAACTTTAGATTTGCTGTGTTTGGGTAAGTTACAAAATAATATATATGTACTAGTCATAAATGATATTTTTTTTCCAATTTATAATGTATGCTCCAAAGGCTCATGCTCGACCGATGTGTATGGATATACGATATGGGGTAGTCCATTGGCTTTTGGTTTTCTAAGTTCAAGTTAAGTTATAAAACAATTAATTTTTAGAGAAGTTGTGGATAAAGTTTAAATGAAAATTAAATCATATGTATATGACCGATATACATATAAGGGGTTCTTCTTTGACTTTAGATTTGTTGTGTTCTTTGTATGTTACAAAATTAATGTGTGGTCCAAGGGTTCATGTTACACAAATCCATATACATATAAGCGGTAGTTCATTGACTTTAGATATTCTGTGTTTTGGGTATGCTATAAAATTAATGCGTGGTCCAAGGGTACACGTTAGAAAGACCAATATACATATCAGGGAAAGTTCAATATGTTTACAATTGAAGTGTTCTGGGTAAGTTATAAAGTTATTGTGAGGTCCAAGGACACAAGTTAGATAGACCCATATACATATAATGGGTTGTTCATTCACTTTAGATTTTCTGTGTTGGGGTAAGTGATAAAATAATGCATATATGTATTAGTCATCAATGGTATATTTTTTCCATATTATAATGTATACTCCAAATGCCCACGTTCGACTGACCTCTATGCATATATAGGGTAGTTCATTGACTTTAGGTTTTCTAAGTTCTAGGTAAGTTATACAACAATTAACATTTAGAGAAATTGTGGATAAATTTGATATGAAAATTAAATTATTAGTTTTAAAACTATACGTTTCCTGAATTTATATCAATAGTCATTTCATAGCTCAACCAAACATATATTAGCTGCAGCAATAAATTGAAGAAGAGTAATCTTCAATTAGATACAAGGGTTCCCATGAAGCAAAAACCACTTCCTTCAGTACCGAAGAAGAAGAGAATGATAATTCCTCCCATGCAATGCAGCTGCTATTCTCACGAGCTCTTCCGATGGTTTTGAATACTGTAATAAAACTTAATGTATTCGAAATCATTGCGAGAGAAGGCCCAAATGCCCAACTCTCCCCTTTCCAAATTGTCTCCCAAATGCCTAACAATAAAAATTCTCAGGCCCTAGAAATGCTAGATCGAATGCTTCGGATGTTGGCTTCCTATTCCATCTTCACGTGCTCTGTTGTTGATTCAAACAAGAGGGTTTACGGACTGGGGACTGTGTCAAAGTACTTCGTGAAGAATGAAAACGGATCATCACTTGGTCCTTTTCTTGACTTGCTCCAACATAAACTTACCAACGAAGCATGGTATCGAAATTTCACCACTCCTATCGTCACTATTAATTTTGGGTTTGATTGTTATTAATTTTTTATGCGAAGATTATTATTAAAAAAAATGGCCCAGTTGAATTTTTTAATTTTGTTGATTTTTTCTTTAATTTTTTATTTTTGATTTTTAAAATTTTAGGATCCTTACTTTGTATAAAAATAAGTTTGTTGTAATAATTATTTGTACTTTTGTCATTTTTGTGCCAAATGATTAGTAACAAAAAAAAATAAAATTAATCTTTTAGAAAAATACCACAAAAGAACAAGGTAATGAAAATGGTCAATTAAATTTTTAAGTGATTTCTTTACTATAGACTATTTTTGAAGTAATTTTTGTGATATTTCTATGCAATAAACTTTTTTTTAAGTTAGTGGTTCCGTGAATTATTCTTATAATTTGTACCATTTTCCCCTTTTTGTGCAGTATTAAAAGTTGAAACTATACCTAACTAATAGAAATAGGAATTTGAAATTTTAATATACTCTTTTCAATTTTCTTTCTACCTAGAGCACCTCTACCTTATCAATTAATGAGGCTAATCCGTATTCGGCCTGATTATGTTTGCGAAATTCAACTTTTGCTTGGCAGAATGTATATACTTTCCTTTCTTGTAATTATAATAAATTTACTAGACTAATAAAAAATATTTTTTTAAGTTAAATGATACATATATGATATTTTGCACAAAACCTTATATAGATTTCTGGTTTCATCCTGTCCCCAAATTGAACTAATATTAGTACAGGCTCAACAAGAGAGTGAAATGATCATTGGCGAATCTTAATGGAGACGTGTCCCCCCACTCTTCTACCCCTATCTCTCGAAAAAAGATAAAAATATTAGCATTATGTAGTACTCATGGGCCCCTAAAAAAATTTATATGTACTATTCGTTACTAATTCCATAGTAAGTAAGTTCAGATATTAATTCTCTATGATCATCGAGAATTCTCTAATATAATTGTTAATACATTTTATACTACACTTCTAAATAAATTTTCTAAGGTTTTAGTTTATTTTTTATTTATAATATTCATTAATAAAAGTGCTATAAAAGAGAATTTTTAAAAATGAATATAATGTATATTAGACTATCCTGACGATTGTATGATAAATTTAGATGTGTAGTACACTTATTTTAGAAGAACCTTATCGATTGAATTTCCAAAAATGGCTATTACGTACACGTAAGACTAATATTATGATGGTAAAATATTCAAATAAAACACAAAAGAGCACCTACTCCATAAGTAGAAAGTGAAGATTCTTTTTGTTTTAAGTAAATAATTGACTTGGTCCCACAAAAAATTACTTAAGCTCTGCCACTAAAAATAATGATATAGTTTTGAAAAAGATAGGATACATAGAGAGAAAAATATTTATGTAAGGACATATTTATCTCTTATTGATCTATAATATTTTACTCAAGTTTGAATAAATGTATCTTTTTTATTTTGCTTAAGGTATGAATTAGGAGCTGCAGTTCTCGACGGGGGCATTCTATTTGAGAGAGCACACAGGATGCCTATATACAAGTATGCAGGACTAGACCAAAAGTTTAATGAGACATTCAATGTCTCAATGCTCCATCAGATAAAGATGGTTGTAGCAAATATTATTGAAAACTATAAGGGCTTTGAGAATCTCAAAACATTGGTTGATGTTGGTGATGGTGCTGGTATTGCTCTTAGTGTCATAACATCTAAATTCCCTAATATTAAGGGTATAAACTATGACTTGCCGCATGTTATATTGCACGCACCAAAATATCCAGGTATGTTTTTAGTTTATAATTTATTTCACAACACATCTAGGTCATATAGAAAGGAAAAAAAATGTCACTAATGTTGTTTTCTTATGAATAAAGTTACAAATTAATATTAAAAAATATGTCAGCCCTTAAAGCTCTCAATTTATTAGGCATTGAAAATTTGTATAAAAGTTTTAAATTACGGGAACATATTTAAATGTTTTTTATCCCTTACTAATTATTCTCAAAACATTAAAAAGTTATTGAAACAATCGTAATTTCTCATAATATTAAAAAGTCAATATCCTAAACTTAGTGGAATGCTTGTAATGAAACATTATATATTTAAAGCATATAGATGTTTACTACAGATAGGCACTTGCATAATTTCACAAAATTCTTTGACAAAATTGTGAAATTACACGTTGACTGTATCATTGTATAATTCGTTCTTTTTTTTCTTGTGTATAGGAGTGGAACACATTGGGGGTGATATGTTTGTGAGTGTCCTATGAAAGAGATGCCATCTTCATGAAGGTAAGATTTCTTTTCGGATCAGATTGGTTTGTGAATTGTGGGGTGGCGAGGAATAAATACTTAAAAATCCTACATGGCTAATATATGAGAAAACATTACTCCTTAATAAGGGTTAGGGAATCCTTTCCTCTTGAGATACCTTTTGGGGGGTAGGTAAGGCCAAACTCAACATTTTAGCAGCATATATGAAACATTTGGATGGAGAATAATAGGAGGGGTAGATGGGAGATTAGAAAAAAAAACATTAATTTATTTATTATTTTTGTCAAACATTGTTGTTGATTAAATCTTAAATTAAAAATGTCATGGCCTAATGCACTTTATTTCTCTTCAAACCCCTCCAATTCGGGAGGAGGAAACATTCTAATGTTTGAATGTCTGGAACGCCCCTCCACATTTACAACTTATTTAGTTCATTAAGGATCTTCTGTTACATATTCTAATATATTGTTTATCATACATAAGTTGCAACCTATTCTTTAGAATTATTTTTAAAAAAATTCCTCTGAGATTTATCTTCTAGAGCTTAGCATTTTTATTTTATTCTATAGAATTTATTAATAAACAACTATAACAGAAGTTTTGCAAAAAAAGTAAAATTGTATTACAAGTTATCTTAGATTAGTTAAGGCAATGAATGAAGGGGAAAAAAGAGGCAAGGGATATACACTTAAAATTTGAATATGACATTTTAGTATTTGTTTGGAATTTTTTAATAATTTAGATCGAAAATAATTTCCCCTTGTCATTAAATAAATGACTGAAGAAATTTCATTTTACATCTTTTCAATTATTTATTTATTTGGTAGAATACATCCCTTCAATTTCTACCAAATGAAATGGTGTAGAGGAAGTACATGTGCCATCCCAGACGAGATAATTGTAAAAATTTATTTGCTTGCCAACTATAGATTTGTGAACGAAATTAAATTTTATATCTACTTAGTATTTTTGTTTTAGCCAAAGAACATAACTGTCACAATTCATTGACTTGCCCTTATGTTTAAGATAAGAAAATAGATATACTGAAGAAATTTTATTGCAATAGACGGTACTTCATAATTGGGATGACGATCATTGCTTGAGATTGTTGAAGAACTGCTAAAAAGCACTGCCAGAAAATGGAAATTTGATTGTTGTGGATGCAATTATTCCCATGAATCCTGATAATAGGTCATCTACTAAACATACAGCCCAAGTTGATATGTTTATACTCTTGAATCAACAACTAGGTGTTAAAGAACGAACTAAGCAAGAATTTTTTACCTTGGCAACTAAAGCTGGATTCAAAGGGATTCAGAAAAAGTGTGTTTTCTTTGATTTGTGGGTGATGGAGTTCAACAAATGAAAAATGACTTGTGATCATTTTTCATATTTTCATAACTTTAATGTTATATGTTTTTGTTCGCTATATACAAATTTGTATTTTGAGTTGTTTTGCTGTTAGGATTCTAGTTGAAAAGGAAAAAGTTTATATTAATGGTTTGCGAGAGAAGTGATTGAAAGAAAAAAAATTTGCAATGGCAAGGATATTGTATTTCTAGCTATCTTATCATTTCACCGGGAGATTGGAAAAAGAGAGAGAGAAATAGTTTTTTATTGATTTGGGAAAAGAGACAAATATGTGTTTAAATTTAAGAAATTATATAATAACCCTAATACGATTTTGAAAGTTCATTTATGTTCTAAATAAAATTGATTGATTTGGATGGGACTTTTTTCCCTTCAAATACAGGAAGCACGTGATGAATTTCTAGTCAGAATGACTGGATTTCAAATGGATAGGTTATTAATGGTACCTTGTAAGTAGTTTGAGGGTAAAATATGTTTCAAAAAATATTTATGGCAAAATGGGCTTCATGCACATAGTTCAGGGACATTTATAACTAATTTATCTATACTAAATAATAAAACTAGGTTTGTTGGATAAATACTTATTTTCTTGTATTAGATAGAGATTTTAATAAACATATGAATCATTTAGGTAACAATTTTTCTATCTCTAAATAACTTAGTAGTTAAATTTGTTCTTCTCTTATTTAAATTATGTAATGATGTTATAGATTTGGAAATGTAGAAAATATTTTTGAAAAACCTTAGAGGGGGGGTGAATAAGGTTTTTGGCTAATTTTAAAAAATCTTTTGTGTGATTAGAAAGGTAAACCTCCAATTTGTTTGTGAAGGATTTCTAAAACTCTTTTTAATAAGAATCCACACAAAGCATAATCTTATAGAATTGGCAATTATGAAAAGAGCAAAGAGTTAAAGAGCATGCACAACAATTTATAGTGGTTCACTCTCTCCAAGAGCTACATCCACTACCTTGAGCCTCAACCCAAGGATTTCACAAATCCACTAACTTCAAGTTGATTACACAACTACACAATGAGGTTCACCCTTCAAGGGTTTTACACCAAAACCTCAATCACAACAATACAACTAGTTAATCAAAGGATCACCCAAAGGGTTTTCCACAAACCTTTGATCACAATAATAGAATAGAGAGAGTTAGGAACAATGTTACCAATTTAGCTTGAGAAGAGGAAGATTACAACTCAATGGTATACTTCTACAAGCACCTCTTTTCTTCTTCTTCTTTGATGGATGATCAATAATGAAGCTCAAGAAGATTTTGTTTGGGATTTGAAAATGATTTGTAATAAAATGTATTTTTGAAGCTCTTGAAATGTATTAAATGATCTCAATGAGTAATGCCCAAACTTGTTGAATTTATGGCTGATAATTGAGTGTATATATAGGATTTTTTTAAGCTCAAAACGGTTGCCTAAGAAATAGGCTGTCAAATTTCGAAATGACCGTTGCTTCGATGCAACGGTAATATTTTTTACATCGACAGACTAAAAACGGACGACCGGTTCCGGAAAACGGACTTCGGTTCTTTGAAACGAAAAGATTCGGACTGAGTTTTCTAAAAAGCGGATCTGCCGAATTAAGAATTCGGACGACCGGTTAAAAATCTGGATCGCCGAATTTACGAACGTAAAGATTCGGACTTGATTTTTTCTAAAAACGGATTGCCGAATTTTGTGTCTGTGGAAAAACGGACTTCCGGTTTTAAAAACGGACTTCGAATTTCGGCTTTTTCCTCAGCCAAGTTTTTTTTTTGAACAAAACTTTCTTCCAAGTTTCAAAGGCATTCTTGACAATTTTTAAAGAGGAGAAAAACTATTCAAAACATCTTAAAGTCAAGAATACTTGGATTTTATCAAAGGATTATATTTTAGAAAAACATGAGAAGAGCTTCATGTATGATCAATGAATCAAAGACTAAGACTAGAGAGTTTTACAAGATAGTACCTAGTTCACAAATACAATGTCTTCAATGTCTTCAATTGATTTGATCTTCGTATGGCTTGATCTCTTCTTCTCTATTTTGCCCTCATCATCAAGATCTTTTGCTTGAGACTTTGAGACTTCATATGTTCTTCTTTTGTTCTCTATGAAGGGTTAGCTAACATACTCACACAAGCACATGTTAATCATAATCAAAACACAAGTAATAATGCCCTTAGGGCTAACAATCTCCCCCTTTTTGATTATGACAAACACATATGCAAGAAGAACAAAAGAGCAAGAGTAATATGGTGATGCATCAAAATATGCAAAGAGGCAAAGCATAACAATCACCAAGAAAAGGAGGTAACTCCCCCTTGCATCAATAATCATTGTAAACAAGCATCAATGATATCAACAAAATTTCTCCCCCTTACATCTTGCACTATTTTCTCCCCCTTTTGTCATAAATCAAAAAATTGTAGGAGAAAAGTACCAAGGGATCATAGAAGAGATAATAGCAGGACTTTCAACATAAAAGTGTCATCATGAAGTCCATAAACAACAAAGAGCCTAAAGAGCAATGACCAAATCACATAAAAGCACAGTTGTAATTGGAATAAGCAAGTTAAAAATATGTTATTAAAATTGAAAACAGGAGTTTTGAAAAGAGTTACGAATAAAAAACAAGAGGAAGAAAGGTTTGTAGGAAAGTTTCAATCATCTCCAGCTCCTCTGCCTTGCTCAAGTCTCTTCACCCGTTCTTGTGTGTCGGTCAGCTTTTGGTCCAAGGCATCAATTTTTCCATCCAAAGCCTCAAAACGACCGTCGAATGTGTCAAATCGGGTGTTCATAGATGTATGGAGAGAGACTATCATATCCATAAGTTGACTCATGCTTCCTGAAGATGAGCCTTCGTCTGTTCTTTCTTGCCTTTTTTTCTGTCTCGTTTCTCGCCTTTGGATTTCTGCCTCTGTTTCTTCCTCGCTATCTTCTTCTTCAATATCCATATCCTCTGGGTCTTCATCATCATCTTCCTCATCATCACTGTTACCAAGCCCTTGTCCACCTCGGATGTACATCCCAGCTTCGTCCTTTTCAAACCCCATTCTCTTGAAGGTCTGCTGAGTGTATATCTTGCCAGGTCCAATGTGATTACCCATCCCAACCAGATTAATCACAAAATGTTGGAGGATTTTAGTGATAAAATAACCATATGGCAAGCATTTCTTTTGAGAAGATGGGGCAGCTAACATATGCTCTATAGCCATAAACCCGAAATTCATTCTTCGGTGCTCATGCAAGCCCAGCATCACAAAAGCATGCATGTTAGTGATAGAGGATTTATGCCCAACATTAGGAACGATGATGTTTGAAATCATGTGATGAAGCACTCGCCCATATGCATCCAACTTATTCACATTTCTATCATCATGCCGTTTCAATATCTCCCCCTTAGTGAAAATTTCAGCAAATCGTTTTTCACTGTATAAATTGGCATCATAGCATTTCTTGTTTTTGGTATAAAATCTTATACCATCTTGAGGGGTATCCAAAATAGCATTCAATAGCCTGTCATCAAATGCTATATCCCTTCCCCCAATTCTAGTCACTAACCATTGATGTGAAATGTTATCCATCTTTTCAAGTCTACCCTTGTGGAGATTTGCATAGAATTCATATATCAAGTCCACATAATACAGTTCATTTACAATCAATAGAGGTATCCAACCAATTATTTCAAAGAGATTAGGAATAACCTCCATACCTTGCATATCATCCAAGTCCACCCTATGACCGGGAGCAATTTTTCGGTGATTCCGAGTCCATTCTTCAAACCGAGCAGCTTCCTTTACTGAGATAAATCTATCTGCAGTTCTAGAAACCCTAGCAGCAGCAGTGGCAGCCCCAGTTCCAGCAGGTGTTCTTTTTCCTTTCCCTTTTCCTCTACTGGTGCCTGCTTCTTCAGTATTTTGCCCTGAACCAACTTGGGCATTCTTTGTTTTAACCATCTTTGAACAATTTTGAGGTTAGGGTTTGGAGAGGAGATGAAGAGTTTTGTAGATTGATAGAAAGTAATCAGAGAGAAAGATTGCTTCTTTGTTGTGACAAGAGAGGAATTTGAAGAGAAATAAGTGGAAGATTGAAAACCGGATCAAGAAATCGGATGGGTCTTGAGAATGGGAGTGTTTTCGGTCGAGAGAGTGAGAGAAAGTGTGGAGAGGAGTGTGAAGAGTTAAAAGAAAAGTCTGATTTTTAAAAGGCAGTCCCGACCTATTTTGAGAAATTCGGTCGACCGTTTGTTAAAACCGGTCCTCCGGTTTCTGGATTTTGCAAAATTCGGACGTCCGAGTTTTTGGAGCAGCGTCCGGTTTGAGAGTCCGAATATCTCTGGAATTTTTGAAGAAGGGGGGTATGAGTCCGGTTTTAAAACCGGACGTCCTAATTTCAAAATAAGAGTCCGAATTTTTTTTTTTTTAAAATATCAGCAAGTCAGAACATAGGGAAAAGGCAAATATAAGCAACACACATAATTCATTAAATCTCCCTATACCAAGTAAGTTTCTTAAATGGCAAAAACGATCTTTTGAAAGAGGTTTTGTAAAAACTTGGTTGTTGAATTTTCTCCCATAACAATTTGCAAACAAGGAAGGTTTGGATTGAATAATACAAGATAAATTAAGCTACAATCCATCAAATAAAGGCACTTAATTAAGAAGATAAACTATATGCAATGTTACCTATACCGATGATCCTTCCAAAAACAAAGCACCTTCGGTTTTCCTTGGTTTAATCAAGAGGGATGCATATCCGGTCATGTGTCATAGGCATCCGCTATCCGAGTACCACTTAGATGACCTTGACTTGTGTTCCTACAACAGAAGAAGTAGAAGGGTCTTTTGGTACCCACATCTTTTTGGGTCCATGGATGTTAGTTTGATTTTCTTTAACTTTCCAAATGGTTTTCACTCCTCTTTCAATCTTTTTCTTTATGAAACACTTTGTGGCTTTATGACCACTCTTTTCACAATAAGTACAACAAAAGTGTGAAAGGGATGAGGAGGCTTTTACAAAACGTGTTTGTTTAGAAAAAATATTGGAATGATTATATCCAATACCATTTTTGTTAAAAGGTGATCTTTGAGAGCCAAGAAGTTTTTCAAAATTTTCTTTTCCCTTTGTGAATTTTTTCAACACATAGAGTGAGATCACTCACCTTTTTCTTTAAGACATCATAATCAATTAAACATTTTTCAAGAAAGGAAATCTTTTCACAAAGGTTTTTGTTTTCTAAAACAAGGTTTTGAAAGTCATCATTTGAGCTCTTTTTTCTTTCTTCAAGACTTCCAAGGATTCAAGAATGGCTTTATTTTCACAAATGAGTCTTGAGTTTTCATCTAACAAAAATTGAGTTTTGCTTTTTAAATCTTTGTTTCGTTTGGAAACCTTTTTGCACTCATCATACATTTCAAAAAGCATTATGCTAGGATCAATATCACAATCATTATCAACGATACTAGAAGAGTTAGGAAGTGAAAATTGTACCTCATTTTCTAGTGCCATGAAGCATATGTTGGCATTTTCTTCTTCTTCATTTTCACTTGAGTCTTCATCCCAAGCTCCAATTAGGCCTTTGCCTTTCTTCTTTTTTTTTCAATGCCTCAAGCTTGACTTCTAAAGCTTCCTTTTCCTTTTTAAGGGCCTTGGGACAATCGGCTACAAGATGGTCGGAGCTATTGCATTTAAAACATCTAGCCTTAAAGAATGATGAACTTTGTCCTCCTTTCTTGAATGGAGGATTCTTTCCTCTGTTGAAGTCTTCTTTGTAAAATCTTTTAAATTTCCTCATCACTAGGGCCATATCCTCAATCTCATCTTCATTGTTTGATGAGCATGTATGATCATCATCATTCACTTTGAGTGCTATGCCTCTTCTTTCTTTGTCTTCATCTTCCATTTCATCTAATCTTTTTATTTTCATCTCATAGGTAAGGAGAGATCCTATGAGTTCTTCAATAGGAAGTTGACTTAACTCTTTTGATTCCTCAATGGCAAGAGTTTTTGGTTGCCATGCTTTTGGGAGTGAATCAAGAATCTTTCTATTTACTTCTCCCCTTGTGTACTCTTTTCCATATGCCTTTAAGCCATTTGTGATGTTGGTGAACCTTGTGAACATGTCACTAATGCTTTCATATTGTTTCATCATGAATAGCTCATAATCTCTCACCAACATAGCTAATTTAGACTCCTTCACTTGATTGGTGCCTTCGTGAGTTACTTCAAGTAACTTCCACATTTCATGAGCCGAGTCGCATCCGCTCACTCTATTGTATTCATTTGCATCCAAGGCACAACTCAATATGTTCATAGCTTGAAAGTTTAGAGTCATCTTCCTTGAATCAAGCTCATCATAGTCTTCAACCTTCTTGACAATTCCATCCTTTATAGGAACATAAGGTCCATTCTCTACAATGCTCCAAAGATTAAAGTTAATAGAGCAAATATATATTTTGATTCTAGATTTCCAAAAAGTATAATTTGAACCATCGAAAAGAGGAGGTCTATTTGTAGAAGAGCCTTCTACATATGGTAAACTGGAAACATTAGCCATAATAAAATAAAGATCTTTTGCTTCAAGGATGTTAGTCCCTTTTTAAAGAAGCCCCGCTCTGATACCAATTGAAAAACCTTAGAGGGGGGGTGAATAAGGTTTTTGGCTAATTTTAAAAAAATCTTTTGTGTGATTAGAAAGGTAAACCTCCAATTTGTTTGTGAAGGATTTCTAAAACTCTTTTTAATAAGAATCCACACAAAGCATAATCTTATAGAATTGGCAATTATGAAAAGAGCAAAGAGTTAAAGAGCATGCACAACAATTTATAGTGGTTCACTCTCTCCAAGAGCTACATCCACTACCTTGAGCCTCAACCCAAGGATTTCACAAATCCACTAACTTCAAGTTGATTACACAACTACACAATGAGGTTCACCCTTCAAGGGTTTTACACCAAAACCTCAATCACAACAATACAACTAGTTAATCAAAGGATCACCCAAAGGGTTTTCCACAAACCTTTGATCACAATAATAGAATAGAGAGAGTTAGGAACAATGTTACCAATTTAGCTTGAGAAGAGGAAGATTACAACTCAATGGTATACTTCTACAAGCACCTCTTTTCTTCTTCTTCTTTGATGGATGATCAATAATGAAGCTCAAGAAGATTTTGTTTGGGATTTGAAAATGATTTGTAATAAAATGTATTTTTGAAGCTCTTGAAATGTATTAAATGATCTCAATGAGTAATGCCCAAACTTGTTGAATTTATGGCTGATAATTGAGTGTATATATAGGATTTTTTAAGCTCAAAACGGTTGCCTAAGAAATAGGCTGTCAAATTTCAGAAATGACCGTTGCTTCAGTGCAACGGTAATATTTTTTACACCGACGACTAAAAACGGACTGACCGGTTCCAGAAAACGGACTTCGGTTCTTTGAAACAGAAAGATTCGGACTGAGTTTTCTAAAAAGCGGACTGCCGAATTAAGAATTCGGACGACCGGTTAAAAAATTCGGATCGCCGAATTTCGAACGGGAAAAGATTCGGACTTGATTTTTTTCGAAAACGGACTGCCGAATTTTGTCGTTTGTGGAAAAACGGACTTTCGGTTTTAAAAACGGACTTCGAATTTCAGTTTTTCCTCAGCCAAGTTTTTTCTGAACAAAACTTTCTTCCAAGTTTCAAAGGCATTCTTGACAATTTTTAAAGAGGAGAAAAACTATTCAAAACATCTTAAAGTCAAGAATACTTGGATTTTATCAAAGGATTATATTTTAGAAAAACATGAGAAGAGCTTCATGTATGATCAATGAATCAAAGACTAAGACTAGAGAGTTTTACAAGATAGTACCTAGTTCACAAATACAATGTCTTCAATGTCTTCAATTGATTTGATCTTCGTATGGCTTGATCTCTTCTTCTCTATTTTGCCCTCATCATCAAGATCTTTTGCTTGAGACTTTGAGACTTCATATGTTCTTCTTTTGTTCTCTATGAAGGGTTAGCTAACATACTCACACAAGCACATGTTAATCATAATCAAAACACAAGTAATAATGCCCTTAGGGCTAACAATTTTTGACAAAACTACCAAAAAACATATATTTTCTTGAAAAATATTTTACAAATTTTGACAGAGATCAAGGATTTTAAAATATTATATACTTTTCACACAAAAGTTAAGATGTACAATATGCAAAATATCACTGCGTATTTTTCCTCCTTTTTATCTAAAATGTTTTTTCCAACTATTTGAAATAACATATAACTCTTAAGAAACGAAGTAAGCCTTATAAATATGGATAATCCCCAAAATTACATAACCTAATTCCTAAACCCTATTGTTTTTTATTTTTAAAATATGGATAGATTTGATGTTTTCATTGATAAGTATAAGGTCAGAGTTGTAATCAAGTTATGTAAGCTCAAAGAAGGCTTAGATTACTTTGATATATATTCTCATATGACGTGAATAAACTCTGTAAGGATGATACATTTTATCTCAGACTTGAGAAACTTGTAAATACATCGAAAGATGTTAAAATACATTTCTTAAATAGAAATTTAGACAAATTAAAATATAAATGGAGCAACGCAAGGGTTCTGTAGCTCCATGTATTGAAAAGAAAGTTTAGAATTGGTAAAAGCATTATATGGTTTGAAACAAGCATTAAAGAAATTGTATGAGAAGTTTGATTATTCAGTGATTACAAATGAATTCAAATTAATGAGTTGGACAAGTGTATAATATATATAAGACAATGAAAATGATTATGCCATTTTATATCTATATACTCATTGTTGGTAGTAATGACAAATTAGTCAAATCTGCCAAAAACATGGTGAATTCAAAATATGAAATGGAAAATATGTGAGGTGATAACATGATTTTAGGAATTATAATGATACAAACAACAGATGGTCTAATTTTGAGGTAGGCCATTTTGTAGACGAAATTCTTGAGAAAGAATGATTCTGGAGTTGCTCGAACATCGTTAGATTAATATCTCAATATATCCAAGAATCCCAAAGATGGTACATATCAAGTAAAAAACTCATGGATTATTAAGAGTTTTAATGCAAGCTTTTTGGGAGTTTAACATAGCTAATGAGTTGCACCGGACCAGATATTAACGATACTGTAAGCAAGTTGAGTGGATATACAAGTAATTCAGGTGTAGAGCTTTAAACTGCCCTAGTTAGAGTGCAAAGATATCTACGACATGCTCATAAGACTGCGCTATAACAGGTATCCGACACTTGTAAAAGGCTATAGATGCTAATTGGATATCTAATATAGAGGATTCAGAGTCTACTAGTGACCATCTGTTCACACTAGCTTGTTGTGTCATGAAAATATCTTCAACACAAATCGTCCACGATTGAATCTGAACCCATCATTAGATAGATTTAAAGAAGACTTGCATTGCTACGCCTCTTCTTGGAGGATATCCCAAAGCCAAAAGCACTTGCCACCTATTTGTATCCATTATAATAACTAATTAGCAATTGAAAGAGCACATATGGTTATGTATAATGGTAAGTCTAGATGATGTTGTCAAAGATACAGTGCCATTAAAGAATTGATCTCATCAGAATTATTTCCATTGACTACTTGGCTAGTATATGATAAACAATTACTCCTTAATATAGTTTGGGGAATTCTTTACTCTTGTGATACGTTTCGGGGTGCATTAGAGTCAAACTCAACATTTTAACAACATTTAAGAAATATTTGGATGAAGAACAATAGGAGGGGTAGACGAGAGAATATAAACTTAAATATGAATGAGGCATTTAAGTATTTGCTTGGAATGTTGTAATAATTTAGATATGAATTAATTTCCCCTTATCATTCATGAAATGGCAGGACAAATTTAATTTTACATCCCTTCACTTATTTATTGGGTAGAATCCGTCCCTTTAATTGCTACCAAATAAAAAGGTATAGAGGAAGTAAATAAGTCATCCTAACAAGATAATTTTCACAATTTATTTACTTGCGCAATATAGTTTTGTGAACTAAATTAAATTTTACATGTACCAATATTTTTGTTTTAATCCAACAAGATAATTGTCACAATTCATGGACTTGCCCTTTTATTTAAGATCAGTAAATAGATGTACTGAAGAAATTTTATTGCAGTAGACGATACTTCACGAATTGGGATGATGATCATTGCTCGAGATTGTTGAATAACTACTATAAAGTGCTACTGGAAAATAGAAATTTGACAGTTGTTGATGCAATTCTTCCTATCAGTCCTGATCATAGTTCATGTACTAAACACACGACCCAAGTTGATATGTTTATGTTTCTTATTCAACAAGGTGCAAAAGAACGAGCTGAGCAAGAAGTTCTGACCTCGGCAACTGAAGTTGGATTCAAAGGGACAAGGAAAAAAATGTGTTTTCTTTGATTTGTGGGTGATGGAGTTTTAGAAATTTAAAATGACTTGTGATAATTTGCCATCTTTTCATAACTCTAATGTTCTATGTTTTTATTTTCTAAATAAAAATTTGTATTTTAAGTGGTCTTTCTGTTAGAATTCTTGTTGAAAATAAAAAAAATTATATTAATGGTTTGTGAGAAAAATGATTGAAAGAAAAAAAAATTGCAATGGCAAAGATATTGTATTCCTAGCTATCTTATCATTTCACCGGGAGATGGGGAAAAGAGAGGAATAGTTTTTGCTGATTTGAGAAAAGAGACGAATATATGTTTAAATTTAAGAAATTACATGATACTAATAGGATTTTGAGCATTCATTATATTTTAAATATTTGGTTGATTTGGATTGACCATTCTGCCCCTGAAATATATGTGCCAAGCACATGATTAATTTCTGGCCATAATGGTTGGATTTCAAAAGCTAGAGTATTAGGGGAAAGTTTGAGGGTAGAAGTTCAAATTTTTATTTATGAAAACATTAGCTTTCCGCAAATAGTTCAGGGGCATTTATAGCTATTTCTCTTTAGTAAATAATAAAAACTATTTTTGTTAGATACATACTTGTTTTCTTATATTGGAGAGAGATTTTAATAAACATATGTAACTTTAGGTGCCAATTTTTTCTATCTCTAAATAACCTATTAGTTAAATTTGTTCTTCTCTTATTTAAATTATATAATGATGTTATAGATTTGGAAATGTAGAAAATATTTTTGACAAAACTACCAATAATAAATATTTTCTTGCAAACTTTTATATAAATTTTGAGAGAAATCAAGGAATTTAAAATATTATAATTTTTTCATGGAAATTTAAGACGTACAATATGCAAAATATCACTACTTCTTTTTCCTCCTTTTTATCTAAATTTTTTTTCCATCAATTTGCAATAACATATAACTCTTAGTAAATTTAATAATTCAAATAAGAGATGAAATATACTAAATAAAATTTTTTTATAGGATTAAGTTAAAATAAATTGAATAGTATTCAGACCAATTTTACCAATTTATCTCTATACATAGTCTAAGTTCTTCTAAGTTCAGTTTTATGTGAATAAATGCTATAACACAAATAAAAAGCACTCCTTACCACACTAGAGATTCTAAGTTCGAACTACATCCTCCATTCTCATGTATAAAAAATAAATTTTAAACTACATGAAAATATACTAACTTTAAGAAACCAAATAAACATTATAAATATGGATGATCCAAAAAAAAAAAAAAAAAAGCCTAACATGATGGATTAACCTGATTTTTTTAATTTTCTAAATATGGATAAACCTAATGGTTACATTGATAAGTATAAGGCCAAACATGTAATCAAGGTATATAAGTAGGAAGAATGCTTAAATTACTTTGATATATATTCTCATGTGACGTGAATGAACTCCGTAAGGATGAGAGAAATCATATCAGCCTTGAGAAATTTGTAGATACTTCTACAGATGTTAAAATACATTTCTTAAATAGGAATTTAGATGAATAAACTGAAAATGGAGCAATGCAATGGTTTTGTTACTCCATGTACTTAAAGGAAAGTTTACAATTGGTGAAATCACTATATGGTTTGAAAGAAGCAATAAAGAAATGGCAGGAGAAGTTTGACTATTCAATAATTACCAACGAATTCAAATGAATGAGTATGAAAAGTGTATCATATATAAAAAACATGGAAATGACTATGCCATTTTATATCTATACACTGGTAATAATGACAAATTAGTTAAATCTGCCAAGAACATGTTAAATTCAAATTTTGAAATGGAAAACATTTGATGTGATAACATGATTTTAGGAATAAAAATCATAAGAACAACATACGGCCTAATTTTGAGCTAGATAATTTTGTAGACAATATTCTTGAGAAATCTCAAAGCATCAAAGAATCTTAGAGATGGAATATCTCGAGTAGAAAATGCATGGATTATTGGGATTTTTTTTTTTCAGCAATTGGTAGATTATAAAAAGAAATTGGTAGATTACTCAAGGAAACTAGGATGAAAGTTGATGGAAGCAGCAGGTTTCTACACAAACGAAGATGTGGATTTAAACCAATTAAGTAGTGTTTAAACATAAAAGTGACGAACACTGATGAATGTTATATATATGTGTGTGGTTAAGTAAAAAGATGAAAATAATAACAAAATATGTTAAATATGCAGGAGTGGCCATGCTGACAAGTTTGATGGAATTAGCTATAAAATTGAAGATAGCTCCACCAATAGCAGAAACCAGGGGAAGGTATGTCTGTGTATATAAATTAATTAGAAAAGATATGAGTAAACGGAAATTATCCATGCTATAGGTATGTCTCTAGAAGAATCAATGGACCAACATCGGGAAGAGAGAAGTGAATAGACAGCAGTAAATAGGAAGAAAAGAGAAAGAAATAATCCTATTACTGGTTCAAATGCTGCTAACTGCTTGATGTGGCATACGTGCGCAAAAGAAAAAGAACAGAAAATGGTGAAAAAAGTGAGAAATGAATCTCGAGCATTGCTGATTCCAGGTAGACCTGAGCAGTATGAATTCTCGCATATACCATAAGAAACTCCTCAAGAAGAAAGAAATGTAGATCTAATTTGAGATGGAATGGAATCCTTTACCATATGGAATCCTAGTATGACCCAGGATAAGCATGAGAATATAAAGATCTTCCAAAGACCGCTCAAGGTCGAGGGCAAGGATGTTAGAAGAAGAAAACAAAGAATTGGTAGCTTTGCTCGGAAGGACTTTTAAGATTATATGTGGAAGGCATTGAAAGGAGAAAATGAAGATCAAAGAAGTACTACACATTCCTAATGTCCACAATTCAAGAATAGAAAGCCAAAGGAACAAGTTTGGAAGATCTTGAAGATTCAACATCAAATGGTGCAGAAGGAATGAACCCTACCACAAGCAGTAGGGCACACCTACTATCCACGATAGGGTTATAGAAAGGGAAGAGGAAATGCTACCTATCGCTGACGGTAGGTGCACACTACTATCACTGGTAGAGTTCTAGCCAAATAAGTGCTTGGGAAGTTCGACCTACTATCCACGGTAGGGCGGAGGTCTATGTCGACAGTAGGTCTCAGAAGGCTGAAGATTTGAGAAGTTTTGACTCCCTTGATGCATCATTTTGATTGTTAAGTTTATTTTGACTTCTAGCGGCCTAAGTGCCCATATACTTATCATAAGCTAGATTAACAATTAGGGTTGAGAATAGAAGAGAAGGAATGTTGGAGAGAAATTGTTGAGAGAGAAGGAATAATTTTGTTCCTGATCCTTGATCCACTCGGCCATTGTGGTCATCTTTTATAAATTTGTACACTTGCTATTACATAAGGAAAACTATACATAATTGGCAACTTCCCTATTACATGTAAGGAACATAGCTAATGTACTGACTAATTACAAGGAATAAGAAATAAAAGTATACGAGGAAATACAATAAGAAATCAAAGTATATTAGGAAATACAATATGCTCAATAATCCTCAACAATCCCCCTCAAGTTGGAGCATGGAGATTCTGAATTCCCAACGTACACAAAGATCATGAAACTGAGAAGGACCGAGAGTTTTGGTAAAATCATCAGCAAGCTAAGACTGAGATAAAACATAAGTAAGAGAAACATAACGGGCCTGATATTTATCACGGACAAAGTGAATGTCGATCTCAATGTGCTTCGTGTGTTCGTGATAGACAGGATTGGCAGTGATGTGGATAGCAACCTGACTATCGCAATGTTAGAGAACTGGAGAGGAGTGAGAACTCCGAAGATCAGTGAAGAGTTGCCGAAGCCACTTTAACTCACAACAAGTAATGGGCATAGAGCCATATTTTGCTTTAGCAGAAGGGCGAGAAACAGTAGGATATTTCTTAGTTTTCTAAGAGATCATAGAATAACCAAGAAAAATAAAGTAGCCAGACAGCTGGCCTAGTCGGCATCACAATAGGCAGAAAGTCAGAGAGCTAGCAAACCGTAGAAAAATGCTTTGTCCTTGATAGGATTTAAAATAGCAAGCAATACGAAGAGCGGCATCCTAGTGGTGGTGATGTGGAGCCTGCATGAATTGTTCTAAAATATGGATAGAATAGGCAAGCTTAGGGCGAGTGATAGTAAGGTAAATAAGGCTACCAACTAGACAGTGATACTGATCAGGGAAACATAAAAACGGTCCTTTATCTTTGGCCAAGGAATGGTTCTGTTCTATGGGCATTGTAGCAGGCTTAGCACTAGAAAGACCTGCTTCAAAGATGATATCTAGTGTATTTCCGCTTACTAAGATATAATTCGGAGACATTTTGGGCGACCTCAATACTGAGAAAATACTTAAAAGACCCCAAATCTTTCATATGAAAACACATCATGGATGCATCTTAAATCTAGAGATAGTAGAAGGACTATTGCCAGTAAGAATGAGATTATCAACATAAACAAGTACACAGAGGAAAAGATCACGGGAGGCATACGTAAAGAGAGAATAATCGGCATATGATTGTTTGAAACCATATTGCTTCAAAGCAGTAGAGAGTTTGGAAAACTAGCAATGGGGAGCCTAGTGTAAACCATATAGGGACTTTTGAAGGCGACAACTTGGTTGGGGTGAGAAGAAAGAAATCCTAGAGGTAATTTCATGTAAATTTCTTCTGTTAAATCACCATGCGAGAAGGCATTGTGAACATCCATTTGATGTAGTTCCCATCCTTTAGTGACTACCACTACTGATAAGATGCGAACAATAACGAGTTTAGCTACTGGAGCAAATGTTTCAGTAAAGTCCCTACCTTCAACCTGAGTATTTCCAAGGATAACAAGTCCATATTTGTACAGTTCGACGGACCCATCGGATTTAAGTTTAATATGGTATGCCCACTTGCACCCAAGAGCTCATTTATGTGGAGGAAGATTGGTAAGATGCCACGTGTCATTTTTCTCAACTGCATTAATTTCATCTTGTGTTGCGTGCGCCAATGAGAATACTTGATTGCTTCAGAAAACCGAGTAGGTTTTATCTCTGTATGAACAACGGCTAGGAAGCTTTGATGTGTAGGAGGAAAATTTACACAAGTATCATATGAAGCTAAAAGATAGAGACACGTACATGAAGACTCTAAAGAAGCGGAGTGAGCAGAGGGGGAATGAGTTACATTTTTGACAGAGTCGCAAACCTAATCTGAGAGTTTGGCCGGCAAATGAGACCCAATCACTGCGGCGGACGGGGAAGGCATTTCTCCCCCTAACTGGAGAATTGGTTGGGGTAGAAGGACCATCTTGCTCCTATCCAGAAACGGGCTGGGTAGAAGGGAACTCCACCGCTAGTGGCAATTCAGAGAGGACAGGAGAAGGGCCTGGCCCAAGGGAAGAAGCATCACTAGCAGTGGGCCGATAATGAGAAGTAGGTTGGGTAGCTGGAGAGGATGGCAGGTCGCTGGTAGAGGGATTAGATACGAGTGGGTCAAAGGGAGACGCATGTATGTGAGACGAACGCCGATTAGAGAAGGGCGCAGATAGTTCTGGCTAGGAGGCAATGCTTGGCCAGGAGGTGGACTTGGGCCAGGAGGTGTGTTTGGGCCTAGAAGAGAGAAATTAAATGAAAAGGCTGGATTGGAATTTAAAGGATAAGACATGGGAATGGCCGAATGAGAGGTTTGTAAAGAGTTCTGGTAGGGAAAAATATACTATAAAAATAACATCGTGAGAGGTAAAGAATTCATTGGAGGAAATATCATAGACACGGCACCCTTTTTTTTTTTTGGGTGGGTTTTCGATAAAAACACATTTTCTACTTCGTGAATTAAATTTGTCAGAAGTAGATTGATGAATGTAGCAAATGCATCCAGAGGAACGAAGGAGAGTATAATTGGGGGTTTGTCCATGAAGTATTTCGAAGGGATATTTGCCTTTAAGCAAGGTCGAGGAGGTGCGATTTATTAGGTAAGAACACAATCTCCTTAAAAGGAAATGGGAAGATTTGCTTGAAAGAGCAGGGCCCAGGCCACATTTAAAATATCACCGTGTCTGTGCTCAATGCGTCCATTTTGTTGGGGAGTGTAGGGAATTGTAGTTTGGTGATGAATATCATGTTCAAGAAAGAAATCTTTTAGCCCTATTAATTCCTCCCCGTTATTAGTACGAACATTTTTAATGGAAACCTAAAATTGTGTTTGAATATTTTTAAAAAAAGGGGGGGAAAGATAGTTTTGACTTCGCTCTTTCCGTCATTAAAAAAATCCAAACTGCTCGAGAATAGTCATCAAGGATTGCAAGAAAGTATTTATCACTATTATCTGTTTTTGTTTTATAGGGACTTTACACATCATAGTGAATCAATGAAAACATGGCAGATGCATTATTAGAAGAATTAGAAAAAGATGTGTGTTTGTTTAGCACGAAAACAAATATCACAAGGAGTAGCAGTCTTAGAGCTAGAAATATCAGACAAAAATTAAGGACAGAATCTGAGAGATGCCCCAACTATTTATGCCCCAAGTCTCTAGAATCTCCTCCTTGAACTTTATTAACTCTTGCTACATCCCAAAAAAATACAAGTCATTCCAAAGCTCATCCCATCCAATCAGGGTCTTTGATGAACGGTCCTATATAGCACATATAGATATATCAACAAATGAAATTGTGTACACTCCACTTTTCATCAATTGAGAGATAGATATAGGTTGGCACATAAGTTGAGGAATGTAGAGAATATTATTCAAAATCAAATTTGTCCCAACTTGAACTTTTGCATAATTTTTTGCAAACGTTGTTTTACCATCTGGCAAACTTTGAGGCCATGGTGTAGTTTTTATCACATCAAACAAGCAGTCAAAAAATTCCATGTCATATGATTTGAAGCTTCAGAGTCAATTTCCCAAGTGTGTAAATAGGGTTACCAGAGATTTTTTTGGGAGGGGAACAAGAAAGTTGACAAGCCTGTTGACCTCCACTATTCATGAAATTTACAAAGTTAGCCCACTTCTCTTGGGTAATTTGTGAAGGTCCAATTCCAATAGCAATTATGGTTGCTCTACTAGGCGCTACTTGAGAATTCCGTTGCCATTTGATGTTGCAGTGAGATTGATGACAACAGATGCCCATCCTTGCTGTTGCCCACCATTCACACCACTACGTTCTCCCCCTCTGTTAGAACCACCACTGTCGTAGCCTCTTCCTCTGTTTGCAATATTTTTGCCGCTGTCGTGGCTCCCTTCCCTGCCGATGTATGACTACCTCCTCCACCTACCTTGTTCCGTTCCTCCCACTACTCTGGAAATCCAATGATTTGGAAGCAAGATTTTGAGTCATGACCTCCTTTGTGGCACACACTGCAATTGAGATTCATCTTGCCTAATTTATTGTTGCCATAGTATTAGATAGCAAATACAACCATCTCTTTTTTATCTTCACTTGTCATATTTTTAACTTGCTCTGCCTAAATGACCTTCGAATATGCCTGTTCAATATTAGGGAGAGGTTCTTCGCCTAGAATGCTTGACGAATTATACCAAAGGTGGCATTATCCAATCCGAACAAGAATTGAAGTAATTTTTCTTTCTTGTTCCGTTTCGTCAATTCCTTCAAGGATTTCTTGCAATCACAAACAGAGATGTGCTCCTAACTAGCAAGCTCATCCCACAACTTTTTCAATTTTGCAAAATATGTCACCACAGACATTTCCTTTTGCTAGAAACTCATAATTGCAGCTTTTAATTCATATTAATGAGGTCCATTTTTTGCTCTAAACCTCTGAAGGAGTTCGTCCCACATGTTTTTCACTATTCTTGCCTTCGTGATGGAAGCTCTCAAGAACGGTTCTACAGTATTCAGTATCTATAAACCGACGAGGGTGTTAATTTTCTTCCATCATTTATACTTCACATCATTCTCATCAGGCTGTAGAATGGATCTGTCAAGAAAGCCCGACTTATTTTTTGACTGGAGTGCTAGTTCAATGGCATCTACCCATTCATCGAAATTATTGTCTCTCAACCAAACAAGGGTAATCAAGGTACCTGAATCATCATTTAGTGCCAGGTAAAATTCATCCTCTTCGTCATATTTTGGGTGAGTTGTTCAATGTTTTCGATAGCCTCCTTAGTCATGGTAGGCTCTAATACCATGTAACAAATGAAAGAGAATAAAAGAGAAGGAGTTTTGGAGAGAAATTGTTGAGACAGAAGGAATGATTTTGTTCCTGATCTTTGTCCCTCTTGGCTAATGTGGCCATCTTTTATAAATCTGTACACATGCTATTATATAAGGAAAACTATACGTAATTGGCAACTTTTGTAGTACATGTAAGGAAGATAACTAATATGCTGACTAATTACAATGAATAAGAAATCAAAGTATATAGGAAATACAATATGCTCAATGATACTTAACACATTCTTCTTGAGTGAAACACTTAGAGAGTGGTGAGGTCCTTCCGCGTTGTTTTCTAATGTTTTGTGCAGACTTAACAAGCCATTAAATGGGATACACTTGGACTAACTCTTCATGGCAAAGGATGGAAGTAATAGGAAGACAAAAGATGGCCTATTCCAAGCTTGCAAGAGCAAGATCTAATTACTACAAGGATGGAAGCTATGATGGGAATGCTTACTGAGGAAGCCTACCATATAAATAGACATTACACCAATAGAAGTCAAATATGTATTGGTAACTTCTCTTCTCGTGCTAAAATTTTGATCATATCCCTTATGAAGATTGTTGTGAGAATAGTCCTTATGATGTTCATAAAGGGTATCATGGTAGTCATAATTATAGTGATCAAAATTATGGTAGAGAAGTTAACCATGAAGGATTGATTAGAGAAAATGACTATGTGAGTGGGTGTCAAAAAGAGAAATTATTCTATACCAAGTGCAAGGTACTAGACAACATTGTAATTCTTGCTATAGATTAGTGGTATTCAAGTTAATGTGGCTAGTACTTATCTAGTAGAGAAGTTAAGTTTGCCCGTTCTTGATCATCCTAGTCCTTATTCATGTCAATGGTTAGATGGTGGGTTGAAGTTAAAGTTAGCAAGCAAGTATGGGTGCCTATCTCCTTGGGATTGCTTAAAGATGAAGTTTTATGTGATGTGGCATTCATGCAAGCGAGCCACCAACTATTGGGACAACCTTGGACTTATGATGGAAGAGCTAAACATGATGATGAAGACAAGAATGCTATCAACGTCACTAGGAATGGCAAGAGAATCACTCTCTAAGTCCTTGGACCTCATCAAGTATGTGAAATGTAAAAGAAGTTGAAGGAAAGGTTAAGGACATTTGAGAATGAGAAAAGGAAAAAGAGCATTGAAGAAGTCAAGGAGAGCGAGATTAAAGAAAAAGAACAAGTGGAAAGAAAAGAGAGCTTAGATGAAGAATCATGTTTCTCTTATTACATCTCTTCTTTATTTGAGGAGCTTGAAAATGTTGAGTGCGTTTAAAGAATGATCTTGAGAAAAATGAGCGAACAAAAAAAATGAGTGAAGAAAAAAGTGAGAATTCAAAAGAAGAGTTAGATGTATTGAAGAAGAGTGAGGAAATAAATTTCTTTGCTAACCAAACTCACTCTTTTCTTGTTAGTGAATTTCCTTTTGTGCAGAATTTTCGAGAACCAAGCGAGAATCAAAAGGGAAAACTTGGCTACAACTCCATCAAAACAATAAGCCTCTTTCCTTCTAACTCTTACTTGTGTTTTTTATATTTTTTTAAGGAAATTATGTTGTTCTCAATTGTTTTCATAGAAAATTGAGATCATTTCACTTTTCTTAACTCTCTTAGAACTTTCCTTGAAATAAGATACTCCATTATGTTTAATTCCATATCTTGTGCAATTCCTAGATTTGATGATTATGATCTCAATATTGCTAACGGCGTTTCTTGTGCGCTAGGAGTTGAGGATAGAAGGAGCATGGAGACAGAGCTTTGTCCTATTCTTGACGACTTATCAATAAACATATCTCTTAACCCATCTTCTTTATGTTATGAAGTTTTTCTTGAGGAATTAAAGTCTTTGTTGGTTTCTTATACTTGTTATGTGAGCTTATTTGTAGATATGTGTATTATTTCTTTTTCTACTTATGCCTTCTATGTCCAAGTGCCTTCCTTCTCATGTATCTCTTGAGAATCCAGTGACAAGTGGTAGTGTTAAATTTGATCCTCCTTACTGTGGTTTTCGTATGTTAGATGATACTTCCCTTGTTATTCTAACATTGTTGATTTTGAGCTTGATTGTGCTTTATTTGACTTTTTACATGATGAGTATTTAGAAAAGTTTATTGAGGCTGTTGATTAAGTGTTTCCTTTCCTTGATGCTCTCATGAAAAATTTTGTTGGAGTTATCCGTTTAAACAAACATTTTCACCTTTTAAGTGGTCAAGTTGAGTTTTCCTACAATGAGCACAAGCTTTCAAGTGTTGTTGACTCTTCAAACTTGTTGTTTGAAAACACCTTTGGTTTCAAATTCTACAATTTATATTTCAAGGATTTCTTGTTAAAGGGTTTTGGAATCAAGGTAGAGGTAGGATTTGAACACAATTGCAAGGATTTTATTCTTAAGCTTCTTTATTACCTTTCTCCTTTCAAAGAGTTGTTTTCAAAGTTGTCCATTACACTTGTTAGTTTCGATAAGAAATCTTGGTCCATGTTTTTGAAATAGATTTGATGGGATGTTGTTTTATCATCCTTTTTTTAAAGAGTTCTTAAACAAAATGAGATTAAGAGAGAGAGAGAGACAGAGGATCTTGGAGCTTTGACCATTTTGTATCTATTTCTACTCACCTCAATTTTCAAGTCCCGGCTTTAGTAAAATACAAGGTTTACCTTCATGTCTAAATGCTTTGGAGTTCCCATGGAAAGTCATTTTTGCTCACTACTATCTTCTTGGAAGAGACGCTTTTCAAACTTTTAGTTTTCTTGATTTATTCTTAGAGTTTGGAAATAATGGAAGTTTCTACTTTTACTTACCTTCTAAAGATGTTAGTGAATGTACTTTCTTGAAGGAGTGTAGAGGATCTAATGGTTTTGAAAATCTTGTGACTACTTCTTCTTCCTTTGAGTGTAAAGTAATGGAATTGTGGAAGCATAAAAGTTATTCATCATTTTCAAATGCTCTTGGACTTTGTTGGAATCAATATTTCCATTATCATGATCTTTTCAAAGAAGAGCATTACAAAGCTTTTGAATCTCATACATTGTTTCTATCATTCGACAAGGATGAGAGTTTATTTATCCATTCTCTATTTAAAGATCATGCAGTCAACTCTTCATTTGAAAGTTTGTCAAGGGTAATGCACCTATGGAACTTTCTTTTCCAATTATTTACTTAAACATTTGAAAGAACACTTTTTAGTTGAAAATCCAAGCTTTTACAAAATTTCTTGAGCTTCACCTTGAACTCTTTCCAAACTCTACTCGTCACATGTCATTGTCTTTTTATAGAAGTGAGAGAAAACTTTGTTGTTGTGAGTGATTTGTGAGATATCCATATTTTTACCTTTGTTCTTGTTCTAAGAAATCTTATGTTGTTTTGGTGGTGTGTTTTTAACACTTCTGTGGTTGATTTTGTTTCAAACCTTTATATCCACACTATTTTTCCTTTTCATAGACCATTTAAGGATGTATGGAACTTATGTAATTCTTTTGGTGTTGAGAAGATGATTGACATGTTAGTATATGCCCTAAGACCAATTGACTCACATTTATGATTTATGAAGCATGTATTTTATGGTCTTGGTCATCAAGTATGTGACTTGATAGTAAAACCCTTATAGCTAATAAAATACTATTCTTATTTGTCCCTAGTTTATTACATCTTGTAAACTAATGTGAAGTTGATTGATGGTCAAGTTTTACTGATATGAATATGAGATATAAAATCAATTCATAAATACATATTGAGAATATTGTATTGGACATGACCCAAAGTGAAGAAGAAATATTGCATGGGTTTAAGTTATAAGTATTTCTTCTTAGTTTTATATTTGGTGTCCTTTGACCTAATGTTTCTAATGTTTCTTGCATGGGGAGAAAATATGTTTTGACATAGTCAAACATCACTTTTCATTAGGTGATTATTATGACTATTGGTTGGCTTATTTTCTTATCATGGCTTGAATATTGGAGATAGTGAAAGGGATTTGTCCCTCTCTTTTTAGAGAGAGATATCCATAGGCCTCTTGATAAGGAAGACTGGAAAATATGCATGGCTATGCTCAAATAAGTATTAATAAGGTGTTATTAATATTATTTGTTGGAACAGTCTGTCTGGTGATCAAGTAAATGGTTAATTAAGTTTTATAAGGATGACTTGATCCATGCCTTATACTTAATTAGGATATCGTGTGACAAAAGGACTAAATATTAAATCTGATGCTAGGTTATTATTACATTTACTTAACTTGGGTAAGCATAATGTCTTGCTAGAGGCCGCTCATGTTTTCTGAATAATGTCTAGGACATTTTTCATTCACTGTCAACGTTAAGTGAACATACAGGGTCACACGCATAGAAGATCTTGTGAGCATAATGTCCACGTTCAATGAATCTAGATTGTGTCCAGATTCATTGAACATATACAAAAGGGGAATCAGATTCCATATTGTATTTTCTGGTAAGTTAATAAGTAATTAATTTTATTTAATCAAAAAATGAAATTAATTACTTAATATTACTCATCCGACTGTTGGATGATTATATGAATAGATAGACGAGATTAAACTGTCATTAGATAACAGTTAGGGTTTTGATATTGACAGCTATAAAAGGTTATGTTAACCTTTTCTTGGCACCCGCCCTTTATCTAATTAAAGAAAAAAAAAAACCCTAAACCCTAGAACGGCGATATAGTATCTAGCCTCCTCTCTCCGAAATACGTCCTATTACCAAATAGTTAGGATCAGTTCTGAATAGTTTTCAGAACACAGAAGGGGCTAGCATCCCGATCGCTTGCAAAGGAGTTTGTCGTGTGGATACCAGTAGAGGGCGAAGTGTAAACAGTAGCGCCTCCATATCGAACAATCAAAACATTGAGGTAATTTCTATCCAATCAATTTTTCTAGGTGCAAATCCTGTTGGTGGATTTCCGTGTTTTATTTTATTTTGTTTTTGTTGGAATCCGTAGGCAAAAACAAAGTAAAGTAAAACTACGGAAATCCACCAACAGGATCTGCACATACTAGAAAAACCGATTGGATAGAAATTACCTCAATGTTTTGATTGTTCGTTGTGGAGGCGCTGCTTCGTACGCTTCGCCCTCTACTGGTATCCACGCGACAAACTCCTCTGCAAGCGATCGGGATGCTAGCCCCTTCTGTGTTCTGAAAACTGTTCAGAACTGATCCTGACTATCTTGTAATCGGTCGTATTTCGGAGAGAGGAGGCTAGATACTATATCGCCATTCTAAGGTTTAGGGTTTTTTTTTCTTTAATTAGATAAAGGGCGGGTGCCAAGAAAAGGTTAACATAACCTTTATAGTCGTCAATATCAAAACCCTAATCATGTATCTAATGACAGTTTAATCTCGTCTGTCTATTCCTATAATCATCCAACAGTTGGATGAGTAATATTAAGTAATTAATTTCATTTTTCGATTAAATAAAATTAATTACTTATTAACTTACCAGAAAATACAATATGGAATCTGATTCCCCTTTTGTATATGTTCAATGAATCTGGACACAATCTAGATTCATTGAACGTGGACATTATGCTCACAAGATCGTCTATGCGTGTTACCCTGTATGTTCACTTAACGTTGACAGTGAATGAAAAATGTCCTAGACATTATTCAGAAAACATAAGCGGCCTCTAGCAAGACATTATGCTTACCCAAGTTAAGTAAATGTAATAATAACCTAGCATCAGATTTAATATTTAGTCCTTTTGTCACACGATATCCTAATTAAGTATAAGGCATGGATCAAGTCATCCTTATAAAACTTAATTAACCATTTACTTGATCACCAGGCAGACTGTTCCAACAAATAATATTAATAACACCTTATTAATACTTATTTGAGCATGGCCATGCATATTTTCCAGTCTTCCTTATCAAGGGGCCCATGGATATCTCTCTCTAAAAGAGAGGGACAAATCCCTTTCACTATCTCCAATATTCAAGCCATGACGAGAAAATAAGCCAACCAATAGTCATAATGATCACCTAATTAAAAGTGATGTTTGACTATGTCAAAACATATTTTTCTCCCCATGCAAGAAACATTAGAAACATTAGGTCGAAGGACACCAAATATAAAATTGAAAATAAATACTTATAACTTAAACCCATGCAATATTTCTTCTTCACTTTGGGTCATGTCCAATACAATATTCTCAATATGTATTTATGAATCGATTTTATATCTCATATTCATGATCAGTAAAACTTGACCATCAATCAACTTCACACTAGTTTACAAGATATAATAAACTAGGGACAAATAAGAATAATATTTTATTAGCTATAAGGCTTTTACTATCAAGTCACATACTTGATGACCAAGAGCATAAAATACAATTCAAAAATTACATGCTTCATAAATCATAAATGTGAGTCAATTGGTCTTAGGGCATATACTAACAGTTTTTTGCCTACGGTTTCCAAAACGACAAACTTGATGCATTATTTTCTTTTTCTCTTCTAATTCTTGAGAGTTTCGGTATGTCCTTAACATTGCTTCTTTTAATGCTTCCATGTTTAAAGAATGCCCACCTCTTCTCTTAATGCTTCCATGCTTCGAGGATGAATCCTTTTAAAGAGAGGGGTACAGTATGACCTAGGATAAGCATGAGAATATAAATATCTTCTAAGGACAGGCTATAAGGTTGAGGGCAAGGAAGTTGGAAGAGGAGAACAAATAAATGGTAGCTTTGCTCTGAAGGACCTTTAAGATTATACATGGAAGGCATTAGAAAGGAGAAAATGAAGATCAATGAAGCACCAAACATTCCTAATGTCCATAATGCAAGTACAAAAAGCCAAAGGAAAAAGTTTGGAAGATCTTGAAGATTCAACATGAAATGGAGAAGAAGGAATGAACCCCGTAGTTGGTAGGGTACGCCTACCATCATAGTAGGGTCAGGGCAAGGGAAGAGGAAATGCTACCTACCGTGGACAGTAGGTTCACTCTACTGTCACCGGTAGGGTTTTGGCTGAATAAGTGTTTGGGAATTGTGACGTACCATCCACGGTAGGGTGAGGCCTACCGTCAATAGTAGGTCCCAAAAGGCTAAAGATTTAGGAGATTTTAACTCCCTTGACCCATTATTTAGATTGTTAAGTTTATTTTGACTTGCAATTAAGTGGCCTAAGTGTCCATCTACTTATCATAAGCTAGATTAACAATTAGGGTTGAGAGTTAATAATGTGGAGCACTATATATATGTATTTTTCAGCGATTGAGCACAACATTGAATATATATTTGAAAGAAAACTTTGAGAGAAGAACCTAGAGTTCTTGGGGTTTCTCCCACTTCCTTGTAAATTAGGGATTTATATCCATTGTACAATTGTAGGCAAGTAATTCTTGAATCCAATTCAAGAGTTCTTGTTCTATTCCCAAATCCTTGTATCTCCATGAGGTGCTAGCTTTGCATAGCAAAAGTTGCTTGGACTGAGGTCTTCCTTTTGCGTGGAGAATAGGTGAAGTCTCTTTAGGATTTGTTGATTCTCCCTCAAGATAGGAAGTTTTCTTTGTTCTCTTTGTTTAATTTTTGCTGAAACTTGTTCTTGGAATCTCATTTTCTCATCCTTACAGTTCAAAGAAGTCTCTTGAAGAGAGTTGAATCTTGACAGTAAATTGGATCTCATTCAAGCCATTGGAGATTCATACCATTTGGTATTAGAGAAAATCTTTATTTGAGGTAATGTTTACGTGTTTTGATTGTTGAATTTCATTATATAAAAGCCAATTCAAAGACATTGAAAAGGCAAAGTATTCTGGAATTCTCGGACAGAAAATTATATGTGAAAAGATTGAGATAAAAAGTGTAATAAATGAAACCCAAATTACATGAATGTTTCCAATTTGAATCCTTGTTAAGTTCCGGTTCTTTAGAAACAAGTTTGGTTCGATTTGGACTTGATTTGGTTAGTCAATTTGTTTAAAACTTTGAAAGTATCTAGAAATCACGATTGTTGAAAACATGTGGATCAATCTGCCCATAACTTTTGTTATACAATCTCAAAGTTATCGAAAATTGTTCTTAAATTTATCCTTTTCGAGTTGTGGCTCTTTCTAAATTAGTTTGACTTGATTTGGAGTTATATTCACCGAGTTATTGCGAATTTGGTGACAAAGAGTCATCATACTCTATTTCTGGAATTTTTGCATTTTGTATCTATTTCCACTCACAACAATTAAGAAGGATCTTCTTTCTATTCCAGTGTGTTTAAGGAGTAAGTAAAATGGAATGATGATTCCTTTTCTTTATTTGGAAAAACTATTATTTTCTTTCAAAATAGAATGAAATTATATATAATATGACCTAAATGTTCTTCAGGTATAAAAATTATTTTTCATAACTTAACACACATTAAAGCTCTAAAAAAGTTGATCATCCATCAGTTATAACAAACTAGAGCATAAAGAAACAAAGAAAGCAAAAGTTAATTAATCAAGAAGAAAAAAGAAAATTTACCTTATTTAAAAGTGATTCTTCTAGTGATAATGGAGTTGCCTTTTCGAGCTTTTTCTTAGAATGGGTTTTTTCAGCAGAAATTTTATTCCTACTTTTAATTTGAATACAAAATATTGAAATGGATAGAGAAGTTAGAAAAGTTATCTCATTCCACCATATTCTTGTGTAATAAATATAACGTAAAAAGATAAAGTAATTATTTGAGATCAAATGTGACAAAGGTAGATATATTGGGAACGAACAACTATGAGAAATGTGGAAGTTTTAGTAGGTTATTATTGTTGCCTTTTCCCCTTGAAATAACAAAGTTTTGGTCTTCTTTTGCTGGCTTTTACATCAGAATGATCCTCTCCAAACTTGTTACGGGAAGGAAAAGACTAATCAGAGAGATAAAAGAACATGGTGAGTTATGTGAACATTTTATTGTTGGAGCTACACAAGGTGCACATAACAAGAATTAGTGCTAATTATTCACTTTTTTGCTCCATTATTTCAGATTGTAGATTACTTTTGGACTCATTCAGAGCGACTAGATTATACCATGTGTACGGAGAAGCAAACAAGACAGCAGACTGTTTGGCTCGCTTTGGTGCTAACTATGCTTCTTCCTCTTAATGTTTGTTTTCTGATATCCTTTTTTTGTCAGCAATTTAATGGCTGATAATGTTCATGGGGCAGCTACCATTCCACTCATTTTTAACTCTTATAACTTATTATTAATCTATTTTTCTTTTCTGATAAAAAAAAATATATATAACAAAAGTAACTGTTGAGAATTTCACATCGACTAATTAAATAAAATAATTATTCCTTATAAAAACTTGGGCACTCCTCCCTTCTTGAGGTACCTTTTGGGGTGAGTTAGACCCAAGCCCAAAAATTTTAACATGGTATCAGAGCCAGTTGTTGGGTTGCCCGAGTTGGGCTACCCTCACAGATGTCCAATCCTGTAAAATTCCACGCACTAGATGTTTATTCCTAGGCGTGGGGGGGTGTGTTGGGAATCCCACATCGGCTAATTAAAGAAAATAATTATTCTTTATAAAAACTTGGGCAGTCCTCTCCTCTTGAGGTACCTTTTGGGGTGAGTTAGTCCCAAACTCAAAAATTCTAATAGTAACAATGGCATCTTTTGATAAAGAGCATTTTTTTATCACTAACTATTATCTTATTACAATAATTCTAATTGAGTAATTGAGGATTGAACTAATGAGAAGAGTGTCATTTTGAGTAAAAACTGTCCTTCACATTTTTATGTTTTGTTAATTTAGAGCCTATTCTTTTTTGTGATCAATAATACCATTTAAATTTTTTTAAATGGAAAAACATGCCAACTGTGTAGGTACTTGTCTCTTTTTGTGCAGAAATTATCATGTAAGTACTTATGATTTGTTCATAAAAATGTAAAATAGAAATAATCTTAGTCTTATAGAGTGAGAAAGGAATGATACACGCAAATGTGAGGGAAAACTATACATGTGAAAGATGTATGCTTCAAAGCGTCATGAAATTATTGATTAGCAAATAAAGTACTTTTATATATATATATATATTTACCATTTTAAGAACAAACTCTATATAATTCACATAATAATCTTCGTCTAAAACATTGGAAACCAACATGTTTGGCACTTTTGGCCATTCAAAAAAAATTAAGTGACATTTTTAGCCAATTACAAAACGTTGAGGGGGTATAATTAATGACAAAAAAAGAATAGCTATAGATTAACAAAACTTAAAAAGGTTGAGGCTATTTTTAGCTATGTTATATTTTTTCTCTATACTAAAATGATTCAAATAACCTTTGATCATTCAAAAAAATGGGGAATGTCTAGAAAATCTAGACTAATAGGGATTGAGGAAAAATTTACACATTTGTATACATGAACACGATGTTTTTACTGATACATATTGATTTGGAAATAGAATGTTAGTTTTCTTACATATCATATCGGACCGGACATTTCTTTGTGAAATAACATTTTCTTTTAGAAAAATTAAGAAAGTTATTTTACTATTACATTACTTGTCAAAATCTGTACAAATACACATGAACAAGATGTTTATATTGATATTTATTACCCAGAAATGAAGAAGGCTAATTTTCCTATGTAACAAATTAGACATTTACTCGGTAACTAATGTATTTTGCCTTTAAATTACTTCTGTATAACGAAGTGTGTCTCAATTGAGCATTCACATCAAATACTCTATTTTTGTTTTTGTAGATATATTAATGAAGGATGATAATCCAAAAAACTTGGAAATGGATAAAAAACATGCCCAATTATTGACCGAGAATGTCTCTGAAAACAGTGAAAAAGTCAATGCAAAATTCACCTCTGTTTGTACCCCAAATTTTTTGAATGAATGTTTAGAATTTTGGACAAAATTAGGAAATTATGGTAGCTTAGCTTAGCTTAGCTCCAATAACCAATCTTTTTGTAAACACAAAAATCAAAATTCACACCCTTACATCATGACTGTCAACAAATTCACAAAAATAACAAAAACAAGATCAAAAAACAACACCTCCCATTCAAATTTTCATGAGAGAATTTCAAACTCTCAGAACAGCGGCGGCGCTTATTTTCTGGGAGGTGTTTTCTTCTTCTTCTTCTTGCATACTATCCATGGCCGCTGTTCGCTTTATTTTCTTCTTCTTCATTCTTATCTTTCTATCCCCATTTTCAATTTCCCGTCCTGATGAAGATGCCCTTCTTGATTTCAAAGATTCTTTGAAGAACACAGCAGCTTTAGATTCTACATGGAAAAAGGGTACTTCCCCTTGTCAAGGTAATAAACATTGGGTTGGAGTTGCTTGTAATGGAGATAAAGTTCATAGTCTTAATCTCATGGGTCTTGGCCTTTCTGGTGATATTGATGTTGATTATTTGAGTAATCTTGATGATCTTAGAAGCGTTCATATTGCTAATAATTCATTCTCTGGTCCGTTTCCGCCATTCAATAAACTTGGAGCTTTGAAGGGTCTGTTTATACATGATAATCAGTTTTCAGGAGAAATAAGTGCAGATTTCTTCTCAACAATGGGTTCCTTGAAGAAAATTTGGCTTTCTGGAAACAAACTTTCGGGAACAATTCCAGAATCATTAGGCCAATTACATAATCTGATGGAATTACATTTAGATCGGAATGAATTTTCAGGGCCAATTCCTCTGTTATCTCAACCAACATTGAAGGAAATTAATTTATCAAACAACAAATTAGAAGGGGAAATACCTAAAACAATGTCGAAATTTGGGGCTTCTTCGTTCCAAGGAAATCCAGGGCTATGCGGAGAATTAGTACAACGAGATTGCAATCAACAACCACCACCGGATCTCCACCACGACGAACATCCCGCCGCCGAGAACGAATCAAACGGAACGGCAACAAAATACCTAATCGTCGGAGTCGTAATTGCAGTTCTAATGGCAACAATTTGCTTCAAAGCAAAAAGAACAGAGGATAATTTCAACGTACTCGGAAAAGAAAACCTAGATGAAGTTGTTCAAGTTCATATTCCGAGCACAAATCGACGAACCGGTAGTTCACGAAAAGGAGGCGATTCATTGCATTCTTCATCGAGAAGAGGCGGCGGAGGATCACAACACGGCAGATCGGTGGGTGACTTAGTGGTCATTAACGATGAAAGAGGGATATTCGGATTACAGGATTTGATGAAGGCTGCAGCAGAAGTTCTTGGGAATGGAAATTTGGGATCTGCATATAAAGCAGTAATGTCAAATGGGGTTTCAGTAGTGGTGAAAAGATTGAGAGAAATGAATAAATTGAATAGAGATAGTTTTGATTTTGAAATGAGAAGACTTGGAAGATTGAAGCATAAGAATATATTGACACCATTGGCATATCATTACAGGAAAGATGAGAAGCTTGTGGTTTCTGAATTTGTTCCTAAAGGCAGCCTTTTGTATATCTTGCATGGTCTGTCACTTCCTTCCTTTCTTTTTCTTTCATACTAGTACTAATTTTCATAGTCATCAATTGTTTCTAATGCATTTCAAGCTTTTAATACACTCACTCACCCACTTTTAAATCATCCACTTTGATAATCAAATTCTAGTATAGAAGAAAGAAAGACGGATGTTGACTAGATAGTTAAATTTTTACGAGTATAACCTAAATATTGTTTGATCATATTCTAATATGAAAGAATGACATGAATTTGGTGATTAGATATTGAAGGGTATAGACTAAAATTGTCAAAAGAATCATAGTTATAAATTGTTAATAGTCATAAAAAGAATAAATATCAAAATTTAAGCATATAAAAAGGATTGTAGTCGAATAATTGAGCATATATGTTTCAGGTTTTTCAAAATAAGCATTCCTTAAGTACTTCAGAATTTTTTCCATTGATTATTACATGTCTTTAAAAAAAATTTAAATTGCTATTTTTGAAACTGTTTTTGAATTTCTCCTATATTTATTACATCTTTTAAAAAAATTTTAAAATGTTTTTGCAAAATTATTCGAGAATATTTTTAAAAACAGTTTTTCTTATTGATGTTAAATAAATGAAAAAAACACAAGCAATACAAGATAGGTCTTTATGCATAATGTCGTATGAAGGATGTTTATAATATTTTTTTTATAATATCTTTGTATAATATTTTATTTTATGAATATTTTTTTTGATTAATTTTTTATTTCATATGTTTTATGGATAAAATACTATGCCATAAGACAACCCTAAATGCTAGTTTAGACCATATGGTGTGATTAATATCTAATTAAGTGTTTCTTTAACTTAAAAATATTTTAATTATACTAACTATAGTTACCTTAATATGCAAAAAACGATAAATTTTATTATAGTTAATGAGTAATTTATGCTCATCATATAAATCACACATGAATAAATGATATTAAAACACAACTTATCATTTTAAAAAAACAATTAGCAACTATTAGCAACTATTAGACGTTTATTGCTCACCTTGGATAGAGGTTTATTTTATGTTTTGGATGTTTTTTTTTAAGTTTAGAAAAGATAGATTATTTGTAAAAGAAATTATGAGTATTGTTTTATTATGGATAAATTCAAATACCATAATTTCATCCTATAATATAATATAAAAACAGGGGAGTACTACTATAACATTTGATTTTAGCAACCGCTGTTGAAAATTAAAATAGCCTCCTTTGTTTTTTTCTTTTCAGGTGATCGAGGGATTTCTCATGCTCAATTAAATTGGCCAACCCGTTTAAAAATCATTCATGGAATTGCCAGAGGAATGAGTTTTCTCCACTCTGAATTTTCGTCATCCGAATTACCTCACGGAAATCTCAAATCCAGCAACATTCTATTATCTTCAAATTTCGAGCCATTACTCACAGATTACGCATTCTATCCATTAATCAGCAACACCCAAACTGCACAATCATTATTTGCTTATAAATCTCCAGAAGCAATTCTTTACCAACAAGTTACTCCAAAAAGCGATGTTTATTGTTTCGGAATCATCATTCTAGAAATCCTTACCGGAAAATTCCCTTCTCAATACCTCAATAATCAAAAAGGCGGTACAGATCTGGTTCATTGGGTTAGATCTATGATTTCCGAGAAGAAGGAATCGGAATTAATCGATCCGGAAATTGCTGGCGCCACGAATTCACTTCCACAAATGGAAAAACTCCTCCAGATCGCAGCTGCTTGTACAGAAAGTGAGCAGGAAAATCGAATCAGCATGAATGAAGCTATAGCGAGGATAGAAGAGATTCAGGCTTGAATTTTGAATCAATTTCCGGACAAAAAAAAAAAAAAGGTATAGATTTAGATGCAGAGTAACTAGGAGAGATATGGTTAGAGAAAGGCCATAGACGGATCTAGGGGGAGGCGGGGAGGGATGGTTGCCGCCCCCAATATTTTTTTTTTTAAAATTCGTTTTGTAAGCGTTAATTCTTGTTTTAAGTTTTAAATCGTGATCTTTTCAAGTTCGTTTTAAAACTTTTTTATATATAGATTGGGATAAGATTTTTGTGTACTTTGGAAATTAGAGTTATAGTTCCGTCTATGTCACTAGCCATTTTTCCCTGTTGATTGTTGTTCTTGACACCATGAGCTCTGCAATTGATGATAAATGATAGAGAGAGAGCTGTAAGGAACAGCTTGAATGTAATAAAATTTTCTTCTTCTCTTGGTACTACCACCATGTAACGTAAGAAGCTTGTGATGGGCATTTGTGAAAAAGAATATGATTCTTGTAGGTTAGAGAAAAAGGAAAAAAAGTAGGACGATGTTTTGATAGCTTTTGCTCACAAATTTCCTTCATTGGTTCCATTTGCCATTTCAATCATCACTTTCAAATATAAGAATCCTTGTGTAGTTCCAAAGCTCATGGCAAATGGTCACGTTAAAGTTTTTGGTGAGACTATACTTCTTATAAATGCACAGTAAATCTTTTAAATATAGTATACTTTTTTCGATAGTATTAAAAAAATATTATTAACATATGAGGAATTGAATGGTGAAATAGTTTTGATTGTTTCTCTATAATAATCATATGAAACAAACTTTAAATTCAAATCAAAATTATATTATGCTGACAGAAAACACCAACAATGAGCATCTTGGTGTGGGTCAACCCCCACCATTTGTTTCTTCACCAGTGAGAGGCGAGACTCTAAGGTCTCTCTCACTTACTGGCTTGCGAGTGGAGAAGCCCTATTTTTTGGTTTTCTGTAATGTATTTCTTTTATGTGTGATTTTTTCAACCATGATTTCTTCTTTCTAAATATGTTTTAAAAGTCTCTTTCTTTCTAAATACGTTTTTCAAGGAATTTCCATTGTTAAAGGAATAGTTTTTGCAAAATGAATCCACTGTATAGAATCTTTTGGAAAAATGTTTAGATAAGGACTCAAGAATATGAGTTTTTGTGTGGGAATTGTGTTCTCTAACTACACACTTTTTCGTTTTTTTTCTTTTTAAATTTGTTTGTTTGTTATATTCTTCTTTGATACGAAAATTGAAAATCAATTTTCTTTAGAAAGAAAGATGAACACTTGACTTTTCATTATGTTTCTGAAAGGAGCTAAGGTTTTTATTACGAAAATGTCTTTCTGAATAAACGATAAAGTTTTTTCTCTAGAAAGTTTAGTTTCCGAAGGAGTAGGGTTTCATTGGCTTTTAGGTTTTCCTTCTACCACTACCTTTGCACGGTGTTTTTCTTTTTGGAGGTTTTCTGCTTGGGTGTTTTGTTTATATCAATAGCTTTATAACTGACATCTTCAACAACATTCTTCTCCTTTTCAATGATGTGCAGCTGGAAGAAATTCAATATTCTTCTGCATAAATTTTTTCCAGAACCTACACTAGAAATTTCTACTAGTCGTGCTTCACCGTTATGTTGTACCCTGGAAATTTCAACTTGCTGTGCTTCATTGTTCTACTGGGACGTTGAGCCTTGACCTTTTTAGCGTACATACTTCATCTTTCCTAATGGGTTTTTTACTAAAAAGTTTAGCTTTTGAAGGAGCATGCTTTGGCATCCTTTTTTTGTTTTCCCTCTTCCACTACCTTTGGATGGTTCTTTTTCTATTTCGGGATTTTTTGCTAGGGTGTCTAATTCAAATTAATTCCTTTGAAAATAATAACTTCGATAACATTCTTCTCCTTTGTTGATGTGGAGTTGGAAGATACTCAAGCTATTCCACTATGCACAAGTTGGTCACAGCTGTTTCCAGTCTCTTTTATACTTGTGGATGTGATTTCGTGCTGGTGGGTTTTTATCTTCTTTCCTTTATCTGGGGTGGCTTATGCAATCATTCATATTGGATTTTATTTACATGAATTAAAATTCGAATTCCTCATCCCTGATCTCAAGTTGCCTCTCAAATGAAGGCCTGAGAATTTTCAAGAATTGAAACCAATAAATAAAAGGAAAACCAAAATTGTGGAAACATTGAAATTAGAAACCAATTTTCTTTTAAATGGAAGATGAAAATTGTATTTTTCATTACATTTCTCAAAAGTGGCATGTTTGTTATCAACAAAATGTCTTTTTGAAAAAATAACAAAAAGTTTATTCTTATCAAAATGTCTTTTTAGATAAGCAAAAGTTACAAAAGAAAATTTACAAGTTAACCTTAGATACTACCATTGATGTTTTTTCATCCAATTTCACATTATATTAGACGATAAGATGCTTTTGAAAAACACCAGTTTTAATACTATGACATACACTAACACTAATTCTTTTATGAAGAAGAAGTGTTAAGAGAGAAAGTTTTATTTCATATTATGTCATAATGTTATGTTGTTTCAGTTCAATTAGATTCCATCGGTCACATAAATATGCAGTTTTATCTTAATATTTTTTCGTTTGAGGACATTTATCCTTAACAATTTATTTTAAGTTTTCTTATAAGCCCCCAAATTATTTTAAAGGGAGTTATAATACAAACCTTTTAGCTTTAGACACAATAGAATCAAACCAACTATTGCATAAGTATTGCACAAGCAACCTTTTAATAAGGTCACAATCGATAGTTTAAATGATTTTCCTCCAAAAGAAAAATTCAAATGAATGCTAGAAACTAGGCCAAGTTAATGTTAAAAATATGCACTTTTATTCCCAATTATTGATCAAATAGTTAAATTAAGTACTATATGAAAAGTATCATTCATTTAAATTATGATTATTGCAAAATAACCTCTCTTAAGTTTCAATGTAAAATTAGCTTAGTTTATACCATAATTTCTATTATCTTCAACACATTCATTTCTTCCTATACAAACACATAGCTTTGGAAATCTATAAATCTCATTGTTTGATTGGTCCTACTAAATTAAATTATAGTACTATTATATTATTAAATAATAATATGAGTGTGTGTGTGTGAGCACATGTGTATGCAAGTGCGCTAGTGATAGGAATCAAAATGGCACAAGAAGATTTCCAAGTTCCTAATAAAGAAGAATAGAAGAAATCAAACTTGGAGTGCTTGGAGGGAAGTTAAGAAAATATTTAATCTTGAAAAATTTGTTGAAGATGGATACAAAAGCTTAAAATGTTCAAGTGAAGTAAAAAAGGGACCAATCACAAGATTAATACAAGTGCAGGGCTCAAATGAAGAAAAGGAGGAGAAAAGGCAAGAAAGGAAGAACCGACACCGATCCTTGACAAAATCGCCATCGGACTTTGACTAGTTCAAGAAGAAAATCGAGACAGAGAAAAAATGACACCGGTTTTTCCGAACAACCACCAATGGTTCTATTGCAGTTCCAAATTTTCTATTTTCTCATTTTGGGCCCCAAATAGTTAATGATGATGTGTTGATGTTACATGACCGTATCTTGGGGATGCCGATTTCTGCGGGTGAAGAGAGAGACGGGATATACTACTTTAGACCTTTGCCTGAGACAAAAAAAGTTTGCTTATTCTACTCGAAATGTTGATGTTGGTGCCTTATGTCATAATTGTCTAGGACACCCTTCTAAACTTATTGTTAAACAATTTTTGGGACAATCTTTTAAATTTGACTCTTTGGATAATTGTTTAATTTGTTTGCGTGCTAAAAAAGCACGTGAAAGTTTTCTTGCTAGTTTAAATAATGCTACTACTGAGTTCGATTTGGTGCATTATGATCTTTGGGGGCCAAATAAAACTCTTTCTTCTTATGGTGTAAATAATTTTTTGATTATGGTGGATGATTATTCGCAATGTGTGTGGATTTTTTTGCTCGGAAAAAAAAAATGAAAGAGAGGTGCCTCACAAATTTATTGAAAGTGTTTTGATTTTGAAACTCATGAATTTATTACCTCACGAGATATTGTATTTGTTCAAAATAAATTTCCTTTTTCATGAGTTTTGGATGGCTTCATCATCTGAAAATTATTTAAATTGTGACTTTGGTGAAATACCAGTAACTTTCTCTTCACAGTCAAACCGTTGCTCAGCAAGGGGGAGTCCTTCAAAATTTGAGAGAACCCAGCACATGCCTTCACAGCAGCCAATTTTCTCACAAAATTGAGCAGCCCAAAATATGTCTTCTGGGCCTGGGGCAAGTGTTTCTTCTCTAGATGGACCGCCCCAACCTCATCAGCAACATGGACCAGCCTAACACTTGATGTATGGCCAGCGGAATTTCTCTACAAATGACGGTGGGACAGTCATTTCCACAAACCCAGCAACAGCAGCCCACTTGGAGGGAGCAATGTTGGACCATGCAAATTCAAGTCCAAATTTGTTGGACAATTATGGGAATTCTAGTGCGGCCCACTTGGAGGGAGCAATGATGGACCATGCACATTCAAGTCCAAATCCATAGGACATCATGGAAATTCCAGTGCAAATTTAAGTCCAAATTTAAGTACACATTTCAGTCCAATTTTCAATGCAAATTCTAGTCCTAATACTACTGGGTCTTCAGATAGTGAACCTCCGGTAGCAAATATAGTTGAACCAGTAAATCTTCGTCGAAGTAATATACCACATCGATCCCCCAGAAAATTAAAGGATTAGAGTTGTCATACGGTTTGCTCGTCTCCTAGTATCTCTCTCTCTCTCTCTCTCTCTCTCTCTCTCTCTCTCTCTCTCTCTCTCTCTCTCTCTCTCTACTTCACCTTCTTCTTCGGTTTCTTCAAGTACTTCCTTGTATCCATTAACTCATTATCTTTCTTGTGAAAAATTTTTGCTTTCACATCGGAGTTTTGTAGCTACTATCAATGCAGGCTTGGAACGCACATATTACTCCGAGGCTGCCTCTATTCCAGAATGGTGTTTTGCTATGAAGCAAGAAAATAGATGATCTCGAAAAGAATAATACCTGGACAATGACAGGATTGTCTCCTGGTAAACGTGCACTTGGTAGCTAATAGGTTTACCAGATAAAGAATAAATCCGATGGTTCTGTTGAACAATATAAAGCACATTTGGTAGTGCTTGGGAATGCACAACATAAGGGAATTGATTACACTAAGATATTCGCTCCAGTGGGAAAAATGGTGATCATTCGGACCTTATTATCAGTAATTGCTGCCCAAAATTGGGAAGTCCATCAATTGGACATTCACAACACTTTTCTGCACGGAGACTTGACTAAAGAAGTTTACATAAAACTTCCTCCAGGATTTCGTGCTTCTGGCCCACATCAAGTTTGTCATCTTAATAAATTATTATATGGGCTTCGTCAAGATCCTCGATACTGGTTCTCCAAACTTGTTGCCTCTCTCTGACAGTGTGGGTTTGTGCAATCATATGCCGACTATTCTCTCTTCACTTTTAGAAAAAGTAATATTTTTCTCTGCATTCTCATTTATGTTGATGACTTGTTAATTTCTTGTAATAATGCTACTTTTATTGCTAAATTTTAGTCATATTTGAGTTCATGTTTCCATAGTGCATAGGAAACTATGTAAGAATAACCATATCTAGAGTGTTCCTGAGGAACTCTTCTAACCCTATCTCTCGCAAGCTGATAATCCCTAAAGGCTTGAGCTTGAGCCTTAGGATGATCTACCTCCTCATCAGAACCTTCTAACACAGGTTCAAGGGTTTCAGGAACGCTAGGAGGATCAGGTATGCTACTTGATGGTGGAACTAACTCCTTATCGGTTTCAGGCTCTTGAGAGGGCTCTAGCGAAGGTTCAGAGGTGACCTCCACCTCTTCCGGAATACTACCAGATGTGGAAACACTAGGTTGACTATCGGGGATAGGTTTATCCTTAAGACAGGACATATCTAACTCCTTGAAGATGACATCCCTACTGATAACTAACCTCACTTCCGGTTCACGCTTTAACCACACTCTATAACCCTTCACCCCACTAGGATATCCTATGAACACTCCCTTTCTAGACCTAGGATGTAGCTTACCCTTCTTCTGGTGTGCAAAGGCCGCATACCCAAAAACTCTTAGGTTGGAAAGGTTAGGAAGTTTACCACACTAAAGTTCTATATGAGTCCTAAAGTTTATGGTTGTAGAAGGGGATCTATTAATGAGGTGAAGCTGTTACAGCTTCACCCCAAAAAGGTTTCTGGACACTTGAAGACACCATAAGACATCTAACCTTATCTATAATGGTACGGTTTATCCTCTCAGCTACTCCGTTCTGCTGGGGGTTATACATAACCGTCCTATTATGTATGATGCCATGCAATGCACACAAATCAGAAAACTTCCAGTTACAAAACTTAAGACCGTTATCAGTCCTGATTACTTTTAGTTTATTTCTAAATTGATTTTCGGCAAGGCGTTTCCACTCAAAAAACTTTTCAAAAGTTTGATCTTTTGTTTTTAAAAGAAAAACCCAAACATGCCTAAAAAAATCATCAACAATAGACAAAAAAATAAACATTACCACTATAAGTTGGAACCTTTTCAGGTCCCCAATGATCACAATGCATATAATCAAAAAAACAGCAGAAAACTTGTGTGTGCTAATTGAAATACTGATTTTGTGTTGTTTTCCCAAAGCACAATGGTCACAAAAATCCGAAGAATCAATTTTGTCACCACACAAAAGATTTTGGTTTTGCAACTAATACAGCCCATTTTCACTAATGTGGCCGATCCGCCGATGCCACAACATAGTTTTTTCGAGAATAGTTTTTGAAATCAAAGCAGTTGAATTACGAACTGTTTTTCTAATAAGAATGTACAAACTTTCTCTTTTAAAACGTTTTAGCATGACTAGGTTTCCTTTGCAAATACATAAAAATACCATTTTTAGATTTGAAAGAAAAACCAAGTGAATCCAAATAACCAAGAGAGATAAGATTCCGACGTAGGTCGGACACGTATCTCACCTCAGTGAGTTTTCTAGTCACACTGTCATGCATTTTGATGAAAATATTTCTAATGCCTTTAACATCACAAACTTGATTTTTCCTATATAAACCTTTCCTTGATTGAAGGGTTTAAATTCTAAAAACCAGTGTTTGTTGGGTGTCATGTGGAAAGTACAACCCGAATGAAGGACCCAATGATCAACAACTTTAGAACAAGATGGGGAAAGGGAAACACATAAAACGTTTGAAAACATAGAATTACCATCTGAATGAAAATCATGGGTTTTGTCATTTTTATTGCTCCTTTTACCATGTTTACGTTGCTTTTCATCTTTAATCCTTTTAAAACACTTGTTTTTCATATGACCTTCCTTGCCACAATAAAAGCATTTCACTTTGTTCTTTTCTCAAGATTTAGACCTCCATTTACTTTTAGACCTGTGACTAAGAGGTTCTCTCCAGTCAACTCTCCCTTGTATGTAAAAGTTTTCTCCGTTTGATTTATTTTCTTTTTGTAAATCCAAATCTTTTGACTTTAAAGCATTTTTAACATCAGAAAGAGATATATCATCTCTACCACATTTAATGGCAGATTTTACATCATTGAAAGAATCGGGTAAGGTATTTAATAAAATAACAGCAATATTTTCATTAGAGATTTTTTCTCCAATGTTTTGAAGTTCCAAGACGGTTTTGTTTAAAACATCCATATTTTCGGAAAGTGTTTTTGACCCGCTCATTTTAAAACGAAATAGTTGTTCTTTTAAATAAATTTTTTTTGAAAGAGGTTTTCCCAAATATAGTCTTTCTAGTTTAGTCCATATTTCAAAAGCATTGTCTTTTTCGTCGATTTCTTGTAAAACATTGTCGGTTAAATGCAAGGTGAGGCAACTGTGCACATCACCCAGTTTTTCAGTAAGAATTTCGTTCCTCCAAGATTCTGGATACTCTTCGGGGCTACAAATATCGATTGCAATTTTAGTTTGTACCAAAACTGCTTTTATTTTCCTCCGCCACATTACAAAGTCAGATTTGCCATCAAACTTGTTCATTTCAATTTTTGGAACTGACATGTTTTAATGGCAAATAGGAGCAGTTTAATGGCTAGAAAAATGAAAGATTTGAAAAAGTTTGATTTTAGCAATAAATACCCGGATTTGTGTTTTTTTAATGAAAAACGGCGCAAGTAGGTGTGGGGCATGAATCCCAATAAACATAAACACAGCAACAATATATATAACCGAAATGAGAAATAACGGTAGAAACAGTCAACCAACAAGATTGAAAAAGATAAACAGAGAGAATGTTGTAAAACAGAATAAGAACAAATATATATGTATATATTTGAAAACGAAAAAGACGCACCAAGGCACAATTACTTGAAATCTCACGGATTCAAGCCAGGCTTGGGTTTTATATTTTTGTTAAAAAAAAAAAAAAGAATGTAATAGAATAAAATCCAAAACAACCAACACTAGCAACAGAAAAATATATATAAAAATAGCAGCCACAAGAATATCACCAGAAAAACGAAAGAACAACAGAAGCTGGTATAACACAAACTGAACAATAAAACAGTAAACAGAACACCGAATTGTAGCATGATTCAAAAGCAGAACTGAAAATAGCAATTAGCCCAAAAGGAAAAACTGGCGGCAAGCCGAAGCAACAAAAACAGAAAGCCGAAAAATAATAATCGAAAAGACGAAAAAAATAGAAGAAGTTTAGTAATACTTCACTGGCCAATTCTGAGGGACTCAACAGTTCCCATAGATCTGGATTTTTCCAAGGTTGCCAGCGCTGGCAAGATAACCTGGCTCTGATATCACTTGTTGGATCTAATTACTATTACAATTTGTATTTACTTTCACAAATTATCAGAATGAACAAAAATAAAAACAGCCCTAACTATTACAAAGCTTCCTCTTTTCTTCCTCCTAAGCCGTCAGTTCAAGCCGAACGGCAAGACCGAAAGTACAATAAACCGTCAGAAAAATGGTAAAGAAAATGATGATAAAATAACCCTCACCTGCCGCTGCGGTGTCGGTACCGCCAGCGCCGAGACTGAAAGACGCCGAGCAGTAGCGAGAAACAATGAACCGCATCGAGGCACCAGCGGTAAGAATAACGACACGATCAATTGGAGAACGGATTCCCTTAGTCAAGCGCCGCAAAAACACAAACTATCACCGGTTTCCCTCTCTCTCTCTCTCTACAACCTCTCAGTTTCACCTCAAACAGAGAACATCAATCACAAGAAGCCGGCGATCGATTTGACCGAGACAGCTGCACAGAAGCCGAAGGGGCAGAGAAGAGCAGCGGTCATAGCAAGCCGCGGCCAAGAAGAGGAAGAAGAAGAGACAGAGTTGCAATTTTGAAAAAGTAGAGAAAAAGAGAAGGAAAAATAAAGAGAAACGGCTGTGTGAGAGAACCGAGAAGAGGAGAGGGTAAAAATTGGTCAAGTCACAATAGGCAAGCCCGGGTTAGCCTAGCGGCCCGACCCATCATCTCTGACCAATTTAAACAACCTTATCTTTTTGTTGTGGCCTAATGTATTATCATAGGGATAAAAAAAAATAGGCTGGAAAAAGAAAATTATTAGGAAGAAGTAGGTCTAAAAACCTACATGTGTGATTGTGAAAGATACTCTGGATAAAGAGAAATTGGTAGAAAACCAATAAAAGCAAATAACATTGACAAATAGACAAGAGACATGAAACAATAACGAAAAACTATTGTATAGTGGAATAGCTTTAGCATCATCCAACTCAATGCCAATAAAGGAGAAAAATGTTGTTGAAGATATTTGGTTTTGAAGAAATTTGTGTTAATAGGACACCCAAGCAAAAACCTCGAAAGATAAAAAAGTATCGTCCAAAGGTAGGGCAGAAGAAAAACAAAAAAGGACAAAGCATACTCCTTCAAAAATTGAACTTTCTGTTGAAAACCCACCAGGAAAAAGGAAGTATGTATGACGAAAAGGCCAAGGCTCAACGTCCCAGGGGGACAATGAAGCATAGCCAGTCGAAATTTTCAATGTACAGTAGTACAGTAAGAACAGCCAGTGAAAATTTCCAGTGTACAATCGACTGTTTAATCATGCAGGAGAATTTCGAATTTTTTCAACTCAACATCATTGAAGAAGAAGGTTGTTTTTAAAGTTGTTAACTATGAAGGAATTGATCTAAATAAGATACCACAATAGAAAACCCCCAAAAGGAAAAAGCATCATATAAAGGTAATGGTAGAAAGAATACCCAAAAGGAAACAAAGCCTACTCCTTCGAAAACTAAACTTTCTAAAGGACAAATTTTGTCGTTTTTCCATAAATATATTTAAATCATAAAACACTTACCTCATTTAAGGAACATAATGTAAACTGACAGGATTCACGTGAGATATTCTGCATATTGTCGCCAGAAATGTACCTATCAAGCTCAACTCATGTTGCTAATAGAATGCAAGAAAATCTCAGGGATAGCACAAATTAGTTTTCAATTTTTATGTTTCCATAATCTTTGGTCTTTGCTTCATCTATTGGTTTCAATTCTTGAAACTTCTCAAGCCTTCATTTGCGAGGTAACTTAAGAAGAAGGATTAAGGAATTCAAAATTTAATTTATGTATTGTAAAAAATTTTGTTGCTCTATATGTACATATATGTGTGTGTATATGTATATATATACATACTTACACAAACATATATGTATATGTATATAATTTTATATGTATATATTTATATATATGTGTGTGTATATATTTATATATATAGCTGATGTTTATTATAAGTCTAACTTAATATATTTATGATATATCCAAGTTTGTGTATATAATGTCTAATATTCACAAAGTGCTCGCACACAAGTATACGCACACACCCGCGCACTCGCAGACACGCACCCGTAATTGAAACATTAGTATTTAATAATATAGTAATACTAGCATTTAATTTATTGGGACCAATCAAAGAACGAGATTTATAGATTACCTAGACCATGTGTTTGTTTAGAAAGAAATCATAAACGCGTACCTGGGCATATAAAGTATGGTACGTACTAAATTGATTTTACATTGAAACTTAAGAGAAGTTATTGTGTAATATAAATAACTTTATTGAATGATATTTTCACATATTACCTATATCAATCGTTCGATTGATGGAATTTTTGAATAAAAGTGCATATTTTTCATTTTCCATTTCAAATAAAATTATTTTTTAATTTAAATGTTTCAATAGTCTTCGGCCTTCCTTTTATTTAGTGGTTTTGGTTCTTTAAAATTCTCAACCCTTCATTTGAGAAGTAAGAGTGGAGGATGAGGAATTCGAAGTTTTATTCATGTAAATAAAATTGAATATAAATTATTGCACCGGAAACTCTAGATAAAGGGAAGAAGGTAGAAAGCCAGCAACAGCAAATTGCGTTGACAATTAGACAAGAGATTAGGAGTGGAATAGCTTCAACATCTTCCAACTCACGTCAATGATGGAGAAGAATGTTGGTGAGGAAGTAGGTTTCGAAGGAATTTATCTAAATAAGAAACCAAAGCCAAAAACCTCGAAAAAGAGAAAGCATCTTCCAAAAGTAATGGTAGAATGCAACAGAAAAGGACACGAGACTATACTTCTTCAAAGCCAAAACTTTCTAATGAAAACCAATCAAGAGAGCGGAAGTATGTATACCAAAAGGCCAAGGCTAAACATCCTTGCAAGATAGTAAAGCATAGCCAATCAATATTTCCAGTGTTTAGTAGGACAGTGAAGTACAAGCGGTGAAAATTGCCAGCATACAGTCTGATGCAAAATCATGCAGGAGAACGTTGAATTTCTTAACGCTCAACATCATTGAAGGAGAAGAATGTTGTTGAAGAGGTTAGTTGAAGGAATTGATATAAAAAAAATACTATAGCAAAATACCCCCAAAAGGAGAAATCATCGTTCAAAGGTAGTGGTAGAATGAAAACACAGATCGAAACAAAGCCTACTCCTTCAAAAATTAAAATTTCTAAAGAAGAAACTTTATGGTTTGTCTAGAAAGATATTTTGGAAATAAAACATTTACTTCCTTTGAGAAGTGTAAGGTAAACTAGTAGGAGTCACGTGGGATATTCAACATATTGTCACAACAAATGCAGTTACCAAGCTCAACTCATTACTACTCGAATGCAAGAAATTTATAGCATAAATTGGTTTTCAATTTTTTTGTTTTCATAATTTTTGCTCCTCGTTTCATTTATTAGCTTCAATTCGTGAAAATTCTCAAGTATTCATTTGAATACAACTGAAGAGCAAGTAATAAGCAATTTGATTTTTAATATATGTATTATAAAAATCATCGGTGAGCCATATACATTATATATACTAACACACACACTAATGTTTTCATAATACTAACTTAATATATTTATGATGTTCCAAGTTTGTGTATATAACGTCTAATTGTCACACAGGCGCACGCATACACACACAACCGCATACTCGCAAGCACGCACCCCTAATTGAAACATTACTATTTAATAATATAATAATACTAGTGTTAATTTAGTAGGACCAATCATAGAATTAGACTTATAGATTTCCTAAATCATGTATTTTTTTAAGAAAGAAATGAGAAGCATGTACAATGGCATATAAATCATGGTATGAAAAAAACTAATTTTACACTGAAACATTAGTGATGTTATTTTGCAATAATCATAACTTAAATGATTGATATTTTGCACATAGTACCTAAATTAACCTTCCATTAATGGGATTTAGAATTAAAAGTGCATATTTTCATTTTCTATTTAAAAAAAATTAGTGTTTTTTATTTTAATGATTCCATAATCTTTGGTCTTCCTTTTATTTAATGGTTTCGATCTTGAAAATTCTCAAGCCTCCATTTACGAGGCCACTTGTGAACAGGAAAAATTAGAAGTTTAATTCTTCTAACTAAAACCTTATATGGGTGATTGCACCAATCTCTCTTGACAAAGGGGAGCTGGTTAACTAGTAACAAGAAATAAAATCGACAATTAGGCAAGAAACTGGGAGCAGTTGTGAAAAACTACTGCAGGGTGGACTAGCTTCAGTATCTTCTAAATTAATGTCAATGAAGGAGAAGAATGCTGCTGAAGATGCTAGTTTCGAAGAATTATATTTGAACAAGACATCCCAGCAAAAATCCTTGAAAAAAAAAAAACACCGTCCAAAGGTAGTGGTGGAAGGAAATTAGAAAATGACACCAAACAATAATTTTCTTCAAAAACTAAACTTTCTAATGAAATTCCATCAAGAAGGGGAAGTATATACGGCGAAAAGGCCAAGACTCAATGTCCCAGCAAGACAATTAAGCATAGCAAGCCAAAATTTCCAATGTACAACAGGACAGTGAAGCACAACCATTGAAAATTTCCTGTGTACATTCTTTGGCAAAATCATGCAAGAGAATGTTGAATTTCTTCAAATTCAATATCATTGAAGGAGAAGAATGTTGTCTATGATGTTAGTTATGAAGGAATTGATCTAAGCATGAGACTCTAGTAGAAAACCCCCAAAAGGAAAAGTACTGTTCAAAGGTAACTGTGGAAGGAAAATAGAAAAAGACACCAAAGGCTGCTCTTTCGAAAACTAAACTTTCTAAAGAACAAACTTTATCATTTATCCAGAAAGATATTTTGGTAAGAAAGAACTTACCTCTTTTGAGAAACGTAAGTAAAATATTCATATTTATTTAAAAAAATTGGTTTTCAATTTAATATTTCCATAATTTTCGATATCACAATATAGTTTTTTCTGTACTTGAAAATTCTGATGCCTTTATTTGAGAGGAAACTTGAGAGTGGGAAATGAGGAATTTGAGGTCTAATTTATGTAAGTAAAACCTTAATATGAGCGATTGTGATTTATACATTGAAACTTAAGAAATGTTATTTTACAATAATTATAACTTAAATGAGTGAAAGAGAATTATTGAACACTACAATAAAAGGGAATTACTGAAGGACCAACCGGTCAGTAATTGCAAGCTACCGACTTATTGCTGACCGATATTGTTAGTCGGTTAAATTGGCCAGTAACAGAATCACACAGAATATTCAGTCGGTCGATAACAGTTACCAACCGATTTTCCGATTCAACGACTGAAATATCAGTCGGTAACTATATTTTTAGGATTAGATAAATCAATTTTAGAAAATGATTATCGACTGACTTTTCAAATTTACCGACTAAGTATTCTGGTCAATAACTTTTCATTTATCAACCGGTTGTTGGTCAGTAACTTTATTTATGTTCTTTTAAAAAAATAGTTACCAACCAATTTTCGATAGGTAATCAGTCAGTAACTAAATATTTTTTAAATATTTTATTTATAATTATAATCATCCACCTGAAATTAAAAAAAAATGACAACAATAACAACAAACAATGCACGAATACAACCAATATATATAATCTACATCCAATACAATACGATAATAACAAAATAAAAAAAAATTCTAAACGTAATACATCATATATGAATAAGGATTCAGGGGAAAAAAAGCACTTCAAGAGTTAGCTGCCTTGAAGAAAATTATTTATTTTAGGAGACTTTTAGAGTTTCTTTTTTTAGTTTATAAAATTTATTAATAAAATTGATATAAAAGAATTATTGCATGGAAAATGTATTAGACTATTATGGCTAATTATATATTACAATTTCTATCTAGTTCGTATATCACACTTTCACAATTGTTCTCAAAAGGAAGAATTAAAAAAAACATGCTAGTCATAATAAGTCTTTGTGTATTGCTATTATTTTGGCATGCTATTGTAAAGGAGGGTGGATAAGGCAAAATTGGGAGCTAGGGGTGAATCAATAGTTTTCGTCCTACTTTTAATTTTATAAAATAGGTTAATTATAAAATATCCTTCTTAAGTGGGAGGGTAAAAGCTTACCCTTCTTAGTTGAAAAATACGCATTTTAACCCCAAAATATATAAAATGCCTAAAAAATAATTTTATATAAGTTATGCTTTATGTAAAAGAACCCCTTAAGTTTGATTAAAAAAAATATCTTAGTCATAGCTTAGTTTATAATTATAGTTTATTACAAAATTATAAATCAAGTTTTTTAAAGTTAAATAATCCTTCTTGAAAGAATATACACTAAAAAGATATTGTTACAAAATTATTTTGTAATAATACTTTTTTAATCTATACTCTTTAAAATAATTATTTAATTCCAAACAGAAATATTCTATTTTTATGAAAATAAACAAACTCTTAGAATTCGTAACTAATTTAGTGTGATATAAAATAAGAAAGCATCTATAGAGTAAGAGTGGAGGTTATTTTACCTAAGTAGGTAATCATATCCCTCTTTTGTTACAAGTTTTCTTCCTTCCAATCTATTTCTTAGAGGCTAGGATTGAACTTAATTTCAATCACTGTCTTGCTTGGAAATTTCTGTTTGGTTCGCGAGCCTTCTTTTTTTAGTTTAGTAAAGTAGTAAGCGATAAGGTCAATTTCCTTGAATTTTTTCGCTACCGAAACTCACAATAGATATCTGTTTTCTTAAGGTGTATATATCTATATACATATATATATATATATATATATATTTAAAGTTAGTATTATAAAGGAACTTCAGTGTGACATATACACATGCACATGCATGCACACTTGCACCACATAAACACGCACACACCTGCTCACGTGCACACACACAACTCTAATCGAAACATTAGTATTTAATGATATAATAATGCTAGTATTTAATTTAGTAGGGCCAAAACAATGAGATTTATAGATTTTCTAAATCATGTGTTTGTATAGGAAGAAATGAGAAACATGTACGAGGGTATATAAATTATGGTATGAACTAAACTTATTTTAGATTAAAACTTATGGGTTTTGTAATAAACATAACTTAAATGAATGATATTTTGCACATAGTACCTAAATTAACTGTTTGATAGAAGAAATTGAGGCATAATAATGAATAGCTTTTATTTTAATTTGGCACTAGTTCATTGAATTTGTTAGTTGTGATTCATTTGAATTTTCGCTTTGGAGGAAAATAATTTGAACTATTGGTTATGATCTTATTAAAAGGTTACATGTCTAATGTTTGTGCAATACTTAAGTTTGATTTTATCGTGTCTAATTCTAGAATGTTTATATTATAGTTCCCTCGGAGTACTTTTGGTACTTAAAAAGTTAAAATTATTTATTTCGGATAAAAATCCTCAAGAGAATATCCAACTGGATGGAAACAACAATAGCATAAATCTACGAGAACTAAAACAACATGGCGTTGTGACATAATATGAAATAAAAACTTTCTCCCATAAAAATTGTTTGTTCATAAAAGCATCACTGACAGTGTATGACATAGTGTATTAGGCAATGTTAAAACTCATTTTTTTTTCAAAAAGCATCAATGTCCAATAAAGTGTGACGTAGTGTGAAATCGGATGAAAAATATAAATGCTGTTAACTAAAGTTGAATCGAAAATTTCTTAGGTTATGTTTATTTTTTCTGGAAAGACATTTTGATAGTAACAAACTTTGTAATTTTTCCAAAAAGACATTTATGTAATAACAAACTCACCACTTTTGAGATACACAATGAAAAATCAAAATTTCATCTCTTATTTAAAATAAAATTGGTTTCAATTTTAATGTTTTCATAATCTTTGGTCTTCGCTTGATTTAGCAGTTTCAATTCTTGAAAATTCTCAAGTTTGTATTTTAGAGGCAATTTTAGAGTAGGAGATGAGGAATTCAAAATTTAATTCATGTAACTAAAACCTAATATGAGTGATTGTACGAGTCACCCAAATAAAGGACAATAGATAGAAAACAACCAGTAGGAAATTATATCTACTAGTATATAAGGGATTGCAAGCAGCTATGACCAACTTCTTCAAAGTATAATAGCTTCAACTTGTTTTAACTCAATAGAAAACCACCAAAAGAAGCATGGTGCAAAGGTAGTGGTAGAAGGAAAACCCAAAAGGAAAATAAAGCTTACTCCTTCAGAAACTAAACTTTATAAAAAACAACCTTTGTCTCTAGTCCAAAATGATATTTAAGTAATAAGAAAACTTACCTCCTTTGAGAAATGTAATGAAAAAAATTTATCTTTCATTTAAAGGAAAATTAAATTTCAATTTTAATATTTCAAAAACCTAAAAACCCTAAAAACACTAAAATGATATGTTAAAAATCATATAAACCCCCCTAAAATAATTGTACCATAAACAACACACCTTAAAAAGTTTGGAATTATATTTTATTTGAAAATTTTTAACTTTAATTTATAGATATTGACCGTAGCTCAAACTATAAATAATGTAGATGGAAGAAGTCCTAGCCCACGTGCATCCTGGTCCCATAGTCCCCGATGTTTTGATAAGACAGCACGAGCACCGGTCGGGGTTGATATGGAGTGGGGACCAGGAGACGTGTTTCACTGATCTTCAGTATAGGCGTTTCGGGTGCAATCTATTCCAGTGTTACAATACGGATCCCCGTAGGTTGGTAGAGCTTATTGACAAAACTGGTTTGGGGAGAGTGTTCAGATATGGCTACAGTGGGCTAGACCACGCTCTTATTACCGCATTAGTTGAGCGGTGGAGACCGGAGACTCACACATTTCACTTGACTTGTGGTGAAGTCACAATAAACCTTCAGGATGTGCAGGCATTATGGGGTTTAGGGATAGAGGGTTTGCCGGTTACCGGTCCCAGTTGGACGGTAAACAGTATTAGATTGAGCTGATTGAGAGACTTCTTGGTATACGGTTGTCTCTTAGTCACTTTTCTGGTTACAAGGTCAAGAAGGAACCCTTGGAAGCTTGGATCCTGAGAGCGTTTATCTGTTCAAAGACCGATAATGATCTTATCTTACACGCTTGTGGATTTATTTTTTTACTCCTTGGCGGTCATATGTTCCCGACTTCTCAGGGAATTTGGTTCATATGAGCTACCTTAGTTTATTAGAGGATATTGATGCTATCAGGATATATAGCTGGGGTAGATGCGTACTTGGATTTTTATACAGGCAGTTGTGCACGGTAGCTTTGGGGGGTGCACGACAGATAGGGGAAGCCTTAGTCATAGTACAAATTTGGGCATGGTCGCGTATACCTGCATTGCAGCCTCAGCTGATGACGGACGTTCAGGCCGACCCTCTTGCTCCTCTTGGTTCTATATGGTGCACATCTTTTGACTGCAGCCAACTGCCTACTCATACCCCAGTTACATACAGGGACCAGTTAGATTTCATGCCATCTGATCAGGTTCGCTTTAAAATATTTTGTATTATTTGTAATTAAAGAAAAATTTTTTAAGCACTTAGATTTTTATTGATTTTGAATTTTGACTTCATAGTTTGTATGGCTCCCTCATCATGACCGCGGTCTGGTTCCATCTGACCTATGGCGGGTAGAGATCCCGCTTATCTGTTATGAGATAGTGGAGTATCACTATCCCGAGCATGTGATTCGTTAATTCGCATAGGCTCAGCATATACCAGATGCATGTGATACTCGTCTTGATCTGCATCAGATCCAGCTTAGAGGGAATGACCACACTTACTGGGGGACACAAAAAGCTAGCCATGTAGAGGCCTGACATCAGTGGCAATTGCGTGTTGGGGATGGCACTGCCTTGGCAATTGAGGTCTTATCATACTCCAACGACGAGTACATAAGATGGTATCATAGAATTACCCGGGTGTACATCAGAAATCCAACTAATCGTGATACCTGTTCGATTGGATACCAACCTGCTGGGGTCGAAAGGCGGATGATTGTACATTCTACAAATCATTTTTTTTAATATTCTTATGCATTTCATTTATTTATGATGACTTCTAACAGTTTAATGGTTTTATTTTTATTTATTTATTTTTGCTTAGACTTCCATGTTGTAGGATGATATGGCGTTTGTGGTGATATAGGAACCACCTACATCTCCGTCACAAATGGCTGTTTTTGTAAAGAAAGTGCAAATGATCATTCGGAAGTGCATGGTATCTATTGGTTGTACTTTGGGCTGCACTACATCAAAATACGATATCCAACAGACATTCTCAGTACAATCGTCGGGTCGCCATCCCCAAGAGCATGTACCGGACCGGGGTACTCGTGAAGTTAAGAGGGGCACTCATAGACAGCCTGGTCGTGGAGCAGGAGGTGAACGCCCTCCTGTCCCTCCTTTTCCCAGTCACGTCGAGATGGAGAGAGGTGAGGGATCTGGACATATGGAGAGAGGGGAGGGATCCGGTGGTGGACACCATCCTATTGACCTATTTGACAATCCAAACTTAGATATGCTATCATTTAGTTTGGTTTGACGCAGCCTTCCCAATCACTTCCATGTGGATCAGGGACATTGTGCGTGCCTCCCCCTCCCAGTTTAGGGTTTGCCCCATTTCAGTCACCAGCCGGTACATCATTAGGATTTTCATCGTTTCGTGACTCCTCCTCCGGGCACAACTGATTCATCTACACCGCATCAGCTTATATCATATGCATCTTCATCTAATAACGAAGAGCGGACAGATGACACAGATGATGTACAATATCTTGGATTCAGACATCGTGTTGGGAAAAAGACAACGAGGTTCACGCCATCCGACTGACCATAGTTGTACCTAGTATTTTGGTGTTTTCATTTTCTATTATATGTAAATGAAATTTAAATGTAGAACATTCAGTTTTATGTATATTATTGATTATTTTGTTTTATGTATATTATTGAATAATATGGTATTTTTTGTAATAAAAGTATTTCTACTACTTACTTCGGTTGTACATTTTAACCTTTATATACAAATACACACATTTCCGCCAAACCAACAAACATTCATTCCCCATTCATTCTTTTTCAATTCACAAATTCCCTATTCTTTATATTTCATCCTCCCTAAACCCTAAACACATCCAGTTAAATCAATTTAAAATGGAAGCAATCCACCCTGTTAGAGTGATGTTATTTGGGATTCTGAAATTGCAAGGGATGCATATGGTCCCTATTTTACTGGAGTAGTGTAGAAAATTTGGACATTGCCAACAACCCGAATGATTTCACATAACGAACTAGTAAGGAAAATATTGAAATACCGAGATATGGATCCAAATCTCAGGAATGTTCGAATGACAATGAGGGTACCTTCATACTATGAATTGCATCGTATGTTTTACTTTAATTTATATGGCATGAACAACGATGAAGAAATGCATTATCTATTGACTATTCCACTTCACCACGCAAAGGAAGGGCTTCATATTCTCGTTGAATTCAACCAGAACCAGCAGCATAGTATATCAATTACACATGACAGAAATACAACAAATATGATTGAACATATTACAGCTGTAACACAGATTGTTTCTGATCAACCATCTATGTTGTACACTACCATCAATAATGATGGCGATGAGGTTGACGAATCAGACGGAGATGATGCCGTTTCTAGTCAATCTGAATCAGATGATGACATTGACCTATGAGAAGTAGAGTTACAAACTCCCATAAACCCTGTAAATCCTGTAAACCCAGTAACTGAAAACATAGTGCCCCAATGAGAGAGCAGCCAATGGTTCAGCAGCGCTAGGTATGACTACACATATGCTGGAGCATTCCTAGATATGTTCCTATAGATGACATTGTAGAATCTGGTACCATACGGTTACTCGATTGGAACGATTCCATGACTGACATACAGTTAGGTATGAGATTCATTGACAAAGTGCAGGCAATAAATGCGGTTCGTAAGTGGTCCATCAGTGTGGGACGTGAATATTGAGTTGTGAAAAATAAAAATGGTACATGGACCGCGAAATGTTACTATCACAGTGATGATAATTACTGTTCATAGTACATCCGTATAAGAAAGAAAGCAACACACAGCTGATGAGAAATAACAAGATTCGTAAAAGAACACACATGCCTTGTCCAAATTGAACAAAACAAGCACTGAAACTTGTGCTCAAAATTTATTTCAATGTCAATATCACACCTAGTTGCCAACGATCCTGGGATACCTGTGTCAAACATCATTCAAGACGTGTAGGTATTATTTCAAACGAGTTGTACTTACAAGCGGGCATGGTATGCTCGAAAATTTGCAATTGAGAGGGTTTTTGGTAGCTTGGAGACAACCTTCAATATTTTATCGAAATACTTACAAGTTGTACAGGATTTAAACCCAGGGACTGTACATGAATTTTTGCACCACCGAACAAGCAGTCCCCTTATTATGTTTTCAAATTTGTTTTCTGTTGTTTCTTGCCATGTATAAAAAGATTTCTATATTGTTGGCCGGTGATTTCTGTTTGGAACACACCTAAGAGGGCCATACAAGGGCGTCCTGTTAATTGCAAGTACGTGGGATGCCACTAATCACTTGTTCCCACTTGCTTTTGCAATTGTTGATAAGGAATCGTCCAAAAGTTGAATTGGTTCCTTAAAAATCTGCGAGAATATATTATCAAAGATCGCCACGTATGCCTCATTTTTTATAGCCACAAAGGTATTTTCTCTGCTATTCAAAGTCAACCTTTATGGCAACCACCATTTGCAGTTCACCATTTTTGTTTACGCCAGATTCGCACAAATTTCAACAAGATTTTTAAGAACACAAACTTAAAAAGCTTGATGTGGCAGGCCGAAACAGAATCTAAACAATGGAAATTAGACTGTGTAATGAAAGAGATTCAAGAAAGAAATGTGGATGCTTACATTTACTTGATGAAGTTGTACCTAGATAAATGGACAATGTTGCATGATGGCGGGCACAGACACGGTATCATGACAATAACATTTCTGAAGCACTTAAAAATGTGTTGATGAAAGCCGGGGTCGTACCTTTAAAAGCCCTGGTTGAACTAATCTTCAACAAACTAGTTAAGTACTTTAACCAACACCGTGAAGAGGCTGAAAATTGTGTGCATCCATTTCAAACTGAATTCTTGACAAGTTCTTGCGGATTGAAATGAAATCAAGAGAACACAGTTACCACTTACAATCCGCGAGAAGAAATATACATGGTCAAATCTTCGATCTGGCTTTCTGGTACAGGCAATAACGTCTATACATTGCGAATAAATAATAAATCATATAGTTGCGGAAAATTGCAAACATATACATTGCCTTGTTCTCATGTTCTTGCAATGTGTAGAGAAAATAGGTCAACAAGCTGACTTACTTTAGTATGGACTGAAACGAGTTCCTTCTCAGTGAGCTTTCGATATAGGAAGTGAAAGCACCCCTTGGAACACCAGGATTGGCATACTTGGTCGGCTACACTTAACCAACTTCCGTCGACAATCTACTTGGACGTAATGTTTAGACAACCAGTCCATCCCAAGTATCACGTCATATCCTTCCAATGGTAAGGCAAATAAATCTCTGGATAAAACCACACTCTTGACACAGAAGTCACAATCAGGGTACTTTACCTCAGTTATCTTATTCACGCCCATAGGAGTGCTAACTATCAACGGGTAATGCATGTTAACAGATAGTGTACTTATGTGCCGGAGATATATTCGCGACAAACGTACAGAAAAACTTACCAAGCGAATTTTCAATCGGTCTTGAGTGAGAACTTTTGGAGGGATGTTCCTTTTAATTTAACATTTTATCCTCCAAATATGAAAAAGGAACGGGGGAGGAAACAAGGCAAGCGATTTGAGGGGGAAATGGATTATAGAAATCTGGATTCTCCCCCAAGATGTGGCAGATGTCGCATGCCGGGACATTATAGAAAAAATTCTAATAACCCTGGGCTGAGCAATGTATAAGTTTGCCATTTTCTTGAAATTTTTATAATAAAACAAGTTTCTATTAATGAAATTTTTCTTTCAATTTCTTCTAATTACTATATCATTGCTCTAAATTTTTACAATATCTTTAGTATTACTTCTTCAAATAAGTTGAGATGAAATGGTTAATAGTTAAATATATTTTCCAAGAAAACGATATAAATATTATCATAATAAATATGATTAAAATAAGTAAAATGTTATATATACAGTCTTTTAAATAAATTATACAATTATAAGTTTTGATAAAAATATAAAGAAATTTTAATTTTTTAAAAAAATTTAAAAAAATAAAAACTGACGAGGCAGATAATGCACAACTAATGTGCGTTATTGCTTGGTCATAACGCACAATCGTTGTGCGTTATCCACCACATCGGCAGATTACCAGCGGTAAGTGTAATTAGCTGATAACGCACGATGGTTGTGCGTTATCGATACAACCATTGTGCGTTATTGCCAGAATAAGGATAAAAAAAAAAAGGTTAGGCCACTTTAGTGACCAAATTCGATGGATGGCATATATAAAGGAAAAAACCAATAAATGATCCCAAACTGAAGAAAATATAGAACTTAAGTAGAGGGCATGTTCTTCGCACTTTTTATAGCGTGTAGGCATCATTTGATATATTCTTGCCTTCAGATCTCAGTTCTGCAAGACAAAGGCGAGTCAGAAATAAGTGGGGTTATTCCCAATTTGAGAATTAAAAAAAAAATGCTAGTCATAATAAGGCTTTGTGTATTGCTATTATTTGGCATGCTATGGTGAAGGAGGGTGGATAAGGGAAAATTGGGAGTTAGGGGTGAATCAATGGTTCTTGTCCTACTTTTAATATTATAAAATAGGTTAATTGTAAAATATCCTTCTTGAGTGGGAGGGCAAAAATTTACCCTTCATAGCTGAAAAATAGGCATTTTACCCCTAAAATATATAAAATGCTTAAAATATCATTTTTTGTAAGTTATGCTTTATCGTAAAAGAGCCCTTAAAATTCGATTAAAAAATGTCTTAGTCGTAGCTTAATTTATAATTATATTTTATTAGATAATTAGAGTCAAGTTTTTTAAAATTAAATAATCCATCTTGAAAGAATATACACTAAAAAGATATTGTTACAAACTTTATATGAGTATTTTGTAATAATACTTTTTTAATCTATATTCTTTAAAATAATTATTTAATTCAAAACAAAAATATTTTATTTTTATGAAAATAAACAAACTCTTAGAATTCATAACTAATTTAGTGTAATGTAAAATAAGAAAGGATCTATAGAGTGAGAGTGGAGGTTATTTTACCTAAGTAGAAAATAATTCCCCTCTCTTGTTACTAGTTTTCTTCTTTCCAATCTCTTTCTTAGAAGCCAGGATTGAACCTAATTTCAATCGCGGTCTTGCTTGGAACTTCCCGTTTGGTTGAGGTATCGTACCACAGTTAGGTAGCATAACTTTAGTAAGCGATAAGGTCAATTTCCTTAAAATTTTCTATTACGAAACTCGTCAATAGATATCTGTTTTCTTAAGATATATATTTGTGTGTGTGTGTGTTTAAAGTTAGCATTATAAAGAAACTTCAGTGTGACACAGGCACATGCATGCACACTTGCACGCATACACACGCACACACTTTCGCACGTGCACACACATAGCTCTAATCGAATAGTGTTTAATAATATAATAATACTATTATTTAATTTAGTAGAACCAAAACAATGAGATTTAAAGATTTTTTAAACCATGTGTGTATAGGAAGAAATGAGCAACATGTACAAGGGCATATAAATAATGGTAAGAAGTAAACTTATTTTACATTAAAAATTAAGGGTTTTTCAATAAATGTAACTTAAGTGAATGATATTTTGCATTGATGTTCATTTATTTTAATTTGGCACTAGTTTGTTGAATTTATTAGTTGTGATTCATTTGAATTTCTACTTTGGAGGAAAATAATTTAAACTGTTGATTATGACCTTATTAAAAGGTTGCATGTGTAATGTTTGTGCAATGTTTACTTTGATTTTATCATGTCTAATATAGAAAGTTTATATTATAGTTCCATTGGAATACTTTTGGTGCTTAAAAAGTGAAAATTATTTATTAAGGATAAAAGTCCTCAAGAGAATATCCAACTTGATGGAAACAACATCAGCATAAATCTAAAAGAACTAAAAAACATGGCATTGTGACGTAATATGAAATAAAAAATTTCTCCATTAAATAGTGTATGACATAGTGTATTAGGCAGTGTTAAAACTTTTTTCTTTTTGCCAAAAGCATTAATGTTTAACGAAGGGTATGACGTACTGTGAAATTAGATGAAAAATATCAACGTCGTTAACTCCGTGAAATCGAAAATTTTTTCCATAACGTTTACTTTTTTGGAAAGACATTTTGATAATAACAAAATTTATCATTTTTCCGGAAAGACATTTTTGTAATAAAAAACTTGCCACTTTTGAGATACACAATGAAAATCAAAGTTTCATCTTTTATTTAAAATAAAATTTGTTTTCAATTTTCATGTTTTCATAATCTACGGTCTTCGCTTCATTTAGTGGTTTCAATTCTTGAAAATTCTCAAGCTTTCATTTTAGAGGCAACTTTAGAGCTGGAGATAAGGAATTCAAAATTTAATTCATGTAAATAAAACATAATATGAGCGATTGCACCAGTCACCCCAAACAAAGGATAGAGAATAAAAATCCACCAGCAGGAAATGACATCTAGAAGTATACAAGAGATTGCGAACATCTATGACCAACTTCTACAATGTATATTAGCTTTTGCATCTTTCAACTTAATATTTTTGAACAAGAAGAATGTTGTTATGAAGGAATTTATCTAAACAAGACACCGCAATAGAAAATCTCAAAAAGAAGCATGGTGCAAGAGTAGTGATAAAAGGAAAACCCAAAAGGACAATAAAGCCTACTCCTTCTGAAACTAAAATATGTAAGGAACAAACCTTGTCGTTTGTCTAGAATGACATTTAGGTAAAAAGAAAACTTACCTCCTTTGAGAAACGTAATAAAAAAAATTATCTTTCGTTTAAAATAAAATTAATTTTCAATTTTAATATTACCATAATCTTCGATTTCACTTCGGGAAGGATTTTTTAGTTTCCAAGGAGAAAGGAGTCTCCTACAATGGGGGATCCTTGAGTTCCTGTAACACCACAAAAGCCACATATATGGAATTCAAATCTTACCCCTATAGAAAATCAAAGAAGTATGGATTTCCCAAAATTAGTCTATAGTTGTAATAGGCTTTTACTTGAGAAGCCAATTGTGTGGAGATATCCCTTCTGGAATTAAGAATTGCAGTGAACCAGAGAGCAAACAGCAATTTGGAAGCCAAAATTTTTTGTGAGAGCAACTTGTTAATTGAGAGATCTGTACCCCAGAGCTCAAACCCCATCGGTGCTGGAAGGCGAGGCAATCATATAGACAACGTAAACTGGTAGGAGTCACATGGGATAGTTGGCACATTGTCACCACATGCAACTAGCAAGCTCAACTCATGTTGCTACTATAATAATGCAAGTAAATCTCAAGGAAAGCACAAATTGGTTTTCAATTTTAATATTACCATAATCTTCAGAATTCGCTTCATTTATTGGTTTTAATTCTTCAAAATTCTCAAGCCTTCATTTGTGAGGCAACTTGAGAGCAAGGTATAAGGTTCGAAGTTTAATTTATGTATTACAAAAAACATAGGTATGCAATATATAAAAAATTTTTGGATAACACTAACTCAATATATTTATGATGTATCCAAGTTTGTGTATATATTGTAAAGTTGTCACACATGTGCACACACATATACACATGCGAACACCTTGGACACTCGTATATACGTACTCTAATCGAAGCATTAGTATTTAATAATATAATAATACTAGTATTTAATTTAGTAGGAGCAATCAAAGAAGGAGATTTATAGATTTCCTAAACCATGTATTTGTATAGGAAGAAATGAGAAACATTTCCATAGGCATATAAATTATAGTTTGAACTAAACTAGTTTTACATTGAAACTTAAGGGAGGTTATTTTGCAATAGAGATATTAGCTATAAATAATCTAAAGCATTTTACGGTTTTCTCTTTATACCCAAATGTGTATTTCAACTCTTTATGCTCTCAAATATTTTTGAATTTGCTTATTTTTACAATTATTGGTGAAGGATGGCGGAATCCAATGGTGGTGCGCATGCCCTACTCACGTGCACACTAAAGAAAAGATCAAATTGATGTTTTATTTTTTTATTTCCTGAAATTTTTTTGCTGCATATTGTTATGATTATAGTGAAGGATGACAAAATCCAGTGGCCATAAGCACGCCCCACTCACGTGCACACTAAAAAGAAGTCAAAAAATGACCTTCTTTAGTGTGCAGGTGTGTAAGGTATGCTCACCACTGCTGCATTTTGCCATCCTTCACCATAATTTTTAGGAATATACAAATCGAAAAGTGTTTGATGGTATAAAAACCTAAATGTTATATGTTTGAGAGTGTAAAGATCTATAACAAACCATTTAAGGTATATTGACAAGACATAAAATGTTTGAAGGTATTTATAGCTAAATTCTCTATTGCAATAATCATCACTGAAATGAATGATTTTGTTGCACTTTGTACCTAATTAACCGTTTGATTGATGGAATTGAGGAATAATATTGCAGATTTTTCATTTTCCATTTAAAAGGAAATTGGTTTTTAATTTCAATAGTTCCATAATCTTCAGTCCTTTTCCTTTTATTTAGTGGTTTAGAGTTTAGAAAATTATCAAGCCTTTGTTTGAGAGGCAACATGAGAGCAGGGGATGAGGAATTTAAAATTTTAATTCATGTAAATAAAACCGAATAAGAGCTATTGCACCAGACACTCTGGATAAAGGGAAGTAGGCACAAAATCATAAATAGGAAATCACATCGAAAAATTATGAAAAACTATTGCAGAGTGGAATAGCTTCAGCATCTTCTAACTCAACGTCAATGAAGGAGAAGAATGTTGCTGAATATGTTTGTTTCGAAGGAATTTATGTAAATAAGATACCCTAGCAAAAAAACTCAAAATAGAAAAAGCATCATCTAAAAATAAAGGTAGAAGGAAAACTGAAAAGGACACCAAACCATACTCCTTCAAAAAGTAAACTATATAATGAAAACACATTAGAAAAGAGGAAGTATGTGCACCAAAAATGTCAAGGCTCAATCTCCCAGCAAGACAATGAAGGATAGCCAGTCGAAATTTCCATTGTATAGCAAGACAGTGAAGCACAACCAGTAAAAATTTCCCGTGTAGACTTTTATGGAAAATCATGCTAGAGAATGTTGAATTTTTCCAACTCATCATCATTGAAGGAGAAGATTATTGTTGAAGGTGATAATTATGAAGGAATTGATCTAAAAAAGACACCCCAATAGAAGTCCCCCAAAAGTAAACAACATCTTACAAAAGCAGTAGTAGAAGGAAAAGCCAAAAGGAAACAAAGCCTAATCCTTCAAAAACTAAACTTTCTAAAGAACAAATTTTATCGTTTGTCTAGAAACATATTTCGGGAATAAAAAAGTTATCTCTTTTTAGAAACATAATGTAAATTAGTAGGAGTCACGCGGGATATTCGGCATATTATCACTAGCACTGTCAAAAGGGACCTAGGCCCTCGGGCTAACCGGACCGTCCGCAAAATGGACGGATATGGATTTTCAAAAATATGCCCGTCAAAAGTTAGGCCGGACGGGACCGACCCCTTTTGAGTGCGGGCTTTTGCTGTCCGGTCCGTGGGTTGGCCCATCTTTCTTTTTTTAATTTTATATATTAAAATTTTTTAATATTTTTTAAAAATTTACACATTATTTAGGTGTTATTTATTTGTAATTATTTTGTATCTTACTTAGATATTAGTGTAATTTTTCAATTAGTTGAATATTTTTAAATAAAATAATTTTTAATATTTTTTAAGTTTTAAAAATAATTTTTAATCAAAATAGGTGTTATTTATGTATAATTATGATTAAATAATGATTTTTATTTTAAAATAAATAAGAGAAAAAGCCCGAGGGCTGGTCCATTTATCCACGGGCTAGCCGTGGTGGTGGTTAGAGGTATTTTTCGCCAGCCAAAAATCAACCTGCACAGGACCGTTTGTGTGCGGGCTAAACGCTGTCATATTCGGTCTGGTTCGGCCTGTTTGACAGTGCTGATTGCAACCACAAATGTAGCTACCAACCTCAACTCATATTGCTACTAGAAGGGAAGTAAATCTTTGGGATAGTACAAATTGGTATTCAATTTTTATATTTCCATAATCTTTGGTTTTCGCTTCACTTATTGGTATCAAATCCTTTTATGTTCTCAAGCCTTCATTTGCAGGGCAACTTGGGAGCACTGAATAATGTATTATAAAAAATATCGGCGTGATATGTATATATTTAAACCAATATTTTTTATAATACTAACTCAATATATTTATGATGTATCCAAGTTTCTGTATATAATGTCTAATATTCACACACGCTCACTCATACATACACACATAGCAGCACTCTTGCACGCATTCACCTTAATCGAAACATTAGTAGGACAAATCAAAGAACAAGATTTATAGATTTCTTAAACCATGTGTTTGTATAGGTAGAAATGGGAAACATGTTCATGGGCATATAAATTTGTACGAACTAAACTAATTTTATATTGAAACTTAAGAGAGATAATTTTTTTTGCAATAATCATAACTTATATGAATTATTTTTTACACATAGTAAACCTAAATTAATCGTTTGATTAATGGAACTAAGAAATAAGAGTGCATGTTTTTCATTTTCCATTTAAAAGAAACTTATTTTTTAATTTCAATGTTTCCATGATATGAGTTCTTACACGAGGCACTCTGGATAAAGGGAAGCAAGTAAAAAACTAGAAAAGGAAATCACATGGAGAATTAGACAAGAGACTGGGAATAACTACGAAAACTATTGCAGTATGAAATAGCTTTAGCATCTTCCAACTCGACGTCAATGAAGGAGAAGTATATGCTACTACAGCTGTTGGTTTCAAAGGAATTTATTTGAATAAGACACCCTAGAGACAAACCTCGAAAAAGAAAAAGCACCATCCAAAGGTAGTGGTAGAAGGAAAATAGAAAAGGATGCCACACCATACTTCTTCAAAAACTAAACTTTCTAATGAAAATCCATCATGAAAAGAGGAAGAATGTACCCCAAAAAGGCCAAGGCTCAACTCCTAGTAGGATGATGAAGCATAGCCAGTTGAATTTCTAATGTACATTAGGAAAGTGAAGCACAGCCAATGAAAATTTCCAATGTACAGTCTTTTGCAAAATTACGTAGGAGAATATTTTATTTTTCCAATTCAACATCACTGAAGAAGAAGATTGTTTTAAGATATTAGTTATGAAGAAATTTATCTAACCAGGATACACTAGCAGAAAACCCCCAAAAGCAAAAAGCACCATGAAAAGGTGGTGGGAGAAGGAAAATCAGAAAGGAAACAAAGCCTACCACTTCGAAAACTAAACTTTCTAGAGAACAAAGTTTATCGTTTGTTTAGAAATACATTTTTGATAATACTAACTAAATATATTTATGATGTTTCCAAGTTTGTGTATATAATATCTAATATTCATAAACGTGCACGCACACATGCACGCATCAACCTGCATACTCGCACGTATGCACCCATAATCGAAACATTAGTATTTAATTATATAATAATGCTAGTATTTTGTTTAGGAATAAAGCTCCTAATTACTATTACAATGTACTAATTACTATTACAAACAAAAGAAAATCAGCGGAAGAATAAAAACAGAAACTGAAGATTCGATCTTCAAGAACAGAAATAAAAAACTAAGCAATAAGGCAATCTGCAAAATCAACACCCGGTTAATTCCAAAGAGAAACAAAAATGAACAAAGAGTAGTTCCGCTCACCACCGCAGCAGAAAATCAAAGAGATGACCGAGGACCTGAAACCGAACGGTCACCAGAAATGTAAACCGTCGCCGAGCAGCGGCAACGCTGCGTCGAGGCGCCGAAAGTAAGCAAGGGGATGATCGGGAGTTATACCCTTAGAAAAGGCCTCAGCCGTGACAGAAATCACCGGCAACCCTCTTTCTCTATCTCTCTTTCTTTTCTTTTCCTCATGGCTCACTCTCAAAGCACAGCAACAGACAAACAAAGGTGGCAAAGAAGACCGGTGAACAACAGAGAAGCATAGAACACCGGAACAAAGAGAGGAAAGCAGCGGCGGAGCCGCAGAATCAGGAGGAAACCAGAGAGTCCCGAAGACTCAAAAAAGACAGAGAATGAAGAGACGATCAAGAGGAGGAGAGCAAGAGACTGCAAAGAGAAGGAAGCAGTAGCAATAAAAAGAGGGGAAAGCCGCGGGTCACCAACGGATGGCCCGGGTGGCCAACCCGAACCGCCCGAGCATCCCTTGACCCAGTCAAGAAAAAAGAATGAGGCCTATTCCAAAGGGCTAAGTCCCATTACACCATGGGGTTAAAAAAAGGGAGGAGAAATTTGGCTGATAAATGCAGAAAATATTTGGAGAACAAGGGCTTGATAGGCTTTAGCGAAGCCCATTGCGAGGATTCTATCCGAAGCAATGGTACAAACTAGTTGCAGCTACTGCAGCTTTTATTTGATAATAGGATCGTATCCGCCAGTAAGGGCGTACCCACCCCATTCCGAGGATGGCGAAGGCATCCGAAGGAATGGAACTGCAGCTCCCCGTTCCAAGGATTCCATCCTATGGTATCCGAAGCAATGGAACTCTTTCTTTTATAAAGAAGACCCTACAATCTCCATCTCAAACAATATTTTCCATCCCTGAAATGACTCACTTTGAGTCAAACTGTTTCCACACGAATAAAGTCACTACAAAACATAAATTTGTCAGTGTTTACAATTTTAGTACCAAAATCAGCAGGATTATTTTCAGTACTAATCTTATCCATGTCAACAACACCACTAGAGACTTTTTCTCTAATAAACTGGTACTTGACGTCAATATGTTTCGTCCGTTCGTGATAGACCGGATTTTACACAAATGTAAACAACTTTGACTATCTGTATAAATAATAACTTTGGAATGTAAAATATTTAATTCACTCAGTATTCCTTGAAGCCAGATGGCTTCTTTGATTGCTTTCGTTGCTGCGATGTACTCAGCCTCAGTAGTTGACAAGGCAACTACAAGCTGTAGTTGGGATTTCCATGAAATGCAATTACCCGCAAGGGTAAAGAAATAGGAAGTGGTAGATTTTCTACCATCCTTGTCACCTGTAAAATCAGAGTAAACAAATCCAATTAATTCAAAATCAGACCAATTATGATCGTGTAAACCCCGATCCACAGTTCCATTTAGGTAACGTAATAGCCACTTGAGAGCAGCCCAATGATCTCTTCTAGGATTCAACATAAATCTACTAAGAAGGCTTATAGAAAAAGCAATGTCAGGACGGGTAGATATCATTGAGTACATAACTGAGCCTATGGCCATTCTATAAGGGATATTGACCATATCTCTCTTTTCACTTTCAGTTTTAGGACAGGTTTTGTTGGAAAGTTTAAAGTGGCTAGCAAGAAGAGTTGTAATGGGTTTACACAGATGCATTGAAAATTTGGATACGATTTTCTGAAGGAAAGGCTTTTGAGATAGAAAAAGAGAATGATCAAGTCTATCTCTTGAAATACTCATCCCAAGAATTTTGGATGCAACCCATAAATCCTTCATATCGAACTCAGATTTCAGCAGCGGTTTTAGGTTATCGATCTTAGCTTTGCGACGACAAGCTATCAACATATCATCCACATACAGCAACAAATAAATAGCAGAATCCATATTATTACCAGAAAAATAAAGACAGCTATCATAATTGTTTTTTTGAAAAACCAGTTTTGGACATAAAAGAATCAAACCTCTTGTCCATTGCCTTGGTGACTGTTTAAGCCCATATAAAGACTTTTTCAAAAGACACGCCATGTGTACCTTACCCTTTACTTCAAAACTAGGTGGTTGACGCATAAAAATGGTTTCTTCAAGATCACCATGTAAAAAGGAAGTTTTCATATGAATTTGTTCAAGATTAAGATCATAGAAAGCAACAAGAGCAAGAACAATCCTAATTGTTTTGTACTTAACAACAGGAGAAAAGATTTCATTAAAATCAATGCCCTCAACTTGTGAAAAACCTTTTGCAACAAGTTTGGCCTTGAACCTAGGAGGTTCATTAGAAGACTCAGACTCCTTTATTTTGAAAATCCATTTACAATCAACAAGTTTTGTTTTGAAGGTTTCGGAACAAGAATCCAGGTTTTATTTTTGTTCAAAGAAAATATTTCTTCTTCCATCGTACATAACCATAAAATGCGATTGGGACTTTTCAAAACCTCAGAAAAACATAAAGGTTCTTTTTCTTCAACATAAGAAGCAACAACAAAAGCATATGATACAATGTAGGAGTAACCATACCGAGGATGATCCTTAGGTACCCTATGGACTCGATCTCTAGTGAGCTGATAATCCCTAAGAGCTTGGGTTTGAGCCTCAGGATGTTCCTCTTCCTCATCAGAACCATCTAGAATAGGGTCAGCAGTTTCAGGAACAGGAATACTACTGGAAGGAGCAGAAGACTCAGAATTTGTTTCAAGTTCATGAGGCGGATCTAGGGAAGGTTCGGAGATGGTCTTCACCTCCACCAGAATGCTACTCGGAGAATTATCGGTGATGGGTTTATCCTTAAGACAAGGCATCTCTAACTCGTTGAAGATGACATCCCTACTGATAATAACCCTCACCCTCGGTTCACCCTTTAACTACACTCTATAACCCTTTACCCCACTAGGATATCTTATGAACACCGCCTTTCTAGACCTTGGATCTAGTTTTCCCTCTGTTTGATGAGCAAAGGCAGCACAACCAAAAACTCTCAAATTGGAAATATTAGGAGGTTTACCACACCAGTGTTCTATAGGAGTCCTAAAGTTTATAGCTGTAGATGGAGATCTATTGATGAGGTATACTGCTGTACTAACAGCTTCAATACTAGAAGAAACTAACAGACATTGGACCTTATCTATAATGGTACGGTTCATCCTTTCGGCAACTCCGTTTTGTTGTGGGTTATATCTAACCGTTCTATGGTGTAAAATGCCATGCGATGCACACAAGTCAGAAAACTTTTGGTTACAAAATTCAAGGCCGTTATCGGTCCTGATAGTTTTTAGTTTATTTCGAGAATGATTTTCGGCAAAACGTTTCCATTCACAAAATTTTTAAAACGTTTGATCTTTGGTTTTTAAAAGAAAAACCTATACATGCCTAGAAAAATCATCAACAATAGACAAGAAATAAACGTTACCACCGTAAGGCGGAACCTTCTCAGGCGCCCACAGATCACAATGCACATTATCAAGAAGTGCAGATGACTTATGTGTGCTGGTTGAAAAACTAATTTTATGTTGTTTTCCCAAAACACAGTGATCACAAAAATCCAAGGAATCAATTTTATCACCACATAAAAGTTTTTGTTTTTGTAAATGATAAAGCCCCTTTTCACTAATGTGGCCGATCTTTCGATGCCATAACATAGTGTTCTCAGGGACAGAATTTGAAACCAAAGCAGTAGAGTTGGAAACTGTTTTACCAAAAAGGACGTATAAAGTTTCCCTTTTAAAACCTTTTAGCATGACTAGGTTTCTTTTGCAAACACGTAAAATTCCATTTTTGGATTTAAAAGAGAGACCCAGAGAGTCTAAATAACTAAGAGAGATAAGATTCCGATGTAGGTCTGGCACGTATCTCACCTCAATGAGTTTTCTAGTCACGCCATCATGCTTTTTTATGAAAATATTGCCAATGCCTTTAATATCACAAACCTGATTATTACCCATAAAAACTTCTCCTTAGTTTAAAGGTTTGAACTCAGAAAACCAGTGTTTATTAGGTGTCATTTGAAATGAGCAACCGGAATCAAGCACCCAATGAACAACATCAGTACATGAAGGAGAAAGAGAAACACATGAAAGCTCAGAAAACATAGAGTTACCATCTGATTCAAAAACATGAGTTTTATCGACTTTATTTCCTCCTTTACCATGTTTACGTTGTTTCTCATCTTTGATCCATTTAAAACACTTATTTTTCATATACCCTTCTTTCCCACAATAAAAACATTTTACTTTGCTTTTCTCTCGTGATTTGGAACGTCTTTTAAAACGATGACTAGGAGGTTATCTCCGGTCAATCCTTCCTTTCACAAAAAGATTTTCACCATGAGATTTATTCTCTTTTTCCAAATCCAAATCTTTTCATTTTAAAGCATTTTTTACATCAGAAAGAGACAAATCATCTCTACCATATTTAATAGCAGATTTTACATCGTTAAAAGAATCAGGTAAGGCATTTAGTAAAATAACTACGATATTTTCATCAGATATTTTCTCTCCGACGTTTTGAAGTTCCAAAATAATTTTATTCAAATCATCTATATTTTCAGAAAGTGATTTTGTCCCACTCATTTTGAAACCAAAAAGCTATTCTTTTAAATAAATTTTATTAGAAAGAGATTTTCCCAAATATAGTTTTTCCAATTTTGTCCAGATTTCAAAAGCATTGTCTTTTTCATCAATTTCTCGTAAAACGTTATCAGTCAAATGCAATGTGAGACAGCTATGAGCATCACCTAGTTTTTCTTTAAGAATTTCGCCTTTCCAAGATTCCGGATACTCTTCAGGACTGCAAATAGTGGGAGCAATTTTATTTTGTACAAAAACTGCTTTCATTTTCCTCCGCCACATTAAAAAATTAGATTTGCCATCAAACCTATCAGTTTCAATTTTTGGAACTGACATGTTTTAAAGGCAAATAGGTGTAATTCAGTGGTTTCAGAAAGATGAAAGATTTGAAAAAGTTTTGAATAAAACTGTCCGGATTTTCCTTTAAAATAGAGGAAAATCTTTCCAAGAAAAACGGCATTGTTTGTTTTAGTTTGTTTGATTAGGTTTGGTTTTGATTATACAAAACAGTGTAATAGAATAATACACACAGGAATACCTAATCAGAAAACAGGAAACAAACTGTATAACGAACAAGGAGGCTGAAACAGACAAATTCAGCAAACAACAAAGAAAAAGACGGAAACAAAGAAAATATCTAAATATATATAAAAACTTTTGAAATCAGAAAGAAAAACCGCCGAGTCACAGATACTTGAAATCTCACGGATTCAAGCCAGGCTTGGGTTTTTGTTTTTGAAGAAGAAGAAAACTAGAATAACAAACTAAAGGGAAAAACAGAAATAGAAATAATAGTAATCACAGTAATAGCAAGAATCGGCAGCAAGCCGTCACAACCAACAGCCAGAAATATAGAACTGGCGGCAAGCCGAAAGAAGAAACTCAGAAGCAGAAAAATAGTAACCGGCTACAAGCCGAAACACACAAATACAAACTGAAACCTGCAGCAAGCCGAATAAAATAGACAATAAATAGAAACTGGCGGCAAGCCGAATAAACAGAAAACAATAATAATCAAAACTGTAAAATAGAAAGAGTAAGAGTGACTTCACTGGCAAGATCTAAGAAACTCCTTAGATCCGAAAGGTTGCTGTTGGAGACCAGCGCCGATGAGCCGGAACTTAGCTCTGTTACCACTTGTTGAAGAATAAAGCTCCTAAGTACTATTAAAATGTACTAATTACTATTACAAATTAAAGAAAATCAGCGGAAGAATAAAGACAGAAACTGAAGATTCAATCTTCAAGAACAGAAATAAAAAACTAAGCAATAAGGCAATCTGCAAAATCAACACCAAGTTAATACCAAAGAGAAACCAAAATGAATAAAGAGTAGTTTCGCTTACCACCGCTGCGGTGAAACCGGCGGCAGAAAATCAAAGAGATGACCGAGGAGCTGAAACCGAACGGTCACCAGAAATGTAAACGGTCGCCGAGCAGCGGCAACGCCGCGTCGAGGCGCCGAAGGTAAGCAGGGGGATGATCGGGTGTTATAACCTCAGAAAAGGCCTCAGCCGTGACAAAAATCACCAGCAACCCTCTTTTCTATCTCTCTTTCTTTTCTTTTCCTCACGGCTCACTCTCTAAGCACACAAACAGAGAATCAAAGGTGACAATGAAGATCGGTGAACAACAGAGAAGCATAGAACACCAGAACAGAGAGAGGAAAACAGCGGTAGAGCCGCAGAATCAGGAGGAAACCAGAGAGTCCCGAAGTCTCCAAAAAGACAGAGAATGAAGAGACAGTCAAGAGGAGGAGAGCAAGAGACTGCACAGAAAATGAAGCAGCAGCAATAAAAAGAGGAGAAAGCCGTGGGTCACCAATGGACGGCTCGGGTGGCCAACCCGAACCGCCCGGGCATCCCTTGACCCAGTCAAGAAAAGAGAATGAAGCCTATTCCAAAAGACTGAGGCCCATTACATCATGGGGTGAAAAACAGGGAGAGAGAAATTGGGCTGAAAAATGCAGAAAATACTTGAAAAACATGGGCTTGAAAAGCCTACATATTTAATATAATAGGAACAAGCAAAGAATGAGATTTATAGACTTTCGACCATGTGTTTGCATAGGAAGAAATGAGAACATGTACACGGGCATATAAATTATGGTATGAACTCAAGTGATTACATTAAAACTTAAGAGATGTTATTTTTTAATAATAATAACTTTAATGAATGATATTTTGCACATATTACCTAAATTAACCATTTGATTAATGGTATTGAGCAATAAAAGTGTACATTATTCATTTTCCATTTGAAAGAAAATTGGTTTTTAATTTTATTGTTTCCGTAAGCTTTGGTCCTCCTTTTATTTAGTGTTTTTTATTCTTGAAAATTTGCAAGCCTTCATTTGATAGGTTTGGAGCTGAGGATGAGCAATTTGAATTTTAATTCATGTAAATAGAACTTAATATGATTAACTACACCCAACACTCTAAATACAGCGAAGCAGGTAGAAAACCAACAAGAGGAAATCACATCGACAATTAGACAAGAGACAGTGAACTACTGCAAAAAACTGTTGCAGAGTGGAATAGGTTGAGCATCTTCCAACTTAACATCTATTAAGGTAAAGAATGTTGCTGAAGATGTTGGTTTAGAAGGGATTTATCTGAATACGAAACCCTAGTAAAAAATCCCAAAAGAGAAAAACCACCGTCCATGCGTAGTGGTGAAGGAAAATAGAAAAGGACGCCAAAGCATACTCCTTCAAAAATTAAACTTTCTAATGAAAATCGATTAGGAAAGAGGAAGTATGTACGCCGAAAGGGCTAAAATGAACGTTCAACAATGTGGAATAGGAAGTCGAAATTTCCAGCGTATAACAGGAGAGTGAACCATAGCCAGTGAAAATTTTCAGTGCAGAGTCTGATACAAAATCACGCAAGAGAATTTTGAATTTTTTCCAACTTCAAATCATTGAAGAAGATAAATGTAGTTTAAGATTTCAGTTATGAAGTAATCGATATAAACAAGACACCCAATCCAAAGATCCGAAAAATGAAAAAGCACCGTTGGAAAGTAGTGGTAGAAGGAAAACACAAAAGGAAACAAAGTCTACTCCTTTGAGAACTAATCTTTCTAAAGAACAAATATTATCATTTGTCCAGAAAGACATTTTGGTAATAAAAAACTTACCACCTATGATAAACATAATGCACACTGGAAGGAGTCACAACAAATGCATCTACCAAGTCAACTCATGTTGATACTAGAATGCAAAGAAAGCATCGGTGTGCTATATATATACACTGATACTTTTGATAATATTAACTCAATATATTTATGATGTATCCGAATTTGAGTATATAATGTCTAATTGTCATACAGGTGCATACACACACCCACCCACCCACCCACTTGCCTGCAAGCACCCCTAACCGAAACATTTAGTATTTAATAACAAATTAATACTAGTATTTAATTTTGTAGGACCAATCATAGAATGAGATTTCTAGATTTCCTAAGCCATGGGCTTTTATAAGAAGAAATGAGAAACATGTACATGAGAATATAAATTATGAAATGAACGAAACTATTTTTACATTGAAACTTAATAGATGTTATTTTGCAATAATCATAATTTAAATGAATGATATTTTGCACATAGTACCTAAATTAACCTTTGATTAATGGAATTCAGGAATAAATATGCATATTGTTCATTTTCCATTTAAAAGAAAATTGGTTTTTAATTTTAATCTTTCCACAATCTTTGGTCTTCCTTTTATTTAGTGTTCATTTATGAATTTCATTGTAATAGGAATACATGTCTTACCGAGACAAAATTTTTAACTTGCTATCCTCTTGCCTAGAAGGCAAAGATTGACCTCTGTAGAAAGGGCGATTCATTCAGATTGACATGAGAGTCTGCTTTTTTAATACTTCTTACCATTAGATACTGTCCATAAATTTCATAGTAAGTTCCTAAAGATTCATAGTGAACTTCGATGGGAGTTTCTCTTGAAGAAATAATGCTTTGATCTAGTCACCACCAGAGCCAAAAAATGTTATCTAAATTGATTCATTTTTGCGGATAAGCCCTAATTGCATAATAGGAATTACAAAAAAAAAAAAAAATGTTTTTCATATCCTCATAGTCAGTATTATCATTTCTTTTATTTTGATAGTTTCTGCGACTACCCAACTTATATCTAATTACAGAAATATCTCGATGATTTCCACTCGTGTTTTGATACTTAAAGTTCTCAAGCCTTCATTTAAGAGCAAGTTAGAGCAGGGATCATGTAAATAAAACCGAATATGAGTGACTACACCAGTCTCTCTGGATAAAAAGAAGACGGTGAAACACCAGCAATAGGAAATCAAATCGGCAATTAGAAGAGATTGGAAACAGTTACGAAAAACTGTTGCTAAGTGGAATAGCCACCATCTTTCAACTCCAAGTCAATGAAGGAGAAAAATTCTACTGAAGGTGTTTGGTTTCGGAGGAATTTTCTGAATAGGAAATCTTAGCAAAATAACCTTGAAAAAGAAAAAGCACTGTCCAAAGGTAGTGGCAGAAGGAAAACAAAAAAGGACCCTATACTCTCAAAAACTAAATTTTCTAATGAAAACCTATAAGGAAAGAGGATATATGTACATAAAAAAGCCCAAGACTCAACGTCCAAGCAGAACAATGAAGCATAGCCAATCGAAATTTTTAGTGTATAGCAGGACAGTGAAGCACAGCCAGTGAAAATTTCCAGTGTACAGTCTGGATCAAAATCACTCTAGAGAATATTGAATTTTTCACCTCAACATCATTGAAGGAGAAGCATGAAGTTATAGATATCAGTTATGAAGGAATTGATCTAAATAGGACACCCCAACAAAATAACCTAAAACGAAAAAAGAAACGTGCAAAGGTAGTGGTAGAACGAAAACACAAAATGAAACGGAGCCTACTCCTTCGAAAACTAAACTATCTAAAGGAACTTTATCGTGGTAATAAAAAAAAATTCTCCTTTTAGAAACATAATGTAAACTAGAAGGAGTTACGTGGCATATTTGGCCTATTGTCACCATAAATGGAGCTACCAAGCTCAACTCTTGTTGCTACTAGAATTCAAGGAAATCTCAGCGACAGCACAAATTGGTTTTCAATTTTTTATGTTTCCATAATTTTGTCTTTTCTTCACTTATTAGTTTTAATTCGTAAAAATTTACAAGCCTTCATTTACGAGGAAACTTGAGAGCAAAGAATAATGTATTATAAAAACATCGTTGTGCTATATATAAACAAAGATGTATTTGATAATACTAAATCAATATATTTATGATGTATCTAAGTTATGTATATTATATCTAATATTCACATACGCGCAAAGACACAAACATATGCACACACTCGCACACTCACACGTATGCTCCCTAATCAAAACACTAGAATTTACTAATATAATAGTACTAATATTGAATTTAGTGGGACCAATCAAAGAATAAGATTTATAGATTTCTTAAACTATATGCTTGTATAGTAGAAATGAGAAACATGTACATAGGTGCAAAAATTATGGTAAGAACTAAACTAATTTTACGTTGAAACTTAACGAAGATTACTTTGCAACAATCATAACTTAAATAAATGATCTTTAACACATAGTACACCAAAATTAATCATTTGATGGTTAGAATTAAGAAATAAAAGTGCATATTTTTCATTACCATTTAAAAGAAACTTTGTTTTGAATTTCAATCTTTCTATAATATGAGTTATTGCGAAAGACACTTTGCATCAAAGGATTAAATAAATCAATTTTAAAAAACAATTATACCGAATGACTTTTTAAATGTACCGACTCAGTATTTCAGTCAATAACTTTTCATTTACCGACTGAGTGTCGATCAGTAACTTTATTTATTTATTTTTTTAAAAAATAGTTACGACAGATTTTTGGTCGGTTATCAGTCAGTAACTATATATTTTTAAATATTTTATTTATAATTATAGTAATCAACCTAAAATTAAAAAACGACAACATCAACAAACAATGCATAAATACAACCAATATATACAATCTACATCTAATACAAAATATAATAACAAAAATAACAAAAACGTCCAAACGTAACACATAATATATAAATAAGGATTAAGAAAAATAAAAAATACTTCAAGACTTAGCTTCCCTTAAAGAAAATGATTTATTTTAGGAGATTTTTAGGGTTTTTTTTTAATTTATTAATAAAATTGATATAAAATAATTATTGAATAGAAAATGTAATAGACTATTGTGCCAATTATATATTACAACTTCTATCCCGTTCTTATATCATACTTTTACAATTGTTCTCAAAAGAATGAATTAAAAAGAAAATGCTAGTCATAGCATGCTATGGTGATAGAGGGTGGATAAGGGAAAATTGGGAGCTAGGGGTGAATCAAAGATTCTTGTCCTACTCTTCAATCTATATTCTTTAAAATAATTATTTAATTCAAAACAAAAATATTTTATTTTTATGAAAATAAACAAACTCGTAGAATTCGTAATAATTTAGTGTAATATAAAATAAGAAAGCATCATAGATTGAGAGTGGAGGTTATTTTACCTAAGTAGGAAATCTTTTTGTTAGAGACCAGGATTGAATTAAATTTCAATCACTATCTTGCTTGGAAATTTCCGTTTTGTGGAGGTATCGTACCACAGCTAGGTAGCATGGCTTTAGTAAGCGACAAGGTCAATTTCCTTGAATTTTTCTATTACGAAACTCGTTAATAGATATCTATTTTCTTAAGGGGTGTGTGTATATAGATGTGTGTGTGTATATATATATAAAGTTAGTATTATAAAGAAACTTCAATGTGACACATGCACATGCACGCACACTTGCACACACATGCGCACGTGCACACACATAGCTCTAATAGAAACATAGTATTTAATAATATGATAATACTAGTATTTAATTTGGTAGGACCAAAAGAATGAGATTTATAGATTTTCTAATCCATGTTTTGTATAGGAAGAAATGAGCAACATGTACAAGGGCATATAAATGATGGTATAAACTAAAATTGATTTTACATTAAAACTTAAGAGAGGTTATTTTGCAATAATCATAACTTAGATGAATGATATTTTGCACATAGTCCCTAAATTAACTGTTTGATAGAAGAAATTGAGTAATAAAAAGGAATATATTTTATTTTTATTTGTCCCTAGTTCATTGAATTTGTTAGTTGTGATTCATTTGAATTTTTTCTTATTATAACCTTATTAAAAGGTTGCATGTGCAATGTTTGTGAAATACTTAGTTTGATTTTATCGTGTCTAATGCTAGAAGGTTTATAAATCTACATGGCGTTGTGATGTAATATGAAATAAAAAATTTCTCCCTTAAAAAATTATTTGTTCATAAAAGCATCATTGACAGTGTATGACAGAGTGTATTAGGCACTGTTAAAACTCGTTTTTTTCCAAAAGCATTAACCTCTAACAAAGTGTATGACGTAGTGTGAAATTGTATGAAAAATATCAATGCTGTTAACTAAAGTTAAATCGAAATTTTCTTCCGTAATGTTTACTTTTTTGGAAACCCAACCCTATCCCTTGGCCAAAAAAAAAAAAAAAAAAAAAAGACATTTTGATAATAACAAACTTCATCATGTTTCAAAAAGGACATTTTGGTAAAAAAAACTTCCCACTTTTGAGATACACAATGAAAAATAAAAATTTCATCGCCTATTTGAAATAAAATTGGTTTTCAAATTTAATATTTTTATAATCTTCGGTCTTTGCTTTATTTAGTGGTTTCAATTCTTGAAAATTCTCAAGCTTTTATTTTAGAGGCAACTTTAGAGCAGGAGATAAGGAATTCAAAATTTAATTCATGTAAATAAACCCTTAAATGAGCGATTGCGCCAACCACCCCAAATAAAGTAAAGTAGATAGAAAACCACAAGCAGGAAATCACATCTACTAGTATATAAGATACTGCGAGCAGCTATGACAACCTTTTACAAAGTATAATAGCTTCAGCTTCTATCAACTCAACGCCATTGAATGAGAAGAATGTTGTTATAAAGGAATTTATCTAAACAAGACACCCTAATAGAAAACCCCCAAAAGGAAAAAAGATGGTGCAAAGGTAATGGTAGAAGGAAAACCAAAACGGACAACCAAGCCTACTCCTTTGAAAACTAAACTTTATAAAGAACAAACTTTATCATTAGTCCCAAATGACATTTAGGTAATAAAAAAGCTTACCTCCTTTGTGAAACTTAGGAAAATAAGACCCCTATTTGAAAGAGTGTGTGATTTGATCCATTAAAATCCTTGAATAACTTGTATTCAAGAACTCTAGAATGATTTAGGCACCATAAAGGTGGATCCAAGCCCTGATAAGCCATGGAAATGGAGAAGAAGCAGAGAGGAACTCTCATAAAACTTTCTCACTTATCCCACTCGTTTCTTTCTATTTTTAAGAATCTTTTATGAAGTTTTAAGTTGTATTTTATGGGTTAAACCCCTAAAACTACTAGTTTAAGTCCCCCAATGAATAAGAGTTTTTTTTTTTTTTTGGTATAAATACTCTCTTCTAAAGAGAGAGAAGACAACTTTGCACAAAACTTTCAGCAAATTACACAATTATTTTCTTTGGGTAGCTGAGAGAGGGAGAGAGAGAGAGAGAGAGAGAGAGAGAGAGAGAGAGAGAGAGAGACAACAGATTACATCGGAGTTGTGGTATAAAGAGCACCCTATCAATATTTAATTTGGGATGTATGCAAATAGAGCCCAATTCTTTACCACTAGTTTTAGAACCATTTGAAAGAGTGATAGTTTAAGGAAGAGAAGGTTCTGTATTTGACAAAAAATCCCTTCTACCTGTCATGTGGTGTGGCACCCACTGTCTAAGATCCATTTTTTATTTAGCTTACTAGAGAGAGTGTTAATATTTGAGGAAAAAGCTCTCTTATGATCATTTAGCATTTTAACAAAAGAACTCCCTTGCTCCGGCCACAAGCCTGGAATTCCAACGAGGAGCTGCTCGCTGCAGCAACATCCGCTGCTGCCTCTATGTCCTACTGCTGCTTCTTTCTGTTCCATGGTGCTGTGCTGAGCGTTGGACTCTCGCAGTTCTTCTTGCTGGAATCTTGTAGTTGCCGCGCAGCTCGAGCTCACCGGAGAAGATCCGAAGACGTCTCGGCCAAACCTAGTTCTTTCGCCACCGTGTCCCCTTCCTCTGTTTGTCCTTCTTCAGTCCCTGCGACCTCCGACACGGTTCTCTTGACCTCGCTTCGACCACCGCTCCGACGACCGTTTCAAATAATCAACTAACAAGTAACAGTTTCTTGCGTCGTAGCTTTGCTTAAAACAGTGAGTACAATGGATTGAATTTTGTCCAGATTTGGGGGTTGCAAACATAACAGCTTCATTCCTGATTTCTGCATTTCTTATTAATTTTCTATGTTATTCTTCCTTGATGATCATATCATAAGTTTCTTAATATTTGGAATTTGTTCCATTTGCAAAATACTTGGCTGAATTGTTCCAAACATAGAGTCATTTAATCCTATGAGAAACTGGTGTACTCTAGCTTCTTCTCTCTGTTTAATTAATTCATGTGCATTCTGCAGGTACAATCTAGTAGTTGTTGATAGTTAATTAATTCATCCATATTTTCTTTAATTTAGCATAATAAGCTGAAACGGACGTACGAGATTCCTTGCAATTTACTAATGCTGTCTTGAGTTCATGTTTCCTTAGTGCATTACCTGACATAAACTGCTCTTTTAAACCGGCTCATAATTCGTTACACCTTTCTGCATATGACATTGTGGTTCCTAGATTAGGTTCGATAATCTTTAAAATCCATGACCCCACCATAGTATTGATAGTCCCCCGCTCTTCTTCTTTATTAGTGCCCGATTTTGGCTTTGAAATTAATCCTTCCACAAAGACTAGCTTTTTCTTTGCTCGCAGCCAAATGCCTTACCTTTACCCATTCATCATAACTGTCCTCCTTAAGTTACACTTGAGTAAGAATCAAGTGTGGACTATCTGAGGATACTAGATGATATGCATCTTTTCGACTATCATCATTAATCTGATCATCATCTTCGATGACAGTTGCATCAACGTGTCTTGTACCGCTCATCACCAAAAGGGGAATGATGATGGCTCTAATACCATGAAGTTTTCAACGGAAAAACTTGTAGAAGTTTTTTGCAGGTTGTATTGATTATCTGTAGCAAGATATTTATACAGCATTTTACAGTAAACTATTTCCTATTAACCAAGATGAGAGTTATGATTCACGGCTATATAAATAATATCTTAAATAATAAATAAAGATATCTTAATAATATTATCCTAACAACCTGCATTTTAACAGTGACTGAGAAAGGAGAATTTCTGTGAACTCTCACTAACTCAAAACTGAGGTAATGACCAACACACCGAAATAGGAAAAGAAAAAGGTTCCTAGGTGAGGTAATAATTTAGGAAAAATTCAAATTACAATTCCAATCATAAGTGGGAACATGTATCCCTTAACTTGCAATAGCCACATAATGAGGATGATGTGGCTAATAAAAGCCAATGGTTCCATACCTCACATATGAATTATATCCATAAGAAAAATTTTCATAATGAAGTGGTGTTTATAGGAAATTTCATGGACCATGTAGTCTTTATTAAGCCACATCACTCTTTTGGCTGTTCTTGTATCCAATTATAGAGACAAGAACAACCAAAAGGGTGATGTAGCTTAATGCAAGCCACATGGTTCATAGCTGAGGACATGGACCTGATCCATGACATAATTTTCCAAGCTTATATCACTATTTTTATAAAAATATTAGAAGATGGTGATGAATTGGAAACATTTTTTCTCCTAGAAAAGAGAAGAGAAAAAAAAAAGAATTGCCAAAGTTTTTCGTTCCGCAAAAGTAACAAGCATATAATCACAATCAGACGAATGATCTCTTCACCTGATTCTGAGAACATGCACCATTACTACACCTAAAAAAGTGAAAAAGGTTTCGTGATTCCTTATCTTTATCATCATTTTCCTTCTATTCCTAGGTTGGTTCACCACTAAGAAGTGAGTAATGTAATCAACACGCTGAAACGTAAGTGCGTCGATTACATTACCTTACTTTACAGTCAATGAGGGAGGAAGAAGAATTTATGTGAATTTGTATTCACAAAAAAATTTTATTTTTTCTGTTTGGGAGAGTAAGTTATTACCTCATATTTTAATCAATGATCAAGGAAGAAAAATTTGAATCACTCAGTAGTGAGGTAATAACTGACGCGCCAAAACAGAAAAAGAAAAAGTTGAACGGAAATTCTCTTCCCCTTCTCTACTCAGTATTGAGATAGTACCAACCGACACTGCAGAATTGAAAAAGTCCATAAAGTATTTTATCTTTTCTAGCTAGTTTTTATTTTTACTTTTCACTATATATACACACACACAGATATATATATATATATATGAGAGTGTCCTCACTTAGAGAGAATTCTATATACAGAAAAGTTTTAAGCATCAGCATTGACCAAATCAATTGGATAGTAGATGATAAAATTGTCAATGTACAGAAAACATAATCCCTATACTTGTGCAAATATTGCTTCTATTAAATGATACTTTTCCCCTATATTAGTCCAATTAATATGTTAAATATTGATCCTTATATTATCACTCTTTTCGTTATATATATACACAACACACGCGCGCACACACACTTATACATAAATATATATGTGTCTGTTTGTGTGTGTTCGTGTGTGTATATATATTCATTTATTTCACTTACCTACAAATATCTACACACGTTTTACTAGATAGAAAATTGGATCTTTACATGTTTCGTCACAATAAATGTGACCAACTCTCGAATCTATGCCATTAATGTTTCACCATTTCGAGTGCTAATATTCTACTATATATATTGCTACAAAATTCATCATTTTCTCAGTTCTATCTTGTTACCTATCCGCTCTAATCATGCCTGAGTTTCGTTACCCGGTAAACATGTACTTTATCGAAATTCTTCTCCGGCACCCAGCTCTACATCCCTGTGTTCTTTGCAATATAAAGGGACATTAAGTTGTTGTTGTGCGCTTTCACCTTACCTTGCGCCTAAGCCAAACTCGTGGCATTTTCTTTTCTTATTTCTGGTACTACCTAGGCGAATTTTTAAGTGCTCTTGATGTACCATATGTTTTGCAGTATTCCACATTTTACATCATGATGCATCGCTATGATTCTATGCAAGGCCCCTTATATGTTTTGTGCAAAACTACATTGTGAACTTTTTAATTTATTTTCGTAAATCTCGGGACATATTCTCTCATTTGGACAACCATACTCTTGCGGACTCGCATGTTGGTGGATATGAGTGGGAACTGATGAGTCATGAGCTTGAAGATTTAGGACCAAAAGGATTTACATTTTTTTATGATGAAAAGTTGATGGTTCAACATTGAAGATTATAATAGATTAGTTCCTTGTACGTTTTAACTATCTATGCAAGTTATTATTTCTGCTTTTTAACAAGAATTGTTTTCTTAATCCATCTGGACTTAAATTTTTGCATACCTCTCATATACAATCGGTGTGCTCGATAGCGATTGCAAATACTGTCCTGTGCACGTGGTATCCTTGTGCACCACTAGGGTATGTACACACAGTACATACACGTGCACATTCCTTAAGTGGTGCACAAGATCGTGTAAATGTTTTTTAAAAAATATTAAATTTTTTTAATGTTTTCAATATTAAAATTTATAATTGCAATCATTTTTATGACTTACCTTTCCAGAAAAGTGCTCAAGCTTTGTTGGTACTCGATATAAATGACTCATACATTATTTAACAATTGAAATCTAGTCATTTGATAATGCTGTAGTCATTATTAAAATTCATATATGAGAGTAATATCCAATATGCGCATAAACAAAAAATTTGAAATAAAGATATTACAACAAGGGTAAAATCGGTAAAGATCCAATAATCCTATTAACCTACTCCTCTCTATCACTTCTTTCCATTTTCTCCCTCTTTTTGGTGCTGCCTCGTTGTCTTCTTCTCTTTTTTAACTTTTCTCCCAACCTACATCGTAATGCCTTGTGTCCTTTACCTTCCCTGCCTTCTCTTCCATTTTATTCCCTTCTCCTCTCTCTAGATCTCTCCATGTCTTCCCGATCATTTTCTTTTCTAATGATCTTAACTTCTTTTGATTTTCTGTCTATTACGTACATTTTATATATATAATTTCAAGTGCTTTGTTTACATAATTTTGATCCCAAAATAATTATTTATCACCTTCGCATTATAATCTCTTTTATTTTACTAATAAAATAATTTTTTTATTTGCTAATTTGAATTACTATACGTATTTCCTTGTGCGACGTTAATGTTGATCATTTTTATTTTAGTATTTTATATATTTAAAAGGATGGTAGCAATTAAAATTGTTTCTACCATTAGTAGAATTAAATTACTTTACAGTAAGATTATACAAAATTTTATTATTTTAAAGTGAATAATTTGTCTTTATAGCCCTAATCAGAAGTTCACAAGTAGGATGCTTGAACTGGTTCCCTTCACGCTATGCAGTTGTAATTCGTAAGCAATTCCAAATTTGCCTTTTTAGCTAGCTAGTTCTTTTATATTAACTACTACATTTAATTTTTATATAGTGCTATACATGATTTTTATGATACTACCTTCAAGAAACTCTTGTTGGCAGCCAATAATAGGTAAAAGTACAAGAATATAGTTGTTATTTACTTATGAGCTTCGATCCATACAATTTAGTAATTTTAAATTTTCTTAATCAAACAAAATTATATGTGTATTTAATTAAATTATTTATTAATAATTTAAAAAATTCCTAGTTTTTTTTAAATTTCAAAGAGAAAATGCCAATTTTTTTTTGAAGGTATTGATTGCTTACATTAAATTTCCATCAGTGCTTTATTCATTTTTCAATCAACATGATCATTGAAGAACTTAAGTGTTGGAAAAGTCTTATATATGGACACTTTTCAATTACAAATATATAAATATCCAAGTGTATAGATGTATAATTAGTGATAATTAGAAACAAAAATAAACAATCTTTAGTAAATTAGGGTTTGAATATACATATATATTATATATTTGTATGTGTGTCAAGTCAATTATTTCACTTGCCTACAAATACCTACACACATTTTATTAGATGGGAAATTGTATCTTTACATGTTTCGCCAAAATAAATGCGACCAAGATTCGAAGCTATGCCATTAATGTTCGGTCAGTAAGGGTGCTAATATTCTACTATATATATGCGACTAGTTACTATAGACACCATCGTTCCATCATATCTATCTTGGTACCTTTCTACTATTTCCAATCATGCTTGAGTTTCCTCACTTGATAAACATATACTTTGACAAAATTCTGCTCTGCATCCCTGTGTTCTCCGCTGTATAAGGGGACGTTAAGTCATTTTAGTGCACCTTCTCTTTACCTTATGTCTAAAATGAACTCATGGCATTTTCTTTTTTTATTTCTACTCCTATCTTTGCGTCATTTTAAGAACTCTCAATGCAACGTATATTTTGCGGTATTCGACCTCTTACTTCATGATACGTCTCTACGGTTCTGTGCAAGGCCGCCTGATGCGTTTTGTGCAAAAGCACATTTGTGAACTTCTTTTCAATTTTCCGTGAAGCTCGAGACATCTTTGGTTATTTGGACTACCATACTCTTATGGACTCACATATTAGATCCGAGTAGGAATTGATGGGTCTTAAGCTTTAAGATTTAGGACCAAAAGGATTACTATTTTTTATTATGGAAAGTTGGTGGTTCAACATTGAAGATTATAATATATTAGTATCTTGAGCGCTCTGACTATCTATGCAAGTTATCATTTATGCTTTTATCAAGAATTATATTTTTTTCATTCATCGAGATTTAACTTTTGTATGCTTTTCACATAAAATTGAAGTGCTCAGTAAGCAATTGTTAACATTGTCCCATGCATGTGGTACCCTTGGGCACCACTAGTGTCAGTGCACACAACAAATGCACGTGCACGTGCCTTAGTGGCTCACAAAGTTGTGTAAATTTTTTTCCAAAAGTACTAAATTTTTTTTATCGTTTTCAATATTAAAATTTATCATTTCAATCATTTTTATTTAAATGACTTACCTCTCCAAAAAAGAGCTAAAGTTTTGCAAGTAATAGACATAAATGACTCATGCATTATTTGACAATTGAAGTCGTCATTTTATAATGTTTTATTCATTATTAAAATTCATGGATGAGAAAAATATCCAATATGCAAATAAACAAAAAGTTTATAACAATGATATTACGACAAGGGCAAAATTGGTAAATATCCAACAATCCTATTAATCTACTCCTCTCTATCACTTCTTTTCATTTCCTCCCTCCTTTCGGTGCCGCCTCGTCTTCTTCTCCTTTTTTCTTTTCTCACAACCTACATCACTACACCTGGTGGCCGTTTCCTTTCCTTCTCTTTTCTTCCATTTCATTCCCTTCTCCTCTTCAAGATCTTTCCCCAATCTTTCCAATCATTCGCTTTTCTAATCTTCTTAACTTCATATTCTCCGTCAGTTGCACACATCTTATCTATATCATTTTAAGTCGCTTGTTTGCATAAATTTGATCTCGAAATTATTTATCACCTTCGCAAAGTTAGTATAATATCTTTTATTTTGCTAATATAACAATTATATTTTTTGTTTGCTAATCTAATTACTATATGTATTTCTTTGTGCAATGTTAATGTTGATTATTTTATCTTTGTCGTTTGTATATTTAAATAGGTTGTAGCAATTAAAGTTGTTTCTACTATTAGAATTAGTAGAATTAAATTACTTTATTACAAGATTATACAAAACTCTATTATTTTCAAATGAAGAATTCGTCTTTATACCTAAGTTTACAACTAGGATGCTTGAACTAGTTCCCTTCATGCGATGCAGTTGTTATTTGTAATTCTAAATTTGCCTTTTAAATTAGCATATATGTTCTTTTATATTAACTACTACAATTTAATTTTAATATATATACATGATTTTTTATGTGCTACCTTCAAGAAACTCTTGTTGGCAGCCAATAATAGGTACGAGCACAACAATATAGTTGTTATTATACTTATGAGTTTAGATCCATACAATATAGCAATCTTAAATTTACTTAATTATTAAAAAATTATATATATATTTGAATTATTTATTAATAAGTAAAAGACATTCGTAGCTTTTTAAAATTCAAAAGAGAAAGTTGGCCATTTTTTTTTAAGTTCTGGATTGCTTATTAAATTTCTATATGTGCTTTTATTTATTTTTCTATCAACATGACCTTTGAAGAATTTATGAGTTGGCAAAGTGTTTATATATTGGCATTTTTTCAATTACAAAAAATACAAATATGAAGTTTACGAATCTATAACTAGTGATAATTAGAAAAATAAAATAAATCTTCACTAAATTATAATTTGAATACATATATATTTACGTATATATATTATTTATACATATATATTATATAAATATCTAAATATATATAATAAATAAATATATAATATATAAATATATGTATATATTATATAGATACATATATACATACATATATATACATATATATACATACATATATACATACATACATATATATTATATGTGTGTATATGTACATATCTATATATATGTATATATATACAAATGTATGTATAATATATAGACATATATACATATATATGTACATACATACATATGTATGTATAATATATATGTGCATATATATGTACATATATATCTACATATATTCATTTTACTTCCCTAAAAATATCTACACACATTTTACTAAATGGAAAATTGTACCTTTACATGTTTCGCCACATTAACTACGATCAACACTCGAACCTATGCCATTAATGTTCTCCCGGTAGGAGTGCTAACATTCTACTATATATATATGATTTGTTGCTACAGAAACCATCAGTATATCATTCTCTCTTGTTACCTTTTTACTATTTCTAATCATACCTGAGTTTCCGTACTTGGTAAACACGTACTTTGCTGAAATCCTACTCCGATACCCTACTCTGCATTCCTGTGTTCACCGTCGTATAGGGGTACATTGAGTCGTTGTGGTGCGCCTTTGCTTTCCCTTGCATCTAAGCCAAACTCATGGCGCTTTCTTTTTGAATTTCGCTCCTATCTATTCATCTTTTTTATAGCTCTCGAAGTATCATATGTTTTGTGGTATTCTACCTCTTCATGACGCATCGCTACAGTTCTGTGCAAGTCCGTTTGATGCGTTTTTTGCAGAACTGCATTGCGAACTTCCTTTTAATTTATTCCTATGAAGCTTGGGATATCTTCGCTCATTTGGAGAGCCATACTCTTATGGACTCGCATGGTGTTCGATCTGAGTGGTAACTAATGGGTCTTGATCTTGAAGATTTAGGACTGGAAGGATTTATTGCTTTTTATTATGGAAAGTTGTGTATTCAACATTGAAGATTATAATAGATTGATTATACTAGACCATCTACAAGTTATCATTTCTGCTTTTTTCAAGAATTTTGTTGTTATACATCAATCGGGACATAACTTTCTTCATGCCTCTTACATACAATTGGAATGGTCTGTAAGCAATTGCTAACATTGTCTTGTGCACGTCGTATCCCTATGCACCACTAGTGTTCGTGCACGCAGCACATATATGTGCATGTGCCATAGTGGTGCACAAGGTTGTGTGATTTTTTTTTCAAAAATATTAAATTTTTTTAAAGTTTTCAATATTAAAATTTATAATTTCAATCATTTTCTTTATATTTTTATCAACACTAACTCAAACTACTTCCAATCATTATTTTGAGTGGGATTCTTTTAGAGAGAGTGTGGAAATGAAGAAATAATATGTTAGTTAGATGGTTGCACTTGTAAAACATGATTTTCTATTAGCCAACCCAAATTGATATATTCACATATTTTGCTCAATTTTTATCATATATTTCACGAGAAATTAGCTATATATACCAATAAACTAATCTCGTTTTTCTATTAATATCAAAAAAACTTTTCTTACTAACATTTACCTATAAACTATTTACAACTCCGCACGTATAAAAAATCATATTCTACCAGTGATTTTCAACATTTTTTTTTTTTTTTGGCATGCCCTTGCACAGGAGCGAAGCCAAACTCCAATATCTAGTGGGGCCAAAATTCAAATGTAAAAATCTAATTTTAGAAATAATATTGAATTATTATTTTTTGTACTTAATAACTTAGTTTTAATTAATTTAGGGGTCGAAATAGAAAAATATGTTAATTTTAACACAAAATATATAAATTATTTGACACTATAAAATTTTTAAAAATTGTTAGGGATAAAATGACAAAATTTACTAATTTAAATACAAAACAGACAAATTATATATACTATATAAAACTATAAAATTAAATTGCCCCAATATACTGGGTCAGAATGTTATTCCGACCTCAAGACCTGACAAATCGACTACACCAATTACAAGCACCAGCTAGAAAACGATGATCAACTTCAGTTTTGTGAATCAGGATTTATTATAAGCACAAAGCACACCAATCATTATTTTTTTTTCCCGAGGATGAAGTGAGTAATATATTACACTCCGACTACAGATGAGATCAAACACAAATGATTCATTCTTCTCAAGCAACAGCTCAAAATAAGGGAAGTAAAACTTCTAATTTCCTTAATTACATTATGTTCTGTAAACTCTATTACAAGTCTTGTAAAGCCCAACTTATATCAAAATCTAATATTTTCACCGTATATTGCGTTCTAATATGTAACTCTTCTTTAAAGGGACTTGTAACAATTGACATAATTTCATATATGTCAATATTAAAGGAGGGAATAATGATGGAATATGGATTTTCACTCTTAAGAAAGACTTTTGGAATCCCACATGGAAACTCCAGAAGTCCTCTTAGGGCTTCACTCTCTATAAATAAAGTACACTTTCCACCTTCTATAGACACTCTTAAATTTTTAGAACTTAAACTCTAGGTTTGGACCCTACCTTCAATAATCAGTACGAACTTAAGCATCGGAGTAACCCACCTATTTGTTATTGGTAAGAAATTCCAAATTTTCCTTTCAAATTAGCATATATGTTCTTTTATATTAACTACTATATTTAATTTTTATATAGTGCTATACATGTTTTTTTACTATGGTATTACCTTCAAGAAACTCTTATTGGTAGGTAATAATAGTTACAAGTACAACAATATAGTTGTTATTACACATGAACTTAGATCCATAAAATTTAGCAATTTTAAATTTACTTATTTAAAAAAATTATACGTATATTTAATAAAACTATTTGTTAATACGTAAAAGACATTCCTAGTTTTTTAAATTCAAAAAGAAAATAGTCAATTTGCTTTTTGAAGTCTTGGATTGCTTACATTAAATTTCCATTAGTGCTTTTATTCTTTTTTCTATCAACATAATTTTTGAAGAGCTTATGAGTTGGCAAAGTCTTTATATATACTGACACGTTTTCAATTACAAAAAATACAAATATCAAGTGTACAGATCTGTAATCAATGATAATTCGAAACCAACAAAATAAAACCAATACTAAATCATGATTTGAATGCAATAAATAAAAAACTAATCTAAATTACATTCATTAAATCTCATGTGTACAAATCTTTCAAAAATGGTAATTAGAAACACAAAAAATTACTAAAATTTGAATTTGAATATAGTAAGGTGAAAAGTTAAGTTTAACCTTGACTACGTCACGATTTTTAAGTTCATCTTTTTAAATTGTAGACCTTTTACTGAAAACAAGTTTTAAGGCTATAATTGTATGTAATTTTGTATTGAGAATAAAATTTTCAAGCTGACATTTAGGTGAAATATGTTGTTGCCAACACAGATATGAAAATGGATTTTTGGAAAAGTATTCTATTATGAACTTAGAATGAATTTATGGTAAGAGCACGTTTATTGTGAACGTCGGATCCAATTTGGTGTAGAGTTACATCTATAAGCCCCAAAATTTTACACCAAATTTGGTGTAAAAAGGAATGTTCTTAGTATTTTTCTACATCAAATTTTTATGCACATAACATTACATCAAATTTTGTGTAAAGCATCTCAAAAAAAAAAAAAATATATGCCATATTAATTATTTATAAATTAAATTCATTTTACATTCATAAATAATTCATTTAATTTATTTATGAAAATTAACTTAAAACCAGTTTAAATATTTCTAATTAATTAAAACATATTTTACAATAATATAATATTATTTAACACATAATTTAAATTATTACAAACTAATAATGAAATTATTGAAAACAAAAATAATATTTTTATTAAACATTCTTCTCTTAGATAGGGAAGATTCCGAAATTTTTTTAAAAAAATATTTATAAATGAATTTATAATATTTATACATTAGAAATATAAATAAGTATTAAAAATAAATTAAATTTTATATTCAATATTGGTCTAATTTTAAAGGTCTCAATGAGATTTTTATAATAATATATTATATATAAATAATTTATAATTTAACAAAAATATGTAAATAAATGAAAATGAAAAAAAGGATATAGACGTAATATATGAAAATAAGAAAGGTTAAAGAAGACATTTTGCAAATTTGGTGTAATGAATAGTAACAAAAAATTTTGTTGTGTTACTGTTCATTACATCATTTTTACACCAAATATGTTCATGTACCATAGCTTCATTTTTGTGACTTGGGAAGTGTGATCCTGACATCTTCCTAAGCCAAGAATAAGTTCGAACCTAACAAAAACTTAGGAGTGCTAACCATGAGTTTGCAGGTATAACTTATACGTAACATCCCATAGTAAAAATAGATACCAGAACTTAAAACAAGATATAATCATATAGAAAATACACTTTATTAAGCATACCTACTCAGAAGCTATTACTTAATATAGGAAAGATCTAATACAAAAAGAACTACAAAGTCACACTACACATAGAAAACATCTAGCTCATTTAGTATCTACTATCCAAACATCAAGATCATAAAACGTCCCGACAAGATTTTAACCATGTCTAGGAAAATGACTACTAAGCCCTTTCGGCGAGCCTCAGTCTTTGTCGGGGTCTCATTTCCTGATCTACTTGTTATCCCTAACCAATGTTGTCAGGACATACTATATTGTTGTGCTTCAAGGGTCCCTCTCATCTGTGCTACCTCAACTGCCAACCTATCTACTCTCGCAGTCTCTAACTGTCTAGCCTGACGGAACGAGTGAAAACACCTACTCGTCCTAGCCAACTCTGCTTGTAGAGCCACAATTTGGCTTTCTACAGCCTGAAGTCCTTGCTCTAAACTAAGGCAGGGTACAGGAAAACAAGATCTCGCGATCTCGGCTAAGAGTAAGGAAATAGGCAGATCGGAGGTCGAACCTTTGCTCAAACTAGTGGGTGATGCCGGTATACCAGAAGTAGGCTCTATCGAAGGTTCCTCGGACATCTCAACTCTTAGTACATTCTTTATCCACCCAGCGGTATCCATTGCGGACCCAATGGTAGGCTCATTAGGATCCTCCTCTATATCCATCTCGATGCTGGTTGGTCCATCTATAGTCTCTGAATCCGAATCAAGGATATCTACTACTGCCAACGAAGGTCGTTCCAGATGGATCTCCCTAAGGGAATAAGAGGAAGAAGGTCTTGAACCAGCTGATCCTCTAATTATGGTGCCGTCCTTGTAAATCCATCTATGACCGAGCCGTGACACCTTCTACCTACAAAATAGAAGCTTAACGTCAAAACTCTAAATAGAACACTACCAACTCTCCATGCCATAGGGTCAAAGTGGTCAGCTCTTAAATCTCATCTAGGATTTAGAGAACCTAGTGTCAAACGTAGAGCCATGATACCACCTGTGATACCCCATACCCCTTTGCTAGGTCAACTGCGATAAGGTAAGGTACCTGCGTACCTTTCGGCACTGGACTTAAAAAAACATAAAGCTAGAATACAAGCGGGAGGAATTAGAACACATCCCTCTAAACTAAATAGCGGAAGGAGAAAGTAAATTATAAACATAACTTTATAATAAAGGACTTCTCAAAAGTTATACATAGGTTTAAGGCCATGAGGGCCAAAATCTTCATAGATCAAAATCTCATGGCTAGAGGTGGAAGAACCCAAGATTAAAGAATCCAGAAGCCCACGTTGGCTCAACTAGCCAAATCTGAGTTCCGTGTCATCTGAAAAAGGGGAAAAACATTTGAAAAACATGAGTGAAAGATACTTAATGAGTTCACGTACACGTGTGTTTTCGTGAGTATTCCATAAAAGTAAAGTAATCTTTATAAAATGGTTTGTCATGCAAGAAAAAAAATACTTTCATAAAATCTCTTGTATGCAAGCTATAAACTTTATAAGGGGTTCGGGCGCAGCCGGAAACTCTGAGCGAATCAAGACACATCGGTCCTGCCGCGACACCCGAGCTTTCATAACCATGCATATACCATAATAGGCTTAACGGATAGTGTTCGGAACCTTAAACGTGGTCATCGAGCATAAGTGTTGGCATCTAGCAGCCAATACCAGCCAAAAACCCAAAGTACATTATACGAACGTTCAATTTTCATAAACCATCGCACACACCACTTATACACAAAATAAGTAGCGAGCCCTAAGGTACCTACCAAGCCGCCCTGTACTATCCTAGCCGGTGAACCCCTCCTGACCCAACCTACTAGAAAGTAGCCCCACCGTAGAGCATGATACGGAGTCAAACGTAATACCGTGTTGGGCCTAACCCTCCAACAGTACCACACTCTCTGTCAATTGGATCGAGATCAAGAGTACACCTACAAAGCATGTCGTTCGAAAAAGGCCCACGTATAAGGGACTAGCCATACACAGTGCAATCCTTTGGCATGTTGATCAAAAATATATATACAAAGCTCCTTCAGCTGGACTAGGGCTTTACTTGATTTTTATGAAATTATAGGCCATCTCTCGGTCACACAAATCTTTTTATGTATCGAAAATCCCTATCCGACGAGCAAACCGCAAACCCTTAGACATGACAAATGTAACAGGCATGCAATACAAATCATGTCTTTATAAATTCTCATAAAAACACTTGTATTTCCCAGATATTTTCAAGATCACGTGTACAATGAAGTATGCGTATATGACCTTTGAATGTAACCTTTAACCAGAACATATCACCGGTTATAACATATATTATGCTAATTTGTTTTCCGAAAATCATGATAAATATTTCTCAAAAGGAATTATTAAATAGTTCCAAAAATTATAATAAAATATGAATAAAATTATTGGAAAAATATTCCTTAAGAAGAAATAGTAAATATTCTAGAAATCAAAATATATGAATATTTTAGTCATAGCAAAAAAAATATCTTAGAAATCTTTTAACTCATGCTAGAGTAAACTCAAAATAATATAAATAAAATACTTTTAAGAATAACCTTCAAGTAATATAAAAATATTTTTAATCATTTAAACAAATTTCAAAGTCTTATAAGAATATTTTAAATATTTAAATATTATTTTAAAAAGAAATAATAGATACTTTTAATATAATTATATAAACCAAGTTACAGTAAAAATATTTCTTAGAAAAAATAAGAATTAAAATCATGATGATATACAAATAATTTAAACAATGTAGGTATATTCTGAAGAATATTTTAAATACTATAAGGATAATAGTAATACAAAATAGTCACAAAATATTATAAGATTATATTTAACATCGTCTCATAAGTTATTGGCAAGATTATCTCTTAAAAGGAAACAATAAATATTTTAAATATAGAACATATTTGGCATAACCAATAATATACCACTGGTAAATATTTTATAAATTTTGTCAAGAACCAACAACAGAGAAATATGCTTTCAAGAAAATAATTAAATTTCTTGCAGAAGAAAAAGGTTGGTGAACTCACCTTGAGCCGCTGGAACAAGTCAAACCTATAAAGAATAGCATTCCAAACTTAATCAAATATCACTATAAAAATATAAACATGACCCCATGATGACCCTAAGGTTCACCTAAACTTATTCTAAACCCAAAGGAACTCTAAAAACAACTCCAAAATTATTTCATAACAACTTTTTAAAAGTTATAGGTTCCAAGAATAAATCCATAACTATTAAACTTTATTGTTATTTATTTTACAAAATATAATCCTAATAATAATAAAAATAAAAAGTCCCCCTAATAATAAAATAAAATAAAAAACAACAACAATAACCAAAAAAACTTACCTTAGGGGAGAGAGAGAGAGAGAGAGAGAGAGAGAGAGAGAGAGAGAGAGAGAAGAGAGGAGAAAAAGAAGAAAGAAAAGAAAAAGAGAAAGTGGTAAGAGAGGAGACGGAGCTGCTGAGACAGAGAAGAGAAAAAAAGAGAGAGAAATCGGTTGAGAGGGGGGAGAGAGAACCGAGAGGAGAGGAGAGAAATGTGGGAGAAATTGGGAGAGATGGAAATTTTCAGCCCTACATTGGCATCCTTTTATAACCATCCATGCATGGCTTTGCCTCCCATGAATAAGACACATGGTACTTCTCTAACCCACATGGCATTACCAGTCCAAAATTTAATTATTCAGTCCCCCAACTTTCTAGATTTTTTACATTGGCCCTAAAAAAAACTTAAAACTCATTTTAAGCTTAAAATCTCAATCAACAACTTAAAGCGTTAAACACCAATAATCCTATAATATACCTAAAAAAGGTTTTTAATGAAAAAATCTTCCCTAGATTTCCTAAAAATTATCAAATGACCGCAAAACTTTCTATTCTTTATAAAACAACTCCAAAACATAGCAACTTATGTAAACTTTGAGGTATTTAGTCGGGATGTTATATATACATGTATATATATATACATATATATATATATGCATGTTTGGAGGGAATTCTAGATGAAAACTCATCTTTTCTGTTGGAAAACCAATTCCTTTTATTAGTTGAAGAAGTTAGCTATTTACTTCGCCATTAAATTGGAATATATGTATATATATATATATGTATGTGTATATATACGTGTATATATATATACATATACATATATATACATATTATATATATGTATATATATATATGTATGTATACGTATGTATATATATATGTATATATATAAGTTATTGTCAAATTTAGTGCTATAACTATTTATCTGTCTTAATTTGATCATATATCTTTTATTTTACTCTTTTTTTTCTAATAACTATTTATTCTAAGCACATTTAGTCTAATATCTTTTATTTACTATTTTAGTCCAGTAACTATTTATCTTTGATGTTTTTGGTCCAAAATATTTTTGATAAATTTCAAGTTGGTCCCTTGGAATATGAAAATGTATCAATTGAGGACCTAAATTGTAAAATTCTATTAAAAAAAACTCTTTCAAAATGTAAAATAAGTTTCAAGAAAGTCCCTTACTTCACTTATGTAAAGTAATTGGTACCTTTTTCCTTTATTTTGAAGGATATTTTTCAAGTACATTGCAATTTATGATACTCATTTGACACAAGGATATATGTTTTAGGGACCAACTTGAATTTATTAAAAATAATTATTTTTTTATTTTTCATTGGACAACATGTTGATACTTGATTATTTGTTGGCCAAGAGTTTCAGTATTAGTAGCAAAAAGATTTTCTTATTGATAATCAATTATTAATTGATAGACAGCCTAATACTCCACATCAAATTTGATGATAACATATTAGTTGGGTACCCTTACCACTGATATTCCTTATTTCAGAGGTTGAAAACAATGAATTGCAATTTTTCTTTATTTTGATTTGCATTTTAGTTTCAAGTTATCCAAATCAGATTAATTATATTGATATTGGCTTTTTGAATCCTCACACAAGTGAGTTAATAAACTTGATTGATACATTTTTAACATTCATAAATTGTTTTTAATTTACCCAAAACTTAAAAAATCTAAAGTTAATGAACTACCCATATATGTATACGGGTTGGTCGAATGTGGGCCTTTCGAGTATACATTAATATGGAAAAAATTATGCCACCTCATACTTTGATAGCATTTGTCGTCGATTCCAAGTGATTTTTGAGAAATTTGGACATTTGTTATGTCAAAAAATTCATTCTTCCATCCATGAAAAGACAGTCAGTGGCAATGTTATTATAAACTTATCTACTTCCCTTCTTTTTGTGAAATGTATGTCATCCAGGACCTCCTTTTAGCGGCTTTATATCAAACATTTTCTTAAATACTTCTAGATTGGTCAAAAGCTCGAAACCTTTGCAAATCATAATAAATGTGACAATTTGTCGTATTCCATTCGGGGCAATTTGTCCAACTTCAATTTCTCAGTAATCCATAATCTCAACAAACAAACAATGTACTAGAAATCGCAACCCCACCTTCCGTTGTTTCCGGTAAACTTTGAAATACCCTAAAGCCACATATTAGAAGGGTATAATATAGCTCTCGGTTCACATACATCGGCCCCTTCATTAACATCATATTGGATTGGAGGTTCTAAAAAACAAATATGTTGTCATAAGGGTAATAGCTTGGTCGGGATCAAAAGAAGGACACAAAATTTTATAGTTGCCAATTATACCTCCACCACCAAAAGTTGTATCAAATTTGGGATGTATAATTGAAACACGTAGTTCAGAAGAACTACCTGAATTGGTGGTTTTAAATTTTGAAGTCTTCTGAGAAGCTTGCTTGGAGTTTTTGGAAGGCATTCGTCTTGAACTCGACTTTTTGAAACACAATCAACAAAAGTGTTGTGAATTGAAGAAGAAGAAGGGGTGAAGTATGCTCAGATTAGCACCTCTATGCCCAACGACTACGAGATGATGAGGTCAGTTTCGGGCTGAAAAAGGGTATGCCTATAGAAGCATTGTTCCTTGATTTCTTTGAGCATACGCCATTTTCCTCCCTTTTGATTTTGGAGAACCAATAAGTATCGAGTCATATCATGATAAAACCTCCAAGAATCGTTAGTGGCCACGAATTGTGATGATATTTATTCTTCAAGTAGTTCTAGTAAGCTATTGGTCCTCCTCAAGGCACTACTCGTAGTTAATATTATTCGAGTATCCAAACCATTTTTATTGAAAAGCTAAAAGATTTGGTCTTTTATCTTCATCCTTTTTTTTACAAGATATTTGATCTTGATCTATTGTGGAGTAATAGTGTTGTCAAAGATGATTTATGGTTACCATCTCTTGAAAGGGGAAAGTTGATATCCTTTTTGTCACTCTATTAATGATTTTTTTTTTTTTTTGGCTCAAGCTCTGCTAATGAATCTAAAGACTAAGAAAATAGAATTAGCACTATAATGAGCAAATCACAACTTCTCTTTACAGTAGTTGGCCTAAAGATTGGAGCAGAGAAAGTGAGTCCATGGAATTACGAAACCAAGAAGGAAACCCTATTTCCAGCAAAAGAATGTTAAGAAGCCTTGAGCTTGAGAAGAGAGATGAGGAGCCTGAAAGAATTATATTTGATTTGGGGAAAAGAATGTTTAGGGGAAAGACAGGTAGAGATTAGGGTTTGATTTGGGAGGAAATGAAGGATAAAATAGAGAAAAAAATATAAAAGGACAAGGATAAACTTTCTTAACTTGTACTTTGATAATAAAAAATAACCCTAGTTTCTTAGTACGGTATCGTAAGAATAGACGGAAGTGTTAAAATGTAGAATTTTTAAAAGTTAAAGTATTAAAATTGAAAGCTTTTTAGTTCGAGGGCTAAAGTGGAGAAAATAGAAAAATTCAGAGGTGCGTGACATTTTTTACCCGATATATATGACATCATGGTGACATCATCTAATTTTTTACACTGACCTGACCGATTTGACCCAATAATCTAATAATTTGACCGGTTCGAACTTCGATCTACTTTTGAAAGAATCAAGCTTCTCGACTTATATGGTCCACTGTAATATCTATCTTCAGCAATAAAATAGATATATACCCAAGTAATCAGATACTTCTCTCAATATTTAACATATTTTTCACTAAACTACTTTCTCCATTTTATTTACTCGGCACATTGAAGGAATTTCTATGTTTTTTTACTTGTTACATTGTGGTTCCAAGATAAAATTTAATGAACCTTTTCCTATAATAACCTCCCATTAATGAAAAATTTCAACCTCTTATTATTCTTCTAATATGGAAACTAGTTAAACAATAATGAGGCAAGAGAAAAATTTCGTATTTTCTTACATAATATAATGTCCTAAATGAGCCAAGTAAAAAAAGCAGAGGGAGTATTATTTCTTATTTTTAGAATTTTCTTCTTTAAGCATCAACCTTGTGTAGTATATAATATGCTTGACTTGTTAGTGTATCAGGGGCTGGGCTGTATAAAGGTCTTGTAGGCCAACAAGCCAATAAAATAGTGCATGGTTTGGAACAATTAGACTTTCCAACCTTAGGGGCCGCATGCCTTAATTTCAGGAAGTTTCTAAATTTATATGGTACATGTAATATCCTATCTTTAGCAATAAAATAGGTACAAGCTCAATTACATTACATTGAAAAAAACAAGGTTTGGTATTTGTCGTCCTTGTTTTACTGGAGTAGTCACTAAAACCCTTATTTTTCTCTAGCACTTCCTCTCTCTAATTTCTCTCTGCCTCACATTTCTCTCTAGTTTCTTTCAAAATAATCTAACACAAAATTAATGATTTTGAAATATTTTTAAATAATATGAACAAAAATATAGACATAACGAATTGAAATTATAAATTTTGATGTTAAAAGCATTAAAAAAAATTAAAAATTAGGAATTTATTTTACATTACCCTTGTGCACCACTAAGCATGTGCCCATAGTGCCCTTGTGCACTACTAGGGGTTGTGCACCACTAGGGTCCATGCACATAGGCCATGGTGACCTGCGGTTCGAATTATTTGTAATGTCATCTGTAACGTTCCTTATAACATTTCTAATTTGATATATTTTATTAATATGACCTACCAAATAAAAGTTAAATCCTAAGGAGAAAAGAAAAATTCCTAAAGGGATAGAATATTATAAAAATGAATGTTACGGAGAATTTTACGAAGGATGCTACAGATGATTCTAGATGGGTGAGCTGCAAGGGTACCACGTGTGCATGCCTTAGTGGAGCACAAGAGTGTGCAAAAAGAAAATAAAAAATTTAAAGTTTTTTAATGTTTTCAATATTAAAATTTATAATTTTAATCATTTTTATTTATATTTTTATCCAGAGTAACTCAAACTACTTTAATTCATTAGTAGGAGTTAGGTTTTCTCTCAATATTTATCATATCTTTCACTAAAAAATTCATATTTTATTTTCTCATTTCTTAAATTTTATCCTTTAAGAATTGTCCAGGACCTTCTTTACTATTTTAAAGTAACTAATGTGATTTAGAATTTCTTTTATCTTAATAGAGAGGCTATCCTTTGATATGAAATTGACTGAAGTCATTGCATAAAAAATAATCGTTAAAAAAACTTTTTCTCTACAAGGAGAAAAGTTGAGAGATCAGGACAGCCCAAGAACTATAAAACAAGAAAATAAAAAACTACACAAAGTAACAGAAATAAATTCACAATCTAGGTGGATAGAAAATACTAATACTAGTAAAATCAACAAATGCACAAGAATCTTTCTCACTATGTCTTCCTCACGATCTTTGAACCACATCAGTATGGGAAACTCAAATTCTCCATTTTTTGTAGAAGCCGCATTTTAAAAAATCATAGGTGCATCAACTATTTTAAAAAATACCTCCAAAAACATAGCAACTTGAAGAGGTGTCCAAATCAAGTCTAGGTAAACAAACAGCTCCAAGAAGGAGCAAAAAAAGATCCCGATCTAAAAAGATCACAAGTAGATCTTGCATTTGATTTAAATCTTGAAAAAAATCATATTGAGAAAAGTTTATTGTGATTTTTGGACAAAAAGAGGGTGTGGGAACAAAAAGAAAGAATTAAAAAGGGAGATCCGACCAAGATCCGAACTCTGGCCGAAGCTATTAGCCGGATCTAGCCAGAGAAGAGGAAAAAGATGACTGAAACTGGTGTAGAGAGAAAGAGGAGAGAATGGGTGTAGAGAGAGAAGTACCAACATGATTTAGTTAGTGTAAAAAAGTATTCAGAACTAATGCGTTATGTATATGATATATTCTTATATTTTGTAATGTATGTTACTAGAGTATGATCACATTTCCTTTTTTTTTTTTTTTGTAAGGATCTTGTTATCTTCTCATTCTCCCCTAATACTATAGAAAAGACCTCGGATTTAAGAATTTTTGGTTAATTTTTCTCAAATTAATATTAGAGTATCAAACTAAACTTGTTAATTTATCATTTAGTCTAAAAATTATTAAAAAGAACTCAAAATCGAAGAGAAAAAAATATTTTTCTAGCAACACACGTGTGGAATTACATGTGTGTCGTGGACAATACCCGCAAAAGACATATAAGTGTCGTATTGAACGTTAGAATCTTCCTAAGGACACAACGAGGATTAAGTATATTATGGAAAGTACAATTCATTTATTAAAGGAAAATAGAGAAAAACCCACGAGCTCTTCTTCACGACTCTAATCCAATGTCAACAAATAATTTTTTGATTTGAATATGTGACTAATTACCTCTCCAAAGAAGTGCTCAAGCATTACCACTACTTGACATAAATGACTCAAGCTTTGCCACTACTTGACGACTCATACGTTATTTGACAATCGAAATCAAGTTATTACGGGAGTAATACCACACATGCGTATAATTGACAAGTTTGTAATAGTGGTATTAAAACGAGGGCAAAATTGGTAAAGATCCAAAAACTATTAACCTACTCCTCTCAATCGCTTCTTTTCACTTCCTTCCTCCTTTCAGCTCCGCCTCATTCTCTTCTTCTCTTTCTTTCCTTTCTTACAATTTGCATCACTATGTCTTGCGGCCTTTCCCTTCCTTTATCTTCCATTCTATTCCTCTCTCTCTCTCTCTCTCTCTCTCTCTCTCTCTCTCTCTCTCTCTCTCCCCGCCCTGATCTTTCTGGTTATTCACTTTACTAATCTTCAGTCTTTCTTTTCATATTTTCTCTTCCCTTCACTCCATTTTCTCCATTTGTTGCGCACATCTTATCTATATCATTTGAATTCACTTGTTTGCATAATTTTGATCTCAAAATTATTCATTACCTACAAAAGTTAGTATAATCTCTTTTATTAGTTAATATAATAATTATATTTTTATATATGTTAATCTAGATTATTATATGTATATCCGTGTGCGATGTTAATGTTGATTATTTTGTCTATTTCTTTTGCATATTTAAACATGTGGTAGCAATTAAAGTTGTTTTTACTATTGGTAGAATTATATCACTTTACTATAAGATTCTACAAAATTATATTATTTTAAATTGAAGAGTTCGTCGACTAAGCAGAAGTTCACAACTAGAATGCTTGAACTAGTTGCCTTCATGGGATACAATTGTTATTAGTAAGTAATTCCAAATTAGCATATTTTTTTTCATTTTAAACTATTATATTTACTTTTTATACAATGCTATACATGAGTTTTTGTGGCCCTCCCTTCAAGAAACTCTCGTCAGCAACCAATAATATAGGTACAATAATATAGTTCTATTGTAATTATGAACTTAGATCTGTTGGATTTAGCAATCTTAAAATTTGCTTAATTAAAAAAATTCATGTCTATTTAATTAAATTATTTATTAATAAGTAAAAGACATTCCAAGTCTTTTTATTTTAAAAAAAAATGTAAAAGAGAAAATAATCAATTTGCTTTGAAGTTTTTGGATTGATTATATTAAATTTTCATGTGTTTTTATTCCCTTTTCTATCAACATGATGTTTGAAGAATTTACCAGTTGGCAAAGTTTTTGTATGTATAGACACTTTTAATTACAAAAAATACAAATATCATATGTACAAATCTATAAAAATTGGCAAAAAATCTTTACTAAATTATGATTTGGGTTATAAATACTAAATTATGATTCGAATATAATAATAAAAAAAAAAGACTAACCTAATTACATTCCAAAAATCTCATGTGTTCGAATCTCTCACAAATAATAATTAGAAACATAAAATTACTCGATTTGAATTTTAATATACTAGTAGTGGTACATCAAATCTTTTAGGCACGTCATTGTAAATTGTAGATCTTTTAGCAAAACAAGTGTTAAGACTGCAATTATATGTAATTTTCCATTTGGGGTGAGGCATTCAACCTGACATTTAGGTGAAAATCGTTGTAATGAAGTTATAATCAAATTCAGTATGGATGTTAGAGACTAGGATTGTAATGAATTTATATTTTTTTTTGCAAAATTATTAGAAACCTAGCAACAAAAAAAAAAAAAAAAAAAAAATAGAAGATGGGATGAATTGAAAACGTTTCTCTCCCAAAAATGAGAGAAAAAGAACATAGAATTGCCAACATTTTCTATTTTTCTGTGGACAAGGGATTCGACGTTTTTGTACCAAGTAATGGTGCATGAAATTACAATCAAGCAAATGACATCAGTTACCTAATTGTGACAACGCACAACATTACTGCACCGTAACAAAACGAAAGACCATTCATGATTTCTTATTTGTCTCATCATCTTCTTTGGCTAGTCAGGTAATGTAACACAAACTCAAATTCAACATCAATTACATTACCTCAAATTTAAGTCAGTGACTAAAGTTTTCAGTGGGAAAACTTGTAGAAATTTTCTATGTTGTATTGATTGTCTGTAGCAAAATATTTATACAGCATTTTAAACCAAGAAGGGAGTTATGATTTACAACTATATAAATAATATCTTAAATAACAACTAAAGATATCTTAACAACATTATCCTAACAACATGCAATTTAACACTCCCCCTCAAGTGGGAGCATGAAGATTAAGAATTCCCAACTTGCTAGACAACTTGTGGAACTATGTTGGGTATAAGGCCTCCGTGAGAAGTTCTACAGGCTGCGAAGCACTTGGAATGTGGACAAGAGTAATCAAACATGCTTGAAACACATCGCATACAAAATGACAATCGATCTCAATGTGCTTAGTAGTTCGTGAAAAACGGGATTAGCTGTAATGTAAATAGTAACTTTACTGTCGCAATGAAGTGGAATAGAGTGATCCATCGGACTTGAAGGTCAATAAAGAGTTGTCGAAGCCATTTCAATTCACATAGAGCCATTATCATGGATCGGTATTTAGGTTTAGCAGAAGAACGAGAAAATGTATATTGTTTCTTCGTTTTCCAAGAAATGAGAGAATGGACTAGGGAAATAAAATAACCAGTAAGAGAACAACGGGTAATCAGGCAGCCAGTCAAAGTCACAATAAGCAAGCAGACGAAGTGGTACATCACACGAAGAAGAATTCCCTGGCCCGGAGCGCTTTTATGAAAATGAATAACACGAAAAGCTGCTTCCAAATGCTCTTTATGAGGATTCTGTATAAATTGCGCTAGGACATGTACCGTAAGCAAGATCTGGGCGCATTATGGCCAAATAGATCAACATCCCAATAATACGACGATATTGGTCCGAGTGAACATAGAAATCTCCAGCAGTTTTAGCTAATTTGTGATTTGGTTCCAATAGAGTGGAGATAGGCTTAGGACCAAGCATCCCGGTTACGAAAATAATTTCCAACGCATATTTACATTGACTGAGATAAAAACCTATTTGGCTACAAGCAATTTCAATGCCTAAAAAATACTTAAGATGACCCCAGATCTTTCATATAGAAACATGAACCCAAAAATGACTTAAATTTAGCAATAAAAGCAGCATTATTACCAGGAATCAACAATTCATCAATATAAATAAGAATGCAGTGAAAAATATTATTTGTTCTTAAAGTGAAGAGAGAATAGTCGGCATATGATTGCACAAACCCACACTGTCAGAGAGAGGCCTCAAGTTTGGAGAACCAGTATGAGGAGCTTTACGGAGCCCATATAATAATTTATTGAGGAAGTTTCATGTAAACTTCTTTAGTCAAGTCTCCATACAGGAAAGTGTTGTGAATGTCCAATTGATGGACTTCCCAATTTCAGGCGGCAATTACTGATAATGAGGTCTAAACGATCACATTTTTTCCACTGGAGCGAATATCTCAGTGTAATAAATTCCCTTATGTTGTGTATTCCCAAGCACTACCAAACGTGCTTTATATCTTTCAACAGAACCATCGGATTTATACTTTATCCGGTAAACCTATTAGCTACCAAGTGCACATTTACCGGAGGCAATCTTGTCATTGTCCTGGTATTATTCTTTTCAAGAGCGTCTATTTCTTGCTTCATAGCAAGACATCATTCTGAATAGAGGTAGCCTCGGAATACTTTGTGCATTCCAAGCCTACATTGATATAGCTACAAAACTCCGATGTGAAAGAAAAATTTTGTCACAAGAAAGATAATGAGTTAATGGATACAAGAAAGTACTTGAAGAAACCGAAGAACAAGGTGAAATAGAAGAGAAAGAGAGAGAAAGAGAGAGAAAGAGAGAGAGAGAGAGAGAGAGAGAGAGAGAGAGAGAGAGAGAGAGGAATATATACTAGGAGACGACCAAACTGTATGACAACTATAATCCTTTAATTTTCTAGGGGGTCGATGTGGTCTATTACTTCGACGAAGATGCACTGGTTAAACTATATATGCTGCCGGAGGTTCACTGTTTGAAGACCCTACAGTATTAGGACTGGAATTTGCACTGGAACTTGGATTGAAATGTGTACTTGAATTTGGACTTGAATTTCCACTGGAATTTCCATGATATCCAATGGATTCAGACTTGAATTTGCTTGGTCCATCATTGCTCCCTCCAAGTGGGCCGCACTAGAATTCCCATAATTGTCCAACAAATTTGGATTTAAATTTGCATGGTCCAACATTGCCCCCTCTATTGCTGGGTTTGTGGAAATGACTGGCCCACCGTCAGTTGGAGAGAACTTCGGCTAGCTATCCATCAAGTTTTGGGCCGGTCCATATTGCTGATGAGGTTGAGGCGGTCCATATGGAGAAGAAACACTTGCCCCAGGCCCAGAAGACATATTTTGGGTTGCTCCATTTTTTGAGAAAATCATCTGCTGTGAAGGCATGTGCTGGGCTCTCTCAACTTTTTAAGGACTCCTCGTTGTTGAGCAACAGTCTGACTGTAAAGAGAAGGTTACTGGTATTTCACCAAAGTCACAATTTAAATAATTTTCAAATGATGAAGCGATCCGAAACTCATGAAAAAGGAAATTTATTTTCAACAAATACACTATCTCGTGAGGTAATAAATTCATGAGTTTCAAAATCAAAACACTTCCAACCTTTTTTTCCATATGGATATCCTAAAAAAACACACTTCTGTCCCCGATATCCAAACTTCTCTTTAGGTAAACCTATGATCGTGCACATACGGTAAACACCTAAAACTTTTTACATGAGAATAGGATTGGACTTTATTAAATAAAAGTTCAAATGGAGTTATACCCTTCAACACGGATGAAGGAGTATGATTAATTAGATATCTAGCAGTAAGTACACTTTCACCCCAAAATTGAATAGGAAGATTGGCTTGGAAAAGCAAAGCACAAGCCACATTCAGAATGTGACGATGCTTACACTCCACTCTGCCAATTTGTTGGGGTGTATGAACCATTGAAGTTTAATGGAACATATCATTTTTCAAAAAATATAGTTTCAAACATGTAACCTCTGTTCCGTTATCTATACGCACAATTTTTACTTGTTTATGAAACTATGTACGAACCACAACAAAGAAATTTTTCAGTGTTCGTGGCACCTCTCTTTTTTTTGTGAACAAAAAAATCCACACACATCTCGAATAATCATCCACCATAGTCAAAATAATAATTTGCACTACAAGAAGAAAGATTTTTATATGGCCCCCAAAGATCACAATATACCAAATCAAACTCAGTAGTAGCATTATTTAAACTAGCAGGAAAAGTTTCAAGTGTTTGTTCGCACGCAAACAAATTGAACAATTATCCAAAGTGTCAGATTTAAAAGATTGTCCCAAAAATTGTTTAACAATAAGTTTAGAAGGGTGTCCCAGATAATTATGACATAAGGCACCAACATCAACAATTCGAGTAGAATAAGCAAAATTTGTTGTCCTAGGCGAAGGTCTAAAATAGTATATCCTGTCCTCTCTTCACTCGCACAAATCGGTATCCAGGAGATGCGGTCCTGTAACATCAACACACCATCATTAATTATGACTATGCAATTATTTGCTTTCGATAGCTGAAAGAGAGAGAGCAGAGAGAGAGAGAGAGAGAGAGAGAGAGAGAGAGAGAGAGAGAGAATAGATTACATCGGAGTTGTGGTATACAGAGCACACTATTAATATTTTGGGATGTAAGCAAATAGAACCCCATTCTTTACCAGTAGTTTTAGAACCATTTGGAAGAGTGATGGTATAAGGAAGAGAAGGTTTTCTATTGTCGAAAAATCCCTTCTACTTGTCATGTGCTGTGGAACCCATTGTCTAAGATCTATGTTTTTATTTAGCTTACCAAAGAGAGTTTTATTATTTGAGGAAGAAGCTCTCTTATGATCATTCAGCATTTCAACAAAAGAACTCCATTGCTCCGATGACAAGCCTTGAATTCCAACGGAGGAGTTGCCTGCCACAGCAACAGCCGCTGCTGCCTTTCTATGTTCTACTGCTACTTCTTTCTGTTCCACGGTGTTGTGCTGAGCGTTGGACTCTCACAGCTCTTCTTGCTGGAATCTTGCAGTTGCCGCAAAGCTCGAGCTCACCGGAGAAGATCCGAAGACGCCTCAGCTAAATCCAATTCTTTCGCCGTCTTGTCCCCTTTCTCTGTTTGTCCTTCCTTGACCCTTGCAACCTCCGGCACAAGTCTCCTGACCCCGCTTCGACCACCACTCCGACGACCGTTTCGGATAACCAACTAACAGGTAACAGTTTCTTGCTTTGTGGCCTTGCTTAAAACAGTGAGTACAGTGGATTGAATTTTGTCCAGATTTGGGGGTTGCAAAAATAACAGCTTCATTCCTGATTTCTGCATTTCTTATTAATTTTCTATGTGCTTCTTCCTTCATGATCATAGCATAAGTTTCTTAATATTTGGAATTAGTTCCATTTGCAAAATACTCGACCGAACAGTTCCAAACATAGAGTCATCTAATCCTATAAGAAACTGATGTACTTTACCTTCTTCTCTCTATTTAATTAATTCATTTTGCATTCCGCAGATACAATCTAGTAGTTGTTGATAGTTAATTAATTCATCCCGCATAATAAGCTGAAACGGACATAGCAGATTGCTTGCAATTTACAAATGCTGTCTTGAGTTCATGTTTCCTTGGTGCAATGCCTGACATAAACTGCTTAAATTGGCCTATAATTCGTCACACCTTTCTGCATATGACACTATGGTTCTTAGATTAGGTTCGATGGTATTTAAAATCTATGACCCCACCATGGTGTTTATAGTCCACCACTCTTCTTCCTTATTGGTGCCCGATTTTTGCTTTGGAATTAATTCTTCCACAAAGCCCAGCTTTTTCTTTGCTCGCAATGCCAAATGCATTGCCTTTACCTATTCATCAAAATTGTCCTCCTTAAGTTGCACTTGAGTATGAATCAAGTGTGGACTATCTGAGGATACTAGTTGATATGCATCCTTTCGACTATTCTCATTAATCTGATCATCATCTTCGATGACAGTTGCATCAACGTATCTTGTGCCGCTCATAACCAAAAGGGGAATGATGATGGCTCTGATACCATGAAGTTTTAAGTGGAAAAACTTGTAGAAGTTTTCTGCAGGTTGTATTGATTGTCTGTAGGAAGATATTTATACAACATTTTATAGTAAACTATTTCCTATAAACCAGGAAGGAAGTTATGATTTACAGTTATACAAATAATATCTTAAATAATAACTAAAGATGTCTTAACAATATTATTCTAACAACATGCACTTTAACAGTGACTGAGAAAGGAGAATTTCTATCACTAACAGAAGACTGAGGTAATAACCAACACACTTAAACAAAAAAAGAAAAAGGTGCCTAAGTGAGGTAATAATTTAGGAAAAATTCAAGTTAAGGGAACATGTATCCCTTAACTTGCAATAGCCACATAATGAGGATGATGTGGCTAATACAAGCTAATGGGTGCATACCTCACATATGAACTACATCCATAAGAAAAATTTTCATAATGAAGTGGTGTTTATAGGAAATTCCATGGACCAGGTGATCTTTATTAAGCCACATCACTCTTTTAGTTATTCTTGTATCCAATTATAGAAACAAGAACAAACAAAAGGGTGATGTAGCTTAATGCAAGCCACATGGTTCATAGGTGAGGACATGGACCTGATCCATGACATAATTTTCCATGTTTGTATCACTATTTTTATAAAAATATTAGAAGATGGTGATGAATTGGAAACATTTTTTTTCCTAGAAAAGAGAAAAAAAAAAGAATTGCCAAACTTTTCATTCCGTAAAAGTAACAAGCATATAATCACAATCAGACGAATGATCTCTTTACTTGATTTTGACAACATGCACCATTACTACACCAAAAAAAGTGAAAAAGCTTTTGTGATTCCTTATCCTTATCATCATTTTCCTTCTCTTCCTAGGTTGGTTCACTACTAAGAAGTGAGTAAGGTAATCAATGTGCTGAAACGTTTAAGTGCGTGCATTACACTTCCTCACTTTACAGTCAATGATCGAGGAAGAAGAATTTATGTAAATTTGTATTCATAAAGAAATTTTCTTTTTCTTTTTAGGTGAGTAAGTTATTACCTCACATTTTAATCAACGATCAAGGAATAAAAATTTGAATCAGTCAGTAGTGAGGTAATAACTGACGCGCCAAAACAGAAAAAGAAAAAGTTGAACAGAAATTCTCTTCTCCTTCTCTACTCAGCATTGAGACAGTACCAACCGACGGCGTAGAATTTGAAAAGTCCATAAACTATTTTATCTTTTTTAGCTAGTTTCTATTTTTTTCGCTATATATGTACATATATATATATATGTAGAGTGTCCTCACTTAGAGAGAATTCTATATACAGAAAAGTTTTAAGGATCAACATTGACCAAATCAATTGGATAATAGATGATAGAATTGTCACTATATAGAAATCGTAATCCCTATACTTGTGCAAATATTTCTCCTATTAAATGATACTTTTCCCCTATATTAGTCCAATTAATTGGTGAAATATTGATCCTTATATCATCACTCTTTTACTTATATATATACACAACACACATGCATACACACACATACACAAATATATATATATATGTGTGTGTGTGTTTGTGTGTGTGTGCATGCGTGTGTGTATATATATAGTCATTTATTTCACTTGCCTACAAATATCTACACAGGTTTTACTAGCTGGAAAATTGGATCTTTACATGTTTCGCCACAATAAATGTGACCAACTCTCGAAGCTATGCCAGTAATGTTTCGCCATTTGGAGTGCTAATATTCTACTGTATATATAATCTATCATTTTCGCTGTTCTATCTTGTTACCTATCTGCTCTAATCATGCCTGAGTTTCATTACTTGGTAAACATTTACTCTACCAAAATTCTTCTCCGGCACCAAGCTCTACATCCCTGTGTTCGCTGCAGTATAAAGGGACATTGAGTCGTTGTATTGCACATTTACTTTACCTTGTATCTAAGACGAACTCGTGGCATTTTCTCTTTTGATATATGCTACTACCTAGGCGAAGTTTTAAGAGCTTTCGATGCCCCATATGTTTTGCAGTACTCCACCTCTTACATCATGATGCATCGCTATGACTCTATACAAGGACCCTTATGTGTTCTGTGCAAATCTATATTGTGAACTTTTTAATTTATTTCTATAAAGCTCGGGATATATTCTCTCATTTGGACAACCATACTCTTACGGACTTGCATGTTGGTGGATCCGAGTGGGAACTGATGAGTCTTGAGCTTGAAGATTTTGGACCAAAAGGATTTACATTTTTTTAGTATGAAACATTGATGGCTCAATATTGAAGATTATAATAGATTGGTTCCTTGTGCGTTCTGTCTATCTATGCAAGTTTTTATTTCTGCTTTTATCTAGAATTGTTTTTTTAATCCATATGGACTTAAATTTTTGCATACCTCTCATATACAATCGGTGGGCTCTGCTCTGTAAGTGATTGCAAACACTGTCCTGTGCATGTAGTATCCTTGTGCACCACTAGGGTATGTACACACAGTACATGCACGTGCACATGCCTTAAGTGGTGCACAAGATCGTGTAAATTTTTTTATGTTTCAATATTAAAATTTATAATTTCAATCATTTTTATGACTTAACCTTTCCAAAAAAGTGCTCAAGCTTTGCTGGTACTCGACATAAATGACTTATACACTATTTGACAATTGAAATCCAGTCATTTGATAATGTTGTAGTCATTATTAAAATTCATAGATGAGAGTAATATCCAATATGCGCATAAACAAAAAATTTGAAAGAAAGATATTATAACAAGGGTAAAGTTGATAAAGATCCAACAATCCTATTAACCTACTCCTCTCTATTACTTCTTTCCATTTTCTCCCTCTTTGCGGTGCCGCTTCGTTGTCTTCTTCTCTTTTTTATCTTTTCTCCCAACCTACATCGCAACACCATTTGTGTCCTTTAACTTCCCTGCCCTTTTCTTCCATTTTATTCCCTTCTCCTCTCTCTAGATCTCTCCACAATCTTCCCGATCATTCGCTTTTCTAATTTTCTTAACTTCATTTTCATTTTCTGTCTGTTGTGTACATTTTATCTATATAATTTTAAGTCATTTGTTTACATAATTTTGATCCCAAAATAATTACTTATCACCTTCGCATTATAATCTCTTTTATTTTACTAATAAAATACTTTTTTTTATTTGCTAATTTGAATTACTATACGTATTTCCTTGTGCGATAATGTTGATTATTTTTATTTTAGTCTTTTGTATATTTAAAAAGATGGTAGCAATTAAAATTGTTTCTACCATTAGTAGAATTAAATTACTTTCTAATAAGATTATACAAAACTTTATTATTTTCAAATGAACAGTTTGTCTTTATATCCCTAATTACAAGTTCACAACTAGGATACTTGAACTGATTCCCTTCACACTACGCAATTCATTCATAAGAAATTCCAAATTTGCCTTTTTAATTAGATGTTCTTTTATATTAACTACTACACTTAATTTTTATATAGCGCTATACATGATTTTTATGATACTACCTTCAAGAAACTCTTGTTGGCAGCCAATAATTGGTACAAGTGCAACAATATAGTTGTTATTGTACTTATGAGCTTAGATCCATACAATTTAGCAATCTTAAATTTTCTTAATCAAAAACATTATACGTATATTTAATTAAATTATTTATTAATAATTAAAAAATTCCTAGTTTTTTTAAATTTCAAAGAGAAAATAGCCAATTTGTATTTTGAAGTTTTGGATTGCTTACATTAAATTTCCAATAGTGCTTTATTCATTTTTCAATCAACATGATCATTGAAGAACTTAAGCGTTGGCAAAGTCTTATATATATATATATATGGACACTTTTCAATTACAAATATATAAATATCAAGTGTACAGATGTATAATTAGTGATAATTAGAAACAAAAAAAAAAAAAAACGATCTTATGATTTGAATATATTTATTATATTTGTATGTGTGTTAGGTCAATTATTTCACTTGCTTACAAAATTGTATCTTTACCCGTTTCATCAAAATAAATGCGACCAAGACTTGAAGCTATGCCATTAATGTTCGGTCAGTAGGGGTGCTAATATTCCACCATATATATGCGACTATTTGCTATAGACACCATCGTTCCGTCATTTCTATCTTGTTACCTTTCTATAATTTCTAATCATGCTTGAGTTTCCTCACTTGAAACATGTACTTTGACAAAATTCTGCTCTGCATCCCTCTGTTCTCCGCCGTATAAGGGGACGTTAAGTCATTTTAGTGCACCTTCGCTTTACCTTACGTCTAAGCTGAATTCATGGCATTTTCTTTTTTTATTTCTGCTCCTATCTGTGCGTCTTTTTAAGAACTCTCAATGCAATGTATATTTTTTAAGAACTCTCAATGCAATGTATATTTTGTGGTATTCGACCTCTTACTTCATGATACGTCTCTACGGTTCTGTGCAAGGCCGCCTGATGCGTTTTGTGCAAAAGCGTATTGTGAACTTCTTTTCAATTTTCTGTGAAGCTCGAGACATCTTTGCTTATTTGGACAACCATACACTTATGGACTCACATATTGGATCCGAGTGGGAACTGATGGGTCTTGAGCTTTAAGATTTAGGACCACAAGGATTTACTGTTTTTTATTACGGGAAGTTGGTGGTTCAACATTGAAGATTATAATATATTGGTTTCTTGAGAGCTCTGACTAACTATGCAAGTTATCATTTTTGCTTTTATCAAGAATTATATTTTTTAAATTCATCAAAACTTAATTTTTTGCATGCTTCTCACATAAAATTGAAGTGCTCAGTAAGCGATTTCTAACATTTTCCCATGCATGTGGTGTCCTTGTGCACCACTCGTGTCAGTGCACACAGCACATGCACGTGCACGTGCCTTAGTGGGTCACAAAGTTGTGTAAATTTTTTTTTTAAAGTATTAAAAAATTTTTATTGTTTTAAATATTAAAATTTATAATTCAATCATTTTTATTTATGTGACTTACCTCTCCAAAAATGAGCTTAAGCTTTGCTAGTAATTGACATAAATGACTCATGAATTATTTGACCATTAAAGTCGAGTCATTTTATAATGTTTTAGTCATTATTAAAGTTCATATATGAGAGAAATATCCAATATGCACATAAGCAAAAAGTTTATAATAATGGTATAACAACAAGGGCAAAATTGGTAAAAATCCAATAATCCTATCAATCTACTCATGTTTATCGCTTCTTTTCATTTCCTCCCTCCTTTCGGTGCCGCCTCGTTTTCTTCTCTTTTTTTCTTTTCTCACAACCTACATCACTACACATGGTGGCCGTTTCATTTCCTTCCATTATCTTCCATTTCATTCCCTTCTCCTCTTCTAGATCTTTTCCCAATCTTTCCAATCATTCGCTTTTCTAATCTTCTTAACTTCATTTTCTCCGTCAGTTGCACACATCTTATCTATATCATTTTAAGTCGCTTATTTGTACAAATTTGATCTCGAAATTATTTGTCACCTTCGCAAACTTAGTATAATCTCTTTTATTTTGCTAATATAATAATTATATTTTTTGTTTGCTAATCTAATTACTATATGTATTTCTTTGTGCAATGTTAATGTTGATTATTTTATCTCTGTTTTTTGTATATTTAAATGGATGGTAGCAATTAAAGTTGTTTCTACTGGTAGAATTAAGTTACTTTATTATAAGATTATACAAAACTCTATTATTTTCAAGTGAAGAATTCATCTTTATACACAAGTTCACAAGTAGGATGCTTGAACTAGTTCACTTCATGCGATGCAGTTGTTATCGGTAATTCTAAATTTTCCTTTTAAACTAGCATATATGTTCTATTATATTAACTACTACATTTAATTTTAATATATACACATGATTTTTTATGGTGCTACCTTCAAGAAACTCTTGTTGGCAGCCAATAATAGGTACGAGCACAACAATATAGTTGTTATTATACTTATGAGTTTAGATCCATACAATATAGCAATCTTAAATTTACTTAATTATTAAAAAATTATATGTATATGTTGGAGAAAACCTCCTAATTACTATTACAAATACTATTACTATTACAAATTTAATAATGAAAAATACAGCGGAAAAAGAAAAATAACAGAAAGATTTGATCTTTCTGAAGACAGAACCACTCAAGGAACAATCTGCAAAATAGCACCCAAATCAGTAACAAATAACCCAATATAACAAAGAAAGGTTTTTGCTCACCACTGTTGGACAGCCATCCAACAGAAAATCAAAGAGATGACCGAGGAGCACAGAACCGAAGGGTTATCCAACCAGGGACAGTCACCGAGTAGCGGCGTAGCCGCGTCGAGGCGATGGTGGTAAGCAAGGGTGATGATCGAGTTTATAACCCTCAGACAAGAGCCTCAACCGAAAAAAATCACCGGCAATGGAACGACCTCTATTTCTCTCTCTCTTTTCTTTCCTCACGGCTATCTCTCAAATCTCACTAACAGATAAACAATAGTGACTAAAGACAAGGCTGTTGAACAGCATAAACAGAGAGAACAGCAATGGCAGAACCAACAGGAAGGAGGAGTAGAAAAGCTGGAGTATTGAAGACTCCAAAGGACACAAGGAGAATGAAATGACACAGAGAGCAGATCGAAAGAGACTATGTGTAAAACCAAGGAGACGCCATCAATAAGAAGGGTCAGCCGAACGATCGCACGCGGGTCACCAACAAGCGACCCGGGTGGCTAGCCTAGGCCGCAGGTATCTTGCGAAGGACTCGGTCAGGAGGCTGCCCAGAAGCCAACCAACAGAAGACTCGGTCAAGAGGCGGCCCAAGCAACAGCTAGCCGAAAGACAGCCCAAAGGGGCAGCCCAAGGAGAGCACAAGAAGCCTATCAGTCTCGGTTGAGGCCCAATGCATCACTGGGTTCCAATGGGGAGAATTGGGCTGGAAAAGAAAAAAAATTAGTGAGAAAAAGGGCTGTAAGGCCTACATTATATTTTAATTATTTAATTAATAAGTAAAAGACATTCGTAGCTTTTTAAAATTCAAAAGGGAAAGTTGTCCATTTGTTTTTTTTTTTTTTGAAGTCCTGGATTGCTTATTAAATTTCCATTTGTGCTTTTATTTATTTTTCTATCAACATAACTTTGAAGAATTTATGAGTTGGCAAAGTCTTTATGTATATGGACATTTTCTCAATTATAAAAAATACAAATATCAAGTTTACAGATCTATAACTAGTGATAATTAGAAAAATGAAATAAAATATTCACTAAATTATGATTTGAATACACACATATATATATATATATATTTATACACATTTTACTAAATGGAAAATTTTACCTTTACATGTTTCGCCACATTAACAGCGATCAACACTCGAACCTATTGTTAGTATATGCCCTAAGACCAATTGACTCACATTTATGATTTATGAAGCATGTATTTTTTTAATTGTATTTTATGCTCTTGGTCATCAAGTATGTGACTTGATAGTAAAACCCTTATAGCTAATAAAATACTATTCTTATTTGTCCCTAGTTTATTACATCTTGTAAACTAGTGTGAAGTTGATTGATGGTCAAGTTTTACTGATCATGAATATGAGATATAAAATCAATTCATAAATACATATTGAGAATATTGTATTGGACATTACCCAAAGTGAAGAAGAAATATTGCATGGGTTTAAGTTATAAGTATTTTTTCTCAGTTTTATATTTGGTGTCCTTTGACCTAATGTTTCTAATGTTTCTTGCATGGGGAGAAAATATGTTTTGACATAGTCAAACATCACTTTTAATTAGGTGATCATTATGACTATTGGTTGGCTTATTTTCTTGTCATGGCTTGAATATTGGAGATAGTGAAAGGGATTTGTCCCTCTCTTTTTAGAGAGAGATATCCATGGGCCCCTTGATAAGGAAGACTGGAAAATATGCATGGCCATGCTCAAATAAGTATCAATAAGGTGTTATTAATATTATTTGTTGGAACAGTCTGCCTGGTGATCAAGTATATGGTTAATTAAGTTTTATAAGGATGACTTGATCCATGTCTTATACTTAAATAGGATATCGTGTGACAAAAGGACTAAATATTAAATCTGATGCTAGGTTATTATTACATTTACTTAACTTGGATAAGCGTAATGTCTTGCTAGAGGCCGCTTATGTTTTGTGAATAAATGTCTAGGACATTTTTTATTCACTGCCAACGTTAAGTGAACCTACAGGGTCACATGCATAGACGATCTTGTGAGCATAATATCCACGTTCAATGAATCTAGATTGTGTCCAGATTCGTTGAAAGTATACAAAAGAGGAATCAGATTCCATATTGTATTTTCTAGTAAGTTAATAAGTAATTAATTTTATTTAATCGAATAAATGAAATTAATTACTTAATATTACTCATCCAACCGTTGAATGATTATAGGAATAGACGGACGAGATTAAACTGTCATTAGATGACAGTTAGGGTTTTGATATTGACAGCTATAAAAGGTTATGTTAACCTTTTCTTGGTGGCCGTCCTTTATCTGATTAAAGAAAAATAAAACCCTAAACTCTAGAACGGCGATATAGTATCCAGCCTTCTCTCTCTGAAATACAACCGATTACCAGATAGTCAGGATCAGTTCGGAATAATTTTCAGAATAAAGAAGGGGCTAGCATCCCGAATGCTTGTAGAAGAGTTCGTGGCATGGATACCAGTAGAGGGCGAAGCGTACAAAGCAGCGCCTCCACAACGAACAATCAAAACATTGAGGTAATTTCTATCCAATCGGTTTTTCTAGTATGTACAGATCCTGTTGGTGGATTTCCGTGGTTTTATTTTATTTTATTTTTTTCTACGAATTCCAACACTTATGCCATTAATGTTCTGCAGGTAGGAGTGCTAACATTCTACTATATATATGTGACTTGTTGCTACAGAAACCATCAGTCAGTCAGTTCTATCTTGTTACCTTTTCATTATTTCTAATCATACCTGAGTTTCCGCACTTAGTAAACACGTACTTTGCTGAAATCCTACTCCAGTACCCTACTTTGCATCCCCGTGTTCACCTTCGTATAGGAGGACATTGAGTCGTTGAGTGCGCCTTCGCTTTCTACCTCTTCATGGCGCATCGCTATAGTTCTGTGCAAGGCTGCCTGATGCATTTTTTGCAGAACCACATTGTGAACTTCTTTTTAATTTATTCCTAAGAAGCTCGGGATATCTTCGCTCATTTGGAGAACCATACTCTTATGGACTCGCATGGTGTTCGATCTGAGTGGGAACTGATAGGTCTTGAGCTTGAAGATTTAGGACTGGAAGGATTTATTATTTTTTATTATGGAAAGTTGTTTGTTCAATATTGAAGATTATAATAGATTAATTATAATAGACCATGTACAAGTTATCCTTTATGCTTTTATCAAGAATTGTTTTGTTTTACATCAATCGGGACTTAACTTTCATCATGCCTCTCACATACAATTGGAATGGTCTGTAAGTAATTGCTAATATTGTCCTATGCACGTCGTATCCCTATGCACCACCAGTGTCCATCCACAATGCACATATATGTGCATGTGCCATAGAGGTGCACAAGGTTGTGTGATTTTTTTTCAAAAATATTAAATTTTTTTAAAGTTTTCAATATTAAAATTTATAATTTTAATCATTTTTTTATATTTTTATCCACACTAACTCAAACTACTTCCAATCATTAGATTGAGTAGGATTTTTTTAGAGAGTGTGGAAATGAAGAAATAATATGTTAATTAGATGGTTGCACTAGTAAAACATGGTTTTCAATTAGCAAATCCTAATTGGTCATATTCACATATTTTGCTCAATTTTTATCATATCTTTCATGAGAAATTAGCTACTTGTACCAATAAACTAATCTCGTTTTTCTATTCATATCAAAAAAAATTTTATTATAAACATTTATACCTATAAACTATTTACAACTCTGCACGTATAAAAAATCATACTCTACCAGTGATTTTCAACAATTTTTTTTGTTTTTGGCACGCCCTTGCACAGGAGCGAAGCCAGACTCTAATATCTAATGGCGCCAAAATTCAAATGTAAAAATTTAATTTTAGAAAATAATATTTAATTATTATTTTTTGTTATTATATTTTTGTACTTAATAACTTAGTTTTAATTAATTTGGGGACCGAAATAGAAAAATCTGTTAATTTTAACACAAAATATATAAATTATTTGACACTATAAAATTTTTAAAAATTTGTTAGGGATAAAATGACATTATTTACAAATTTAAATGCAAAATAGACAAATTATATATACTATATAAAACTAAAAAATAAAATTGCCCTAATATATTGGGTCAGAAGGTTACTATGACCTCAAGACCCCACAAATCGACTGCACCAATTACAAGCACCTGCTAGAAAATGATGATCAACCTTAGTTTTGTGGATCAAGATTTATTAAAAGCACAAAGCACACCAATCCTTTTTTTTTTCCCGAGGAGGAAGTAAGTAATATATTACACTCCGACTACACATGAGATCAAAAACAAATGATTCATTCTTCTCAAGCAACAGCTCAAAAATAAGGGAAGTAAAACTTCTAATTCCCTTAATTATATTATATTCTGTAAACTCAATTACAAGTTTTGTAAAGCCCCACTTATATCAAAATCTAATACTTTCACCGTGAATTTCATTCTAATATATAACTCTTCTTGAAAGGGACTTGTAACAATTGACATAATTTCATATATGTCAATAGTGAAGGAGGGAATAATGATAGAATATAGATTTTCACCCTGAAGGAAGACTTTTGGAGTCCCACATGGAAACTCCATAGGTCCTCTTAGGGCTTCACTCTCTATAAATAAGGTACACTTTCCATCTTTTATACACACACTCTTAAATTTTTGGAAATTAGCCTCTAAGTTTGGACCCTACCTTACATAGTTGGTACGGACTTAAGCATCCAGTAGCCCACGTATTTGTTATTTTCCTTTTATATTAGCGTATATGTTCTTTTATATTAACTACTATATTTAATTTTTATATAGTGCTATACATGGTTTTTATTATAGTACTACCTTCAAGAAACTCTTATTGGTAGCTAATAATAGTTACAAATACGACAATACAGTTGTTATTATACATGAACTTTGATCCATACAATTTAGCAATTTTAAATTTACTTATTTAAAAAAAATTATACTTATATTTAATTAAATTATCTATTAGTACGTAAAAACAATCCTAGTTTTTTTAAATTCAAAAAAGAAAATAGTCAATTCATTTTTTGAAGTCTTAGATTGCTTACATTAAATTTCTATTAGTGTTTTTATTCATTTTTCTATCAACATGATTTTTGAAGAGCTTATGAGTTGGCAAAGTCTTTACATATATGGACACTTTTTCAGTTACACAAAATACAAATATCAAATGTACAGATCTATAATTAGTGATAATTAGAAACTAAAAAAATAAAACCTATACTAAATTATGATTTGAATACAGTAAATAAAAAACTAATCTAAGTACATTCCTTAAATCTCATGTGTACAAATCTCTCAAAAATGGTAATTAAAAACACAAAAAATTACTAAAATTTGAATTTGAATATAGTAAAGTGAAAAGTTAAGTTTAACCTTGACTCCGTCACGATTTTTAAGTTCATCTTTTTCAATTGTAGACCTTTTATTGAAAACAAGTTTTAAGGTAATTTTCTATTGAGAGTAAAATTTTCAAGTTGATATTTAGCTGAACTGTGTTGTTACCAAATCAGAATCCAATTCAATGTAGAAGGTAAAAATTATGATTTATGGATTTGAAAATGGATTTCTGGCGAAGTGCACTATTATGAACTTAGAATGGAATTTAGTGTAAGAATAGAAATTATAACTAGGGAATTTCCATCGTCATAGATTTTAATTAGATTTAGATGAAGTACATCTAATTGATTTAGGGCATCTACAATGTATACACCAAAATTTTACACCAAATTTGATGTAAAAAGGAATATTCTTAGCATTTTTCTATATTAAATTTTTATGCACTAGAACGGTATACACCAAATTTGGTGTAAAGCATCTCAAAAAAATATTCCATATTAATTATTCATAAATTAAATTCATTTTACATTAACAAAATAATTCATTTAATTTTTTTTGAAAAATAACTTAAAACCAGTTTAAAATATTTCTAATTAATTAATATATATTTTGCAATAATATAATATTATTTAACACATATAATTAAAATTATTACAAAATAATAATGAATTATTGAAAAACAAACATAATATTTTTATTAAACATTCTTCTCTCAAATAGGGAAGATTCCAAAATTTCATATTTCACTATTAATTTTCTGAATCTTTATCATTAGATTAGATTAAATTCATCTGAACCTATAATATAATAGATAAGACAAGATAAGAAAAATCTTTTTACATATTAGAGTAGATTATATTCATTTCAACCATTCATTGGTATTCTTATTTTTTTAATAATAAAGATATGATAAGTAAAGGAAAATCTTGTTACAGTATTTAGATTAGATTACATTTATTCGAACCGATAATTGGTATTCTTATATTTACATTCATATAGACGGTCTATTGATATTCTTATTTCTTAAAATATTCATAAATGAATTTATAACATTTATACATTAGAAATATAAATAAGTATTAAAAATAAATTAAATTTAGATTCAATATTGTTTTAATTTTAAAGGTTTCGATGAGATATTTGCAATAGTACATTATATATAAATAATTTATAATTTAAATTATGATTTAACAAAATATGTAAATAAATGAAAATGGAAAAAGGATATAGAAGTAATATATGAAAATAAGAATGGTTAAAGAAGACATTTTGTAAATTTGGTGTAATAAATAGTAACAAAAAAATTTAATGTGTTACTGCTCATTGCAACATTTTTACACCAAATATGTTCGCTGGAGTCGATTTTTATACCAAAACACCAAACTTAGTGTTTTGGTGTCTTCCTTAGAGATGCCCTTAGAATTTAATTTAGTATGGAGAATAGAGATTACGACTAAGGATAGAAATCCTCCATATATCTATATGAATTTCAAAATGAATTTAGGTTAAGTATGTTGTTATGGGCTTCATATCAATGAACTTCGTGGTATATCCTAAGTGTATATATATTATACATATATATATATATATATATGTATGGATTAGGAGATTCTGCTGTGAAAAGGCCCAAACTTTTATCCCCTAAATCACTATACTTTGCACAAGAGGGAAGGACTTTTCAAATGAAAATGCCATTTTTGTTAAACTTTATAGGTGAGCTTGATTTTTGCAGCCACATACATTAGAAAGTGGCACTCAGTATTTATAGTTTATAACTATAAATAAAAAATATAGAAACTTTTAAATGCATGTGACTTTCAAAAAAATAGATTTACTTGAAAATTTTGTACTTTCATGACTAAATTCATATTTGGGTGATACAAGTGGGCTTTGAGCTGAACTGGCAAAAAATGGGAAAATTATGCATTTTTCTAGCCACCAATGTTAGAAAAAGGCCTCAAACTAGCGATAGTTGGAAATTATTTACCATCCATCAAAGAAACTCTTTGGTCCACTAGGATTTCAATTACAATTGCAATTACAAATCTTGAACTCAAGAAAATTTATGATCCATATCTATTTTTCTTCAAAGTTACTTTTTACGATAATTGAAGGTTTGAATCCTCTTTATTATATTATGAAATGAGTAAAATTATACCATAACTTCTTATTAAGAATTAGACTCTATGGCGTTTTGTAAATTATACCCTTAAATATCGAGCGCTTCTCAATTGTATATAAAAATATAATTTTTTTTCAAATATAAGTCGCTCCATTCAAATTTAAACATCTACATTCAGAAACAAACTAATTCATCTAATGAATAATGTAAGATGCTAATTTTACTTATCATCAAAGACTCATCATCATGAGCATCCCAAATCAAATAAACATTTAATATTGAATGAAATGGTAACATTTATATTCAAACTATGAATGTAACTAATAAGTAAAATGAAATTTTCAAGAAAGAAATACATTGTTCGAATTAAAAACCAATCAAAATATAGCATGAACAGACATTGATTTGAAAATGTAGATTTTATCAGAAAAAAATAGACTTTGGGCCGAAAAAAGTTGTGGGTTCAAGATTTGCAACTGTAATTGCAATACTAATGGACCCAATAATGTCATTGATAAAGGGCAAACAATTTCCAAGGTGTTGATAGTTTGAGGTCTTTTCCTGACATTGGTGGGTAAATACGTATCAGTTTTTGCTACTTTAGCCTAAAGTTTACTAAGCGTTCGTCGGCCCACATATGGATTTATTCATCAAATGCAAAATTCTTAAGTAAATCTTTTTTTTTATTAATAAAATTTAATATATTTTATTTTATTTTACATGGTTTATATTTTATTTGGTTTATGATCTTTAAATATTGAGTGTAACTTTCTAATGGGAACTATTTGAGAACAAAATGGAAATTTCATTTGGAAGGCCGATTTCTCTTGAGCATGTGATTTGTTGGACATAAATTTGAGTCCCTTTCATGATAAAACCTCATACTTTATATTTTTATTATTATTATTTCAAGTTACGATTTTTATTAAAAAAGTCACATTGTCGATGGCAGTTACATAATATCAAACAATTAAGCATAATCTTAACTAGAGAGAAATTATACCTTTCAAAATGTAGAAAACAACTTATATATTGCAGAAGTTGAACCCCCAACCTATGGGTTAGAATTTACTTTGACAAGGCCTCACCGTCTCTAATTACGAATTATTAGGCCTATGTATGTTTTTTTTAAAAAAAAAAGAAGATAAAATTAGGCTCATGTACTTAAGTTAGTAAAGCTCTAGAACTTCACTAACATAAGAACATGAGACTAATTCTTTTCAAAAAGTAGATTAGCTAAATTTATTTTTTGGAATAGATTTGCTAAAATTAATATATACAATATATAAATATATGTGCAGTGTTAATCTTTTAAAAGTAAATAGAAATTGTATTAATTAAACATGTCTGTACTAAGGGTAGAAGTGATACAATCCGAAATTTGCCCTGATTAGAGAATACAGTGAGCTAAAGTACTAGTAAATTTTTCTAAGCCGTTTCGCAATAGTGCCACGAGACCTTAGACATTATAAACAAGCCCATAAGTGTTACATAAAATAGGTATTTTAACAATAAAAAAAGTTAATAGTACTATTAAGGCTTATTTTTTAAAAGTTGATAGAAGCTAAATAGTTTGTGAAAAAAAAATATAGTAATGATAAGAAAAATTTTAAAATAAGTTTCAAAATAAAATGTATTTAATTAGATTACCTTAATTGAAGGTGTTTAGATCGTTTAAAGCATCTTTCTTTATACGACACATTTCATAAAATTTTTATTTATAAATTTACAAAACTAAAAAGCAACTTTAAAAAATGAGAAGAATAGTGATATAATTTAACACATGTTAATGAGTTTATGTCTCTAAATACAAACTGAATATATTTTCTAAAAAAATACTAGATACCTAGCCAAAAAAAAAATTAGAAGGTGGGATGAATTAGAAATATTCTCTCCCAAAAAGAGAGAAAAGAAATTGCCAATGTTTTCCATTCTGCAAAAGTAGCGGTGCAGGTAATCATAATCAAACAATGACATCACTTCACCTGATAGTGACAACACACACCATTATTGCATTAAAACGGTACGAAAAACCTTTTGCGCTCCTTATCCATATCATCACCTTCTTTGACTAGTCAAGTAATGTAACATATAAGGATGGAAAAATCCCCACTAAAAAGAGGGGATTCGACCCGTCCTATCCCGAACGGGATAGGAATTCCCTGACTTTAATTGGGGATGGAACAGGAATAAGACACATAAAGCGGAGATGAAACAGAATGGGACGGTGATGAGATTTTATTTTGTCTTGTCCCATCTCCGTCCTGTCCTGTCCCATCCTCTTTTTAGTCCCTTCTCAATCCCATTACTATAAATATTTAATTCGTTTATTAGTATTATTACTTTACCTATTTCATAATACAAAATTTTTTTCAAAAATTTTCTAATTAACCATATAAGTATTTTTATAAATTTCAATAATTAATTAAAAAATTCTCTAATGGGATAAATAGGGATTTTTAGTCCCGTTTTCCCATAGGGCTAAAGAGGGATTTTTCGTCCCATTTTTCCGTTTAGGGATGGGATTGATTTTATCCCCATCAAGACAGGGATGGGGATCTCCGACATAATTTTAAACGGGATGAGATGGGAATTTGATATGATATAAAGTAGTTAGACGCTTAAACTTTGCAATATATTGTGTCACTATCATCCCTTCCTATTTTAGCTGCTGGAACTCGTCCTCCCGACGTTCTCTTATCCAACAGGGTATGTATTCTTGCTTAAATTACTCCTGAAAAATCATCTCATGTCCACAGTTAGTTTCTTAATATTCGGGCTTTAGAAATCCTTAGCCACCAGTATTTTCCTACTCCCTTAAGCCGAAAAGTAGCAAAGGTTACCTTCTTGGTGCCATCATATTGCCAAGTATCATAAATATCATTCAATTGTTCTAAAAATAATTCCGCCTTAGCTTCCTGTTCAACTTCACCGTAGAAATCTGGGGGCCGAAATCGTAAGAATCGTTCCAGGGCCTCGTCATTACTGGTGTTTTATGTTCGTTCCCCTCTTCAATTCGCCAAAGTAGCTTTCAATAACTCAATCATTTTTGTCATGAAAATTTCAATTATTTCATGACTGGTGCATTCAAAGTGGTGACTTACTTCTCTCGCGGTATCTATCGGACCGTGATGTAATTTTCTGACATAGCTTTGTTTCCGTGACTGAGGAAGTATGGTCCTGACATCTTCCTAAGCCAAGGATAAGTTCGAACCTAATAAAAACTTACGAGTGCTAACCTTGAGTTTGCAGATATAGCTTACACGTAACATCCCATAATCAAAAGAGATATCAGAACTTAAAACAAAATATATTCATACAGAAAACACACTTTATTAAGTATACCTACTCAGAAGCTATTACTTAATACAGGAAAGATCTAATACAAACAGAACTACAAAGTCACACTACACATAGAAAACATCCAGCTTATTTAGTATCTACTATCCAAACATCAAGATCATAAAACGTCCCGACAAGATTTTAACCATGTTTGGGAAAACGACTACTAAAGCCCCTTCGGCAGGCCTCGGCCTCTGCCGGGGTCTCATTTGCGATCTACTTGTCATTCCTAACCAACGTTATCGGGACATACCATATTTTTGTGTTTCAAGGATCCCCCTAATCTATGCTACCTCACATGCCAACCTATCTACCCTCGCAGTCTCTAACTATCTTTCCTGACGGGACAAGTGAAAACATGTACTCGTCCTAGCGAAGTCCGCTTGCAAAGCTGCAATCTGGCTCTCTGCAGCCTAAAGTCCCTGTTCTAAACTAAGGCAGGGTACAGGAAAACATGATTCCGCGATCTCAGCTAAGGGTGAAGAAACAGGCAAACCGAAGGTTGAATCATCGTACAAACCAGTGGTTATGCAGGGATACCAGAGATAGGCTCTATCGAAGGTTCCTCGGACGTCTCAGCTCTTAGAACATTCTTTATCTACTCAGCGGTATCCATTGCGGACCAAGTGGTAGGCTCACTAGGATCTTTCTCTATATCCATCTCGATGCTGGCTGGTCCATCTACAGTCTCGGAATCCGAATCACGAATATCTACTACTGCCACCGAAGGTCGTTCCAGATCGATCTCCCTAAGGGAATAAGAGGAAGAAAGTCTTGAGCCAGCTGATCCTCTAATTGTGGTGCCACCCTTGTAAATCCATCTATGACCGGGCCGTGACATATTCTACCTACAAAATAGAAGCTTAACGTCAAAATTCTAAATAGAACACTACCAAATCTCCAGGCCATAGGGTCAAAGTGGTAAGCTCTTAAAGCTCATCTAGGATTTAGAGAACCTAGTGTCAAACGTAGAGCTCTGATACAACTTGTGATACCCCATACCCCTCCGCTAGGTTAACTGTAGCAGGGTAAGGTACCTGCGTACCTCTCGACACTAGACTTACAAAAACATAAAGCTAGAATACAAGCAGGAGGAACTAAAATGCGTCCCTCTAAACTAAACAGCGGAAGGAGAAAGTAAATTATAAACATAACTTTATAGTACAGGACTTCTCAAAACTTAAACATAGGTTTAAGGCCGTGAGGGCCAAAATCTTCACAGATCAAAATCTCATCTCTAGAGGTGGAAGAACCCAAGATTAAACAATCCAACAGCCCACATTGGCTTAACTAGCCAGATCTGGTTTTCGAGTCATCTGAAAAAGGGGAAAAACATTTGAAAGACATTAGCGAAAGGTTCTCAGTGAGTTCTCATGCACGTGTGTTTTTGTGAGTATTCTATATAGGTAAAATAATCTTTATAAAATAGTTTGTCATGCCAGAAAAAAATGCTTTAATAAAATCTCTTGTATGCGAGTTATAAACTTTATGAAGGGTTCGGGAGCAGACGAAAAGTCGGAGAGAATCAAGACACATCGACGCTGCCGCGACACCTGAGTTTTCAAACCATGGATGTACCATAATAGGCTTAATGGATAGAGTCCGGAACCTTAAACGGAGTCGTCGGACACAAATTTCGGCATCTCGTAGTCAATACAAGACAAAAAAACCAAAGCACATTGTACGAACGTTCGATTTTCATAAACCATCGCACACACCACTTATACACAAAATAGGTAGCGGCCCTGGGGTACCTACCCGGCCGTCCTGTACTATCCTAGCCAGTGAGCCCCCTCTTGAGCCAACCCACTAGAAAGTAGCCCCATTGTAGAGCATGATACAGAGTCAAATGTAATACGGTCTTGGGTCTAACCCTCCAATAGTACTACGCCCTCTGTCAACTGGATCGAGATCAAGAGTACACCTACAATGCATGTCGTTCGAAAGAGGCCCTCGTACGAGGGACTAGCCATGCACAGTGCAATCCTCTGGCATATTGATCAAAAATATATATACAAAACTCCTTCGGCTGGACTAGGGCTTTACTTGATTTTTATAAAATCATAGGCCATCTCTTGGCACATAAATCTTTTTATGTATCGAAAATCCCTATCCGCCAGGCAAACCGCAAACCCGCAGACATGACAAATGTAATAGGCATCCAATTCAAATCATGCCTTTATAAAATCTCAAAAAAACACTAGTGTTTCCCAGATATTTTCAAGATAAGGTATGGAACATGGGCCTTTGGAGTATACATTAATACAAAAAAAATTATGCCACTTCATACTTTGACAGCATTCTTCGTCGATTCCAAGGGATTTCTGAGAAATTTGGCCATTTGTTATGTAAAAAAATTTATTCTTCCATCCATGAAAGGACGGATAGTGGCAATTTTATCATAAACTTATCTACTCCTTTTTTTTTGGGGGGTGAAATGTATGCCATCCGGGACCTTCTTTTGGCAGCTTTATATCAAACATTTTCTTAAATACTTCTAGATTGGTCGAAAGCCCGAAAGCTTTGCAAATCATAATAAAAACGTGATAATCTGTCGCATTCCATTCAGGGCAATTTGTCCAACTTCAATTTCTCAGTAATCTATTATCTTAACAAACAAACAATGTACTAGAAATCACAACCCCACCTTCCGTTGTTTCTTGTAAACTGTGAAATACCCTCAAGCCACATATTAGAAGGGTATAATACAACTCTCAGTTCACATACATCGGCCCCTTTATTTACATCATATTCGATTGGATGTTCTAAAAAACATATATGTTTTGTCATAAGGGTAATAGCTTGGTTGGGATCAAAAGGACACATAATTTTATAGTTCCCAATTGAATACCTTCACCACCAAAAGTAGTATCAAATTTGGGATATATAATCGAAACACGTAGTTCAGAAGAACTACCTGAATTGGGGATTTTAAATTTTGAAGTCTTCTGAGAAGCTTACTCGGAGTTCTTGGAAGGCATTTGTCTTGAACTCGACATTTTGAAACACAATCCACAAAAATGTTGTGAGTTGAAGAAGATGAAGGGGTGAAGTATGCTTAGATTAGCACTCCTATGCCCAACGACTACGAGATGGTGAGGTCAGTTTTGGGTTGAAGAAGGATATGCCTATAGAAGCATTGTTCCTTGATTTCTTTAAGCGTATGCCATTTTCCTCACTTTTGATTTTGGAGACCCAATAAGTATCGAGTCATATCGTCATAAAACCTGCAAGGATCGTTATCGACCACGAATTGTGATGATATTTATTCTTCAAGTAGATCTGGTGAGCTATTGGTCCTCCTCAAGCCACTACCCATAGTTAATATTAACTCAGATGTATGTCCATCTTATTCGAGTATCAAAACCATTGTTATTAAAAAGCTAAAAGATTTGGCCTTTTATCTTCATCACTTTTTTTTAAAGATATTTTATCTTCATCTATTGCAGATTAATTGTGTTGTCAGAGATGATTTATGGTTACCATTTCTTGAAGGGGGAAAGTTGATATATTTTTGCCACTCTATTAATGATATTTTTTTGGCTCAAGCTCTAATAATGAATCTAAAGACTAAAAAAAATAGAATTAGCACTATAATGAGCACATCACAACTTCTCTTTATAGTAGTTGGCCTAAAGATTGGAGCAGAGAAAGTGAGTCGATGGAATTACAAAACCAAGAAGGAAAAACCTATTACCAGCAAAAGAATGGTAAGAAGCCTTGAGCTAAAGAAGAGAGATGAGGAGCCTGAAAGAATTATATTTGATTTGGGGAAAAGAACATTTAGGGGAAAGACAGGTAGAGATTAAGGTTTGATTTGGGAGGAAATGAAGGATAAAATAGAGAAAAAAAATATAAAAGGACAAGGATAAACTTTCTTAACTTGTATTTTGATAATAAAAAATAACCCTAGTTTATTAGCACGTAATCATAAGAATAGCCGGAAGTGTTAAAATGCAGAATTTGAAAAGTTAAAGTGTTAAAATTGATAGTGTTTTAGTTCGAGTGCTAAAGTAGAGAAAATAGAAAAATTCAGAGATGTGACATTTTTTACCCGATATAGATATGACATCATGGTGACATAAACCCATTTTTTACACAGGCCTAACCGATTTCACCCAATAATCCAATAATTTGACCGGTTCGAACTTCGATCTGGTTTTGATAGAATCAAGATTCTCAACTTATGTGGTCTATTGTAATATCTAACTTCAGCAATTAAATAGATATATACCCAATCATTATTAAAATAAAAAAAAAATTTACCATAATCAGATACTTCTCTCAGTATTTAACATATTTTTGACTAAACGTATTCTCTCTCCGTTTTTTTTACTTTGCACATTAAGGGAATTTCTATGTTTTTTTTACTTGTCACATTGTGGTTCCACGATAAAATTTAATGAAAACTTTTCCTATAATACCCTCCCATTAATGAAAAATTCCAACCTCTGATTATTCTTGTAATATGGAAACTAGTGAAACAATAATGAGGCGAGAGAAAATTACGAAGCACGTTCTAGTCTACACAAGAAAAAAATGTCCAATATTTCATATTTTCTTAAACAATATAATGTCCAAAATGAGCCAAGTAAAAAAAACGGAGGGAGTATTTTTTCTTATTTTTAGAATTTTCTTGTTTAAGCATCAACCTTGTGTAGTATATAATATGTTTGACTTGTTAGTGTATTAGGGGCTATATAAAGGTCTTGTAGGCCAACAAGCCAATAAAAATGGTGCATGGTTTGGCACAATTAGACTTTCCAACCTTAGGGGTCGCATGCCTTAATTTGAGGAAGTTTCTAAATTTATATAGTACATGTAATATCCTATCTTTAGCAATAAAATAGGTATAAGAACAATTATATAACATTAAAAAAAAAAGATGTTTGTTATTTGTCGTCTTTGTTTTAGTGGTGCAGTCACTAGAACCCTCATTTTTTTCAAGCACTTCCTCTCTCTAATTTCTCTCTGCCTCACATTTCTCTCTAGTTTCCTTCAAAATAATCTAACATAAAATTATTGATTTTGAAATATTTTTAGATAATACAAACAAAAATATAGACATAACGAATTTAAATTATAAACTTTTATGTTAAAGCATTAAAAAATTAAAAATTTGGAATTTATTTTACGTTACCCTTATGCACCACTAAGCATGTGCCCATAGTACCCTTGTGCACTACTTGGGCTTGTGCACCATTAGGGTCCATGCACATAGGCTATGGTGACCTGCGGTTCGGATTATTTGTAATGTTATTTGTAACATTCTTTATAGCATTTCTAATTTGATATATTTTATTAATACGAACTACCAAATAAAAGTTAAATCCTAAAGAGAAAAGAAAAATTCCTAAAGGCATAGAATATTATTAAAATGAATAATATGGAGAATTTTATGAAGGATGCTACAGACGATTCTAGATGGGTGAGCTGCAAGGGTACCACATGTGCATGCCTTAGTGGAGCACAAGAGTGTGAAAAAGAAAATAAAAAATTTAAAGTTTTTTAATGTTTTCAATATTAAAATTTATAATTTTAATCATTTTTATTTATATTTTAATCCACTCTAGCTCAAACTACTTTAATCCATTAGGTGGAGTTAGATTTTCTCAAAATATTTTTCATATCTTTCACTAAAAAATTAATACTATTTTCTTATTTCTTAAATTTTATCTTTTAAGAATTGTACAGGACCTTCTTTACTATTTTAAAGTAACTAACTTGATTTAGATTTTTCTTTTTTCTTAACAGAGAGGCTATCCATTGATATGAAATTGACTGAGGTCATTACATCCAAAATAATCCTTAAACTTTTTCTCTACAAGGACAAAATTTGAGAGATCAGCACAGCCAAGAACTACAAAACAAGAAAATAAAAAATTACACAAAGTAACAGAAATAAATTCACACTCTAAGTGGATAGAAAATACTAATACTAGTAAAATCCACAAATGCACAAGAATCTTTCTCGCTATGTCTTCCTCACAATTTCGAACCACATCGGCATGGGAAACACAAATTCTCCATTTTTTGTAGAAGCCGCATTTTAAAAAATCATGGGCACATCAAATATTTTAAAAAATACCTCAAAAAAATGTAGCAACTTGAAGAGGTGTCCAAATCAAGTCTAGTTAAACAAACAGCTCCAAGAATGAGCAAAAGAAGATTCCGATCTAAAAAGATCGCTAGTAGATCTTTCCTTTGATTTAAATCTTGAAGAAAATCATATTGAAAAAAGTTTATTGTGATTCTTGGACAAAAAGAGAGTGTGCGAGCAAAAAGAAAGCATTAAAAAGCGAAATCCGACCAAGATCCGAACTCCGGCCGAAGCTATTAGCCAGATCTGGCCAGAGAAGTGGAAAAAGATGACTGAAACTAGTATAGAGAGAAAGAGGGGAGAATGGGTGTAGAGAGAGAAGTACTAACATGATTTAGTTAGTGTAAAAAAGTATTCAGAACTAATGCGTTACGTATATGATGTATTCCTATATTTTATAATGTAGGTTACTAGAGTATGATCACAATTCTTTTTTTTTTTTTTTTTTTTGTAAGGATCTTGTTATCTTCTCATCCTCCCCTAATACTATAAAAAAGATGTCGAATTTAAGGATTTTATATCAATTTTTATCAAATTAATATTAGATGATCAAACTAAACTTGTTAATATATCATTTAGTCTACAAATTGTTAAAAAGAACTCAAAATCGAAGACCAAAAAAAAAACATTTTTCCAGCAACACGTGTGGAGTTATATGTATGTCATTGACAACACCTGCAAAAGACATATAAGTGTCGTATTGAACGTTAGAATCTTCCTAAGGACACAATGAGGATTAAGTATACTATGGAAAGTACAATTCATTTGTTAAACGAAAACAGAGAAAAACCCACGAGCTTTTTTAACTACTCTAATTCAATGTCGACAAATAATTTTTTGATTTGAATATGTGACTAATTACCTCTCCAAAGAAGTGCTCAAGATTTGCCAATACTTGACATAAATGACTCAAGCTTTGCCACTACTTGACGACTCATACGTTATTTAACAATCGAAATCAAGTTATTACGATAATAATACCCAATATGCGTATAATTGACAAGTTTGTAATAATTGTATTACAACGAGGCCAAAATTGGTAAAGATCTAACAACTATTAACCTACTCTTCTCTATCACTTCTTTTCATTTCTCCCCTCCTTGCGGTGCCGCCTCATTCTCTTCTTCTCTTTCTTTCTTTTCTCACAATTTGCATCACTATGCCTTGCGGCCTTTCCCTTCCTTTATCTTCCATTCTATTCCCTTCTCTTCTCTTCTCGTCCCTCCCCCCCGCCCGCAATCTTTCTGGTTATTCACTTTACTAATCTTCAGTCTTTCTTTTCATATTTTTTTCTTCCTTTAGTCCATTTTCTCCATTTGTTGCGCACATCTTAACTATATCATTTGAATTCACTTGTTTGCTTAATTTTGATCTCAAAATTATTTATTACCTACAAAAGGTTAGTATAATCTATTTTATTAGTTAATATAATAATTATATTTTTATATATGTTAATCTAGATTATTATATGTATATCCGTGTGCGATGTTAATGTTGATTATTTTGTCTATGTCTTTTGCATATTTAAACATGTGGTAGCAATTAAAGTTGTTTCTAGTATTGGTAGAATTATATCACTTTATTATATGATTCTGCAAAATTATATTATTTAAATTGAAGAGGTTGTTGATTAAGCACAAATTCACAACTCAAATGCTTGAACTAGTTGCCTTCATGCGATAAAATTGTTATTAGTAAGTAATTCCAAATTAGCATATTTTCTTTCCTATTAAACTATTATATTTATTTTTTATATAATGCTATACATGAGTTTTTGTGGCCCTCTTTTCAAGAAACTCTCATTAGCAACCAATCATAAAGGTATAACAATATAGTTGTATTGTAATTATGAACTTAGATCTATTGGATTTAGCAATCTTAAAATTTACTTAATTAAATAAAATTTATGTCTATTTAATTAAATTATTTATTAATAAGTAAAAGACATTCCAAGGCTTTTTCTTTTAAAAAAATGTCAAAAGAGAAACTAATCAGTTTGCTTTGAAGTTGTTGGATTGATTATATTAAATTTTCAAGTGTTTTTATTCTGTTTTCTATCAACATGATCTTTGAAGAATTTCTACGAATTGGCAAAGTTTTTGTATGTGCAGACACTTTTTTAATTACAAAAACTACAAATATCATGTGTACAAATCTATAAATTGGAAAAACCATTCGTGATTTCTTATTTGTCTCATCACCTTCTTTGGCAAGTCAGGTAATGTAACATAAACTCAAATTCAACATCAATTACATTACCTCAAATTTAAGTTAGTGAATGAACTTTTCAGTGGGAAAACTTGTAGAAATTTTGTGTGTTGTATTGATTTTTGTAGCAAGATATTTATACAGCATTTTACAATAAACTATTTCCTATAAAACAAGAAGGGAGTTATGATTTACAACTATACAAATAATATCTTAAATAACAACTAAAGATATCTTAACAATATTATCCTAACAACATACATTTTAACACTCCCCTCAGGTTGGAGCATGAAGGTTATGAATTCCAAACTTGCTAGACAACTTGTGGAATTGTGTTGTGTGTAAGGCCTTCGTGAGAAGGTCTACAGGCTACGAAGCACTTAGAATGTAGACAAGAGTAATCAAACGTGCTTGAAATGCATAACATACAAAATGATAGTCGATCTCAATGTGCTTAGTACGCTCATGAAAAACGGGATTAGCTGTGACTTAAATAGTAACTTGACTATCGCAATGAAGAGGAATAGAGTGATCCACCGGGACTTGAGGGTCAATAAAGAGTTGTCGGAGCCATTTCAATTCACATAGAGTCATTATCATGGATCGGTACTCAGCTTCAGCGGAAGAACGAGAAAATGTATGTTGTTTCTTCGTTTTCCAAGAGATGGGAGAACGGCCAAGGAAAATAAAATAACAAGTAAGAGAACAACAGGAAATCTGGCAGACAGTCAGAGTCACAATAAGCAAGCAGACGAAGTTGTGCATCACGCAAAAAAGAATTCCCTGACCCAAAGCACTTTTAAGAAAATGAACAACACGAAGAGCTGCTTCCCAATACTGTTTATGAGGATTCTGCATAAATTGGGCTAGGACATGTACAGTATAAGCAAGATCTGGGTGCGTTATGGTCAAATTGATCAACTTCCCAACAAGACGACGATATTGCTCTAGGTGAGCATAGAAATCTCCAGCAGCTTTAGCTAATTTGTGATTTGGTTCCAATGGAGTGGAGACAGGCTTAGAACCAAGAATCCCGACTACGAAAATAATTTCCAATGCATATTTACATTGACTGAGATAAAAATATGTTTGGCTACAAGCAATTTCAATGCCTAAAAAATACTTGAGATGACCCAGATCTTTCATATGGAAACATGAACCCAAATATGACTTAAATTTAGCAATAAAAGTAGCATTATTACAAGAAATTAAGAAGTCATCAACATAAATGAGAATTTAGAGAAAAATATTATTTGTTCTAAAAGTGAAAAGAGAATAGTCGGCATATGATTGCACAAACCCACACTGTCAGAGAGAGGCAACAAATTTGGAGAACCAGTATCGAGGAGCTTGACGAAGCCCATATAATTATTTATTAAGACAACAAACTTGATATGGACCGGAAGCACGAAATCCGAGAAAAAGTTTCATGTAAACTTCTTTACTCAAGTCTCCATGCAGGAAAGTGTTGTGAATGTCCAATTTATGGACTTCCCAAATTTGGGCAGCAATTACTGCTAATAAGGTCCGAATGATCACCATTTTTTAAACAAGAGCGAATATCTCAGTATAATCAATCCCTTATGTTGTGTATTCCTAAGCAGTACCAAACGTGCTTTACATTGTTCAACAGAACCATCGGATTTATACTTTATCCGGTAAACCCATTAACTACCAAGTGCATGTTTACCGGGAGGCAATCTTGTCATTGTCCAGGTATTATTCTTTTCCAGATCGTCTATTTCTTGCTTCATACCAAGACACCATTCTAGAATAGAGGCAGCCTCGGAGTAATTTGTGCGTTCCAAGCCTGCATTGATAGTAGCTACAAAACTCCAATGTGAAAGCAAAAATTTGTCACAAGAAAGATAATGAGTTAATGGATACAAGGAACCGAAGAAACCGAAGAACAAGGTGAAATAAACGAGAGAGATAGAGAGAGAGAGAGAGAGAGAGAGAGAGAGAGATAGAGAGCGAGGAATATATACTGGGAGACGACCAAACTGCATGACAAATATAATCCTTTAATTTTCTAGAGGGGTCGATGTGGTCTATTACTTGGACGAAGATGCACTGGTTAAACTATATTTGCTGTCGAGGGTTCACTGTTTGAAGACCCAGCGATATTAGCACTGGAATTTGCACTAAATCTTGGACTAAAATGTTTACTTGAATTTGGACTTGAATTTGCACTGAAATTTGCACTGGAATTTCCATGATGTCCTATGGATTTGGACTTGAATTTGCATGGTCCATCGTTGCTCCCTCCAAGTAGGCCGCACTGGAATTCCCATAATTGTCCAACAAATTGGACTTGAATTCGCATGGTCCAACATTGCACCCTCCACGTGGGCCGTTGTTGTTGGGTTTGTGGAAATGACTATCCCATCGTCATTTGGAGAGAAATTTGGCTGGCCATCTATCAAGTGTTGGGCCGGTCCATGTTGATGATGAGGTTGGGGCGGTCCATCTGGAGAAGAAACACTTGTCCCAGGCCCAGAAGACATATTTTGGGTTGCTCCATTTTGTGAGAAAATCGGCTACTGTGAACACATGTGCTGGGCTCTCTCAAATTTTGAAGGACTCCTCTTTGCTAAGCAACGATCTGACTGTGAAAAGAAGGTTATTGGTATTTCACCAAAGTCACAATTTAAATAATTTACAAATGATGAAGCAATCCGAAACTCATGAAAAAAGAAATTTATTTTCAACAAATACAACATCTCGTGAGGTAATAAATTCATGAGTTTCAAAATCAAAACACTTTCAAGCTTTTTTTTCCATATAGATATCCTAAAAAAACACATTTTCGTCCCCGGTATCTAAACTTGTCTTTAGGTAACCCATGATCGTTCATATACACTAAACACCGAAAACTTTTTACATGAGAATAGCATGGGAGTTTATTAAATTAAAGTTCAAATAGAGTTTCACCCTTCAACACAGATGAAGGAGTACGATTAATTAGATATCCAGCAGTAAGTGCACTTTCACCCCAAAATTAAACAGGAAGATTGGCTTGGAAAAGCAAAGCACGAGCCACATTTAGAATATAATGATGCTAACGCTCCACTCTGCCATTTTGTTGGGGTGTATAAACCATTGAAGTTTGATGGAACATACAAATTTTAAAAAAATATAACTTCAAACATGTAAACTCTATTTTGTTATCTGTACGCCAAATATTTACTTGTTTATGTGATCGGGATTTTCTAACTAAGTTTTAAACCCAATACTCGCAAGTGCACAAGATCAATGTAATACGGAAGTATAAAGGTATCGAACCACAGAGAAAGGCTTAACTACTAAGATTATAATCTTCCTAAATTAATTTTATAAAAAGAAGAATGAGATTTTATTATTATTCCTAAATTAATTAAAACTAATGAATAAAATAAATAAACTGAAACTAATAGGAGATTAACCAAAGAAGATGATTTAGAACCTTGAATCCACCACTAACCTATATAACAATGATTTAATTTTATTTAGGAGAAAAGATTAAACTTTTATGTGGTGATCTAGGCTACAAGCTTTGATTCACTAAAGAAATATATTGTGTTTAAATGCATGACATAATCCATCTAACCATTAGCATGACTTATTCATTCCTATGACATAAATCATCTAAAATTAGCATGAACTATTCAATTCTAAAACCCACAATATACTTGCAAAAATCACATATCTCTCATACCCAAGACTACAAGAATTAAGCATGGATAAAAATATCAATTACCCCAAATAATTATTCTACAAGAACAATCACAAAGAATTAATTGCATCAAACCAATAACATCCCAAGATATGCAATAACATAAATAATATAATAAATCTCCAAAAATAAAATAAACCAAAGTCACATGGCTAGGGTTTCATCAAGATTCTAAAAATAAATTTAGTTCATGGCTAAAGGGAAAGAAGGAACCAATTTCTTGGAGTAGATCATGGCTTTCTTTTAATTAGAAGCTTGCTGGAAAATTCTGCTATTGCTGGAAGTTTTCTGCTATTGCTGAAAAATTCTGCGATTGCTGGAAATTACTTCAGCTACTGGATTTCTGCTTCTTCTGGAATCTCTTGGAATTTCTGCTGCAGAAATTTTTCTGCTCCTGCTGTATTTTTTCTCCTGCTGTTGTCTTTTTTTCTGCTACTGTATTTTTTCTGCTACTGCTCTTTTATATATAGACAAAAGAAAAGCAAAATCCTAATCCTTAAAGAATTCAAATACTAAAGTTCTAATCCTTAAAAGATTCTGCTAAAGTTTTAATCCTAATCCTTAAAGGATTCAAATACTGCAGCTTCCCTTTACCAAATTTAATATGGAATCTTTATTTTCCATTCTTTTTTTAGAAATCTGCACAAAGATAAATAAAATAAATTAAATATAATAATTATGACTAATAAATAAATAAAATATTTTCAAAGCCTAATAATTAAAACTTAAGGTGTTTATTTGTATTAAAAATCGACTGTATCATTATGAAACTATGTATGAACCATAGCAACGAAATTTTTCAGTGTTTGTGGCACCTCTTTTTTTTTAGCAAAAAAATCCACACACATCGTGAATAATCATCCACCATAATTAAAAAATTATTTACACCACAAGAAGAAAGAGTTTTATATTGCCCCCAAAGATCACAATGTACCAAATCAAACTCAGTAGTAGCATTTTTAAACTAGCAAGAAAAGTTTCACGTGTTTGTTTAGCACGCAAAAAATTGAACAATTATCCAAAGAGTCAGATTTAAAAGATTGGCCCGAAAATTGTTTAACCATAAGTTTAGAAGGGTGTCCCAGAATATTATGACATAAGGCACCAACATCAACAATTCGAGTAGAATAAGCAAACTTTGTTGTCTTAGGCAAAGGTCTAATGCAGTATATCCCATCTCTCTCTTCACCTGCACAAATCGGCATCCCCAAGATATGGTCCTGTAACATCAACACATCAGTATTAACTATGACTATGCAATTATTTACTTTGGATAACCGTGAGAGAGAGAGAGAGAGAGAGAGAGAGAGAGATAACAAATTACATGGAGTTGTGGTATAAGAGCACACTATCAATATTTAATTTGGGATGTAAGCAAATAGAACCCAATTCTTTACCAGCAGTTTTAGAACCATTTGGAAGAGTGATAGTACAAGGAAGAGAAAGTTTTGCTAGTCCTCAAGCAAAAATAAAGAATAAAAAGAAAAACTAACTAGCCACTTTCGTAGGACTCACGATTGCACTTAGCATGTGCAACAAGCCCTTTAAACCCCTAAGTTATCCTTAGTAGACGAGTATGGTCTCGTGAGGGTTTGCAGACGACATACCCACAAAGTCAAATAAACAATAAACTTTTTGAAAGATATATAATAATCCCAATTAAGTACCATTTATCAAGATCTCAAACTTATCAAGACAAGCACTCTTCTTCTTATTTTTAAACTCAAGTAAACAAACGAATATTCAATTATCTCCCATAACTAATGCAAAACTTGTGTAAGGTGTAATCGTAGTCATAAGAGAGTATAAAATAAATACTAAATAAAATTTTCAAATTACATATAGAGAACAAATCTCAGCAAGAGTTCATTCCATAGGCTCACTCTTCGTACCTTCTCTCCACTAATCAAGGATTCTCAACTCAACTCAGATCAGGTAGGACTTTAAAGCTTGTAATGTAAGGTTAGGGCATTGGTTATCAAGCGAAGGTAAGGAATTCAAAATCAAAGAAAAGAGAGCTTATAAAGAAGATGGATACTTTAAAATTTCGACAAACTTTCTAACTTTGTTTTTGCTCCATTTTTCTTTCTGTAATACATTCACCAGCTACCATCTTCTTTTTCTCAGGATTTCATCATTTAAGGCCATTCTTTTTCTTACATTTATAAATTCAGGCCTCTTGAATTTTTTTTTTGCACCTTATGACTTGTAACAATCATGTATCCACTTTTATTTGTTTGTCTTTTTCCCTTTTTTTTTTTCAGCTCAATACATTTTTTTTTTTCAACACCACAAGCCATATATATATTTTTTTTTTCTCCCTTTTGTCAAGATAACTTCTTTTTCCAAAACACACAAACAACAACCCATCATTGAAGCACTAGTTAGAAGTTTGCATTAAACTCTCTACAAGATTAAGGGTTAATATTTAAGTGGTTTAAAGAAAGATATAACATTTAGGCTCAAAATGGTACGAAGGTAAAAATTTATGAAATTTGGTAAGCTTGAAAGGCACAAACGATTCAAAGAAGGCCTATGACCATCGTCTCTGAGTCAAATAAGGAAAACCTTTCTATTTCGCCTCAAGAGGTACTCAGGTAAGTTCTAGAATGTAGGGAAGAGATTCATCAACTTTATGTAACTCAAAAATAATGTAAAGGATTTAGTAAATACTAACAATAACCCATGTGCTCAAGTGTAAGTCATGCAAAAGTTATAACAAATATAGAACATAAGTCGGTCACCCTACTTAAAAACAAGAAAATAAGTACTTTTCTTAAAGGAACTCAAAAAGAATCATCCTTTAAGTGAAATCATATTTTTGATTTTTTTTAAAATACTGTAGAAAAATAAATAAAATTAAAAAAATAAAAAAAATAATTGAACAAGAAATACGAGAAAAAAAACGAAAATACTAAAAAAATAGTAGATATCAGAATAAAAGCATCTTCTCTCCTACACCTAGACCCAACATTGTCCACAATGTGATAAGAGTACCAAGAGTAGAGAAGAGACAAAGAAAAGAACAATACAACCTGGTAGAAGAGGCAGTATTAATGCATGTCTGCAAGAGTAGTAAACAATCTCTGTAATCTCCATAATAATGATAAGTTGTTTTATTATCCTACAAAACAAACATTTCATACCTTTCTACCAATCAAGTGGGATAAAAAATAAATAAATAAATAAAAATAAAATAGAATAAAAATATAAAAATAAAATAAATAAAATAAAATTTGGGTTGCCTCCCAAAAGCGCTAATTTTAAAGTCTTCAGCCAGACTCCCTAATTCTTTTGCATTCAGCCAGGATCTATTTCTCTCATATTAAGCTCATGATTCACAATCAAAGAAGAGTTTTCAGGTGGAGCAATGCAGGCAAGATTAGAATTAACATTTTCAGTGCAGATAAGGTTTTCTTTCTCAATAAAAGTATAATCTTTTGAACACATTAAAGATAGAGTTTCTTCAATTAATTCATCATTTACATCTACCAAATAACAATCAGAATTATCTTCTATAGAAGGTTGTGAAGAAGTTTTAAAAATATTTAATCTAACCCTCATATTCATTACAGAGACATCCATAACCCCAGTTCTACAATTAATAGTGGCGTCAGCAGTAGCCAAGAAGGGATGACCTAGAATAATGGGGATATGATTTTGAGAAGATCTACCAGGTTCCATATCTAGGACTACAAAGTCTATTGGGAAGACACCTTTATCAATTTGAACTAGAACATTATCTTCCCCTAGGTACCTTGATAGACCTATCAGCTAATTGTAAGGTCATATCAGCTGGTTGCAATTCTCCTAATCCTAACTCTTCATAAACAGAGTATGGAATCAAATTAACACTAGAACCTAAATCTAAGAGTGCCCTATCTATTTTATGATTACCAATAAGACATGAGATAGTAGGGACACCAGGATCTTTATATTTAGGTGGAGTGTTATATTGCAAAACAGAGCTCACCTGTTCAGTTAGGAAGATTTTCTTAGAAACATTGGTTTTAGATTTTCTTTTAAAAGTACACATGTCTTTAATAAATTTTGCATAGGATGGGACTTGCTTAATAACCTCTAAAAGTGGAAGATTAATTTTAACTTGTTTGAGAGTTTCTAAAATATCTTCCCTTTTATTATCCTTTCTAAGATGTGGAGGTAGCAATAAAGCTTTTGAATAAGGAACCTTTGGTTTGTATGAAGTCGTAGGAGATGATTCTAGAGTCTTAAAATTAGAGGAAGAAGCTAGTTCCTTATCTATCTTCCTTTCAATTTTAGTCATAGAAATTCCTTTGGTTTCATTATTATTTGACTCACTATCTTTAATAGGTTCCCCTACTTTATTATCTACCAACTTCCCATTTCTAATAGTAATTACAGCTTTAGCTTGCTCATGGTAATTAGCTCTAGGATTCTCTATTGGATGACTAGGAAGCTTACCCTCATCTCTTCTACTTATTGCATTAGCTAGTTGCCCTATTTGAGTTTCTAACTTAGCAATAGATTGGGTGTGTGAATCTATAATTTGTGTCATAGATTCTAAACCTTTCAAAGCAGATAATACTTTTTCTTCAAAAATAGAGTTTCCACTTTGAGGAGGATGAGGAGGTACATACCTTTGAGATTGAAAACCAGGGGGAGTGGTCATACCAGATTGTCTGTTTTGTTGATATTGTTGTTGACTTAATTGAACTTCCCCTCCTTGTTGCCTCCAAGAGAAATTAGGATGATTTCTCCAGCCTGGAATGTACGTGTTTGAATATGGGTCATTCTGTCTGTGAAATCCTTGGGCTGCATTGACTTGTTCCTGCACAAATTCTTGAAATAGTGAAGCACTAGGACAGTAATAGATAACATGAGAAGGACTAGAGCAAATTGCACAAACACTTTGCGCATTAGGAGAATTAGTAGGCAATGTATTCAAAGCTAATAATTGATCAAATTTTTTAGATAAAGCATCAACTTTCACAGAAAGATCAACATTTTGAGAAACTTCAAACATTCCTCTATTTCCTATTTGCCTAGATGTACCTACTCGTGAGGAGGTAGCGTGTTATTGTGAATTATCACTCAAATTTTCAAATAAATCCTATGCCTCATCTACAGTTTTATGAAGAAAGGTACCACTACAAGAGGAATCAACCATTTGGCGATTTCTCTCATCTAATCCTGAATAAAAGCTTTGTATTTGCTGCCATTTAGGGATTTCATGGTGAGGGCAACTACGAAGAAGTTCTTTAAATCTCTCCCAACTCTCATGAAATTGTTCATTATTTTGTTGGGAAAAAGTACTGATTTCTCTCCTTAACCTTGTAAGTTTACCCATAGGAAAATATTTTTTTAGAAATTCCCTAGACATATCACAGCCCATGTACCTATTCTTTCACGTGTGTGTAACCAATGTTTAGCCTTATCCTTCAAAGAAAAAGGAAAAAGACGCAATCTAATAGCATCATCAGTAACATTAGGTAACTTAAAAGTAGAGCAAATTTCTAAAAACTCATCAATATGCTTAAAAGGATTTTCAGAATCAAGGCCATAAAAAGATGGTAACATTTGAATAGTAGAAGCTTTGATTTCAAAGTGATTAGCCTCAATGTCAGGTAGTCTATTACCTATTGGTGAATTATAAGTGTTAGGAGTAAAATACTCCCTTAATGCTCGTGGATTTTCAGCCATTTTAACCTCACAAGTGTTAATAATTTTTCCTTGTGCTATAAGTGCCTTAAGTATACGCTCTATCTCAGGATCAAATTCTTTCAAACCAACAGAGAGCGAACGACGACCATGCATTAATAAACAAATTCAAAAAAATAAAAAAATTTACCACAAATAATAATGATGAATAAACTATCAAATAATAAAATAAAAAATAATAATAAAAAAAGGTTGAAGACAAAAAAAAAAAAAAAAAAAAAAAAAAAAAAAAAATTTATATTTTTTTTTCAAGAATAAAAGTAGAATAAAAAAAATACTAACAAATTTAGGAGGTAATAACAAAAGCAATTAATTTAACCTCTCCCCGGCAACGGCGCCAAAAACATGATTGGGATTTTCTAACTAAGTTTTAAACCCAATACTCGCAAGTGCACAAGATCAATGTAATACGGAAGTATAAGGGTATCGAACCACAGAGAAAGGCTTAACTACTAAGATTATAATCTTCCTAAATTAATTTTATAAAAAGAAGAATGAGATTTTATTATTATTCCTAAATTAATTAAAACTAATGAATAAAATAAATAAACTGAAACTAACAGGAGATTAACCAAAGAAGATGATTTAGAACCTTGAATCCACCACTAACCTATATAACAATGATTTAATTTTATTTAGGAGAAAAGATTAAACTTTTATGTGGTGATCTAGGCTACAAGCTTTGATTCACTAAAGAAATATATTGTGTTTAAATACATGACATAATCCATCTAACCATTAGCATGACTTATTCATTCCTATGACATAAATCATCTAAAATTAGCATGAACTATTCAATTCTAAAACCCACAATATACTTGCAAAAATCCCATATCTCTCATACCCAAGACTACAAGAATTAAGCATGGATAAAAATATAAATTACCCCAAATAATTATTCTACAAGAACAATCACAAAGAATTAATTGCATCAAACCAATAACATCCCAAGATATGCAATAACATAAATAATATAATAAATCTCCAAAAATAAAATAAACCAAAGTCACATGGCTAGGGTTTCATCAAGATTCTAAAAATAAATTTAGTTCATGGCTAAAGGGAAAGAAGGAACCAATTTCTTGGAGTAGATCATGGCTTTCTTTTAATTAGAAGCTTGCTGGAAAATTCTGCTATTGCTGGAAGTTTTCTGCTATTGCTGAAAAATTCTGCGATTGCTGGAAATTACTTCAACTCATCGGATTTCGCTCTTTCCGGAATCTCTTGGAATTTCTGCTGCAGAAATTTTTTCTGCTCTCGCTGTATTTTTTTCTGCTCGTTGTTGTCTTTTTTTTTCTGCTACTGTATTTTTTCACTCATCGCTCTTTTTATATATAGACAAAAGAAAAGCAAAATCCTAATCCTTAAAGAATTCAAATACTAAAGTTCTAATCCTTAAAAGATTCTGCTAAAGTTTTAATCCTAATCCTTAAAGGATTCAAATACTGCAGCTTCCTTTTACCAAATTTAATATGGAATCTTTATTTTCCATTCTTTTTTTAGAAATCTGCACAAAGATAAATAAAATAAATTAAATATAATAATTATGACTAATAAATAAATAAAATATTTTCAAAGCCTAATAATTAAAACTTAAGGTGTTTATTTGTATTAAAAATCGACTGTATCATTATGAAACTATGTATGAACCATAGCAACGAAATTTTTCAGTGTTTGTGGCACCTCTTTTTTTTTTAGCAAAAAAATCCACACATTGTGAATAATCATCCACCATAATTAAAAAATTATTTACACCACAAGAAGAAAGAGTTTTATATTGCCCCCAAAGATCACAATGTACCAAATCAAACTCAGTAGTAGCATTTTTAAACTAGCAAGAAAAGTTTCACGTGTTTGTTTAGCACGCAAAAAATTGAACAATTATCCAAAGAGTCAGATTTAAAAGATTGGCCCGAAAATTGTTTAACCATAAGTTTAGAAGAGTGTCCCAGAATATTATGACATAAGGCACCAACATCAACAATTCGAGTAGAATAAGCAAACTTTGTTGTGTTAGGCAAAGGTCTAATGCAGTATATCCCATCTCTCTCTTCACCTGCACAAATCGGCATCCCCAAGATATGGTCCTGTAACATCAACACATCAGTATTAACTATGACTATGCAATTATTTACTTTGGATAACCGTGAGAGAGAGAGAGAGAGAGAGAGAGAGAGAGAGAGATAACAAATTACATCGGAGTTGTGGTATAAGAGCACACTATCAATATTTAATTTGGGATGTAAGCAAATAGAACCCAATTCTTTACCAGCAGTTTTAGAACCATTTGGAAGAGTGATAGTACAAGGAAGAGAAAGTTTTGTATTTGACAAAAAATCCCTTCTACCTGTCATGTGGTGTGGCATCCACTGTCTAAGATCCTTTTTTTATTTATCTTACCAGAGAGAGTGTTATTATTTGAGGAAGAAGCTCACTTATGATCATTAAGCATTTCAACAAAAGAACTCCCTTGCTCCGGTGACAAGCTTGGAATTCAAAAGGAGCTGCTCGCCGCAGCAACAGCCGCTGCTACCTCTATGTTCTACTGCTGCTTCTTTCTGTTCCACAGTGCTGTGCTAAGTGTTGGACTCTCATAGTTCTTCTTGCTTGAATCTTGTAGCGGCCGCGCAGCTCGAGTTCACCAGAGAAGATCCAAAAATGCCTCAGCCAAAACAAGTTCTTTCGCCGCCGTGTCCTCTTCCTCTGTTTGTCCTTTTTCAGCCCCTGCGACCTCCGGCATAGCTCTCCTTACCTCACTTCGACCACCACTCTGACGACCGTTTCGGATAATAAACTAACAGGTAACAGTTTCTTGCTTTTTGGCCTTGCTTAAAACTGTAAGTACAGTGGATTGAATTTTGTCCAGATACATAACAACTTCATTCCTGATTTCTGCATTTCTTATTAATTTTCTATGTGCTTCTTCCTTGATGATCATATCATAAGTTTATTAATATTTGGAATTGGTTCCATTTGCGAAATACTTGTCTGAACTATTCCAAACATAGAGTCATCTAATCCTATGAGAAACTGGTGTACTTATCTTCTTCTCTCTGTTTAATTAATCCACTTATCATTCTGCAGGTACAATCTAGTAGTTGTTGATAGTTAATTAATTCATCGCATATTTTCTTTAATTTAGTATAATAAGATGAAACAGACATACTAGATTCCTTGCAATTTACCAATGCTCTCTTGGGTTCATGTTTCCTTGGTGCATTACCTGACATAAACCGCTCTTTTAAATTGGCCCATAATTTGTTACACCTTTCTGCATATAACATTGTGGTTCTTAGATTAGGTTCGATAGTATTTAAAATCAATGACCCCACCATGGTGTTGATAGTCCACCACTCTTCTTCTTTATTAGTGCCCGATTTTGGCTTTTAAATTAATCCTTCCACAAAGCCCAGCTTTTCTTTGCTCGCAGCCAAATGCATTGCCTTCACCCATTCATCATAATTGTCCTCCTTAAGTTGCAATTGAGTAAGAATCAAGTGTGGACTGTCTGAGAATACTAGATGATATGCATCTTTTCGACTATTATCATTAATCTGATCATCATCTTCAATGACAGTTGCATCAACGTGTCTTGTGCCGCTCATCACCAAAAGGGGAATGATGATGGCTCTGATACCATGAAATTTTCAATGGAAAAACTTGTAGAAGTTTTCTACAAGTTGTATTGATTATCTGTAGCAAGATATTTATACAGCATTTTACAGTAAACTTTTTCGTATTAACCAAGAAGGGAGTTATGATTTACAGCTATACAAATAATATCTTAAATAACAACTAAAGATATATTAACAATATTATCCTAACAACCTACATTTTAATAGTGACTGAGAAAGGAGAATTTCTGTGAACTCGTCACTAACTCAAGACTAAGGTATTGACCAACACACCGAAACAGAAAAAGAAAAAGCTTCCTAGGTGAGGTAATAATTTAGGAAAAATTCAAATTACAATTCCAATCATAAGTGGGAACATGTATCCCTTAACTTGCAATAGCCACATAATGAGGATGATGTGGCTAATACAAGCCAATGGTTCCATACCTCACATATGAACTACATCCATAAGAAAAATTTTCATAATGAAGTGGTGTTTATAGGAAATTCCATGGACCATGTAGTCTTTATTAAGTCACATCACTCTTTTGGTTGTTCTTGTATCTAATTATTGAGACAAGAACAACCAAAAGGGTGATGTAATGCAAGCCACATGGTTCATAGCTGAGGACAAGGACTGATCCATGACATAATTTTCCATGTTTATATCATTATTTTTGTAAAAATATTAGAAGATGGTGATGAATTGGAAACATTTTTTCACTACACCAAAAAAAGTGAAAAAGCTCTCGTGATTCCTTATCCTTATCATCATTTCCCTTCTCTTCCTAGGTTGGTTCACTACTAAGAAGTGAGTAACGTAATCAATGCGCTGAAACATTTAAGTGCCTCAATTACATTACTTCACTTTACAGTCAATGATGGAGGAAGAAGAATTTATGTGAATTTGTATTCATAAAAAAATTTTCTTTTTCTGTTTTGGTGAGTAAGTTATTACCTCACATTTTAATCAATGATCAACGAAGAAAAATTTGAATCACTCAGTAGTGAGGTAATAACAGACACGCCAAAACAGAAAAAGAAAAATTTGAACGAAAATTCTCTTCCCCTTCTCTACTCAGTATTGAGACAGTACCAACAGACACGCAAAATTGGAAAAGTCCATAAACTATTTTATCTTTTCTAGCCAGTTTCTATTTTTATTTTTCGCTATATATATACACACAAATATATATATATATATATATATGAGAGTGTCCTTACTTAGAGAGAATTCTACATACAAAAAAATTTTAAGGACCAACATTGACCAAATCAATTGGATAATAGATGATAAAATTCTCAATATAAAGAAAACATAATCCGTATACTTGTGCAAATATTTCTTCTATTAAATGATACTTTCCCCTATATTAGTCCAATTAATTGGTTAAATATTGATCATTATATCAATACTCTTTTACATACATATACACAACACACGCGCGCGCACACATATACATAAATATATGTGTGTGTGTGTTTGTGTGTGTGTGCATGTGTGCGTGTGTGTATATATATTCATTTATTTCACTTGCCTACAAATATCTACACACGTTTTACTAGATGGAAAATTGGATCTTTACATGTTTCGCCACAATAAATGTGACCAACTCTCGAGGCTATGCCTTTAATGTTTTGCCATTTGGAGTGTTAATATTCTACTACATATATATATTGCTATAGAATACATTGTTTTCTCATTTCTATCTTGTTACCTATCTACTCTAATCATGCTTGAGTTTTGTTACTTGGTAAACATGTACTTTACCGAAATTCTTCTCCGGTACCCAGCTCTACATCCCTGTGTTCGCTGCAGTATAAAGGGACATTGAGTCATTGTAGTGCGTCTTCACTTTACCTTGCGTCTAAGTCGAAACTCGTGGCATTTTCTTTTCTGATTTCTGCTACTACCTAGGCGAATTTTTTAGAGCTCTTGATGCACTATATGTTTGCAGTATTCCACCTTTCATATCATGATGCATCGCTACGATTCTATGCAAGGCCCCTTATGTGTTTTGTGCAAAACTACATTGTGAACCTTTTAATTTATTTCTGTAAAGCTCGGGACATATTCGCTCATTTGGACAACCACACTCTTGCGGACTCACATGTTGGTGGATCCGAGTGGGACCTGATGAGTCCTGAGCTTGAAGATTTAGGACCAAAAGGATTTACATTTTTTTATTATGAAAAGTGAATGGTTCAACATTGAAGATTAAAATAGATTGATTCTTTGTGCGTTTTGACTATCCATGCAAGTTATTATTTCTGCTTTTAACAAGAATTGTTTTTTTAATCCATCTGGACTTAAATTTTTGCATACCTCTCATATACAATCGACATGCTCTGTAAGCGATTGCAAACACTGTCCTATGCATGTGTTATCCTTGTGCACCACTAGGGTATGTACACACAGTACATGCACATGCACATGCCTTAAGTGGTGCACAAGATCGTGTAAATTTTTTTTTTCAAAAGTATTAGATTTTTTAATGTTTTCAATATTAAAATTTATAATTTCAATCATTTCTATAACTTACCTTTTCAAAAAAAAGTGCTCAAGCTTTGCTGGTACTCGATATAAATGACTCTTACATTATTTGACAATTGAAATCCAGTCATTTGATAATGTTGTTGTCTTCTCTATCACTTCTTTCCATTTTCTCCCTCTTTTCGGTGCCGCCTCATTGTCTTCTTCTCTTTTTTAACTTTTCTCCCAACCTACATCTAGTCGCGTTGTGTCCTTTACCTTCCCTACCCTTCTCTTCCATTTTATTCCCTTCTCCTCCCTCTAGATCTCTCCACAGTCTTCCCGATCATTTGCTTTTCTAATGTCCTTAACTTCATTTTCATTTTCTGTCTGTTGCGTACATTTTATCTATATAATTTTAAGTCCTTTGTTTATATAATTTTGATCCCAAAATAATTATTTATCAACTCCGCATTATAATCTCTTTTATTTTACTAATAAAATAAATTTTTTTATTTGATAATTTGAATTATTATACGTATTCCCTTGCGCGACGTTAATGTTGATGATTTTTATTTTAGTCTTTTGTATATTTAAAAGGATGGCAGGAATTAAAATTGTTTCTACCATTAGTAGAATTCAATTACTTTATAATAAGATTATACAAAATTTTATTATTTTCAAATGAATAGTTTGTCTTTACAACCCTAATCACAAGTTCACAACTAGAATGCTTGAATTGGTTCCCTTCACGCTATGCAGTTGTAATTCGTAAGCAATTCCAAATTTGCCTTTTTAATTAGCTAGTTCTTCTATATTAACTACTACATTTAATTTTTATATAGTGCTATACATGATTTTTATGATACTACCTTCAAGAAACTGTTGTTGGCAGCAAATAATAGGTACAAGTACAACAATATAGTTGTTATGTACTTATGAGTTAGATCCATGCAATTTAGCAATTTTAGATTTTCTTAATCAAACAAAATTATATATTTAATTAAATTATTTATTAATAATTTAAAAATTCCTAGTTTTTTTAAATTTCAAAGAGAAAATAGCCTTTTTTTTTTTTTTTTAAAGTTTTGGATTGCTTACATTAAATTTCCATCAATGCTTTATTCATTTTTCAATCAATATGATCATTGAAGAACTTAAGCGTTGGCAAAGTCTTATATATGGACACTTTTCAATTACAAATATATAAATATCCAACTGTACATATGCATAATTAGTGATAACTAGAAACCAAAAAAAAATAATCTTTAGTAAATTAGGATTTGAATATATATTATATTTTTATGTGTGTCAAGTCAATTATTTCACTTGCCTACGAATAGCTACACACATTTTATTAGATGGGAAATTGTATCTTTACATGTTTCGCCAAAATAAATGCCACCAAGACTCGAAGCTAATATTCTACCATTAATGCCATTAATGTTCGGTCAGTAAGGTTGCTAATATTCTACCATATATATGTGACTAGTTGCTATAGACACCATCGTTCCGTCATTTCTATCTTGTTACCTTTCTACTATTTCTAATCATGCTTGAGTTTTCTCACTTGATAAACATGTACTTTGACAAAATTCTGCTCTGGATCCCTGTGTTCTCCACTGTATAACGGGACGTTAAGTCCTCTTAGTGCACCTTCGCTTTACCTTACGTCTAAGCTAAACTCATGGCATTTTCTTTTTTTATTTCTTCTTCTATCTATGCGTCTTTTTAAGAACTCTCGATGCAATGTATATTTCGCAGTATTCGACTTTTTACTTCATGATGCATCAGTACGGTTCTGTGCAAGGCCGCTGGATACGTTTTGTGCAAAAGCACATTGTGAACTTCTTTTTAATTTTCTGTGAAGCTCGAGACATCTTTTCTTATTTGGACAAATATACTCTTATGGACTCACATATTTGATCTGAGTGGGAACAGATGGGTCTTGAGCTTTAAGATTTAGGACCAAAAGGATTTACTGTTTTTTGTTACGGAAAGCTGGTGGTTCAACATTGAAGATTATAATATATTAGTTTCTTGAGCGCTCTGACTATCTATGCAAGTTATTATTTATGCTTTTATCAAGAATTATATTTTTTACATTCATCGAGACTTAACTTTTTGCATACTCCTCACATAAAATTGAAGTGCTCAGCAAGCGATTGCTAATATTGTCCCATGCATATGGTACCCTTGTGCACCACTAGTGTTAGTGCAAATAGCACATGCACGTGCACGTGCCTTGGTGGCTCACAAAGTTGTGTAAATTTTTTTCCAAAAATATTAGAAATATTTTATCGTTTTCAATATTAAAATTTATAATTTCAATCATTTTTATTTAAGTGACTTACCTCTCCAAAAAAGAGCTCAAGCTTTGCAAGTAATTGACATAAATGACTCATGCATTATTTGACAATTGAAGTCAAGTCATTTTACAATGTTTAGTCATTATTAAAACTCATAGATGAGAGAAATATCCAATATGCACATAAACAAAAAGTTTATAATTATGGTATTACAACAAGGCCAAAATTGGAAAAAATCCAACAATCATATTAATCTACTCCTCTCTATCGGTTTTTTTCATTTCCTCCCTCCTTTCGGTGCCGTCTCGTCTTCTTCACTTTTTTTCTTTTCTCACAACCTACATCACTACACCTGGTGGCTGTTTCCTTTCCTTTCCTTCTCTTTCGTTTCATTCCCTTCTCCACTTCAAGATCTTTCCCCAATCTTTCCAATCATTCGCTTTTCTAATCTTCTTAATTTCATTTTATCTGTCAGTTGCACACATCTTATCTATATCATTTTAAGTCGCTTGTTTGTATAAATTTGATCTCGAAATTATTTATCACCTTCGCAAAATTTAGTATAATATCTTTTATTTTGCTAATAGAATAATTATATTTTTTGTTTGCTAATCTAATTACTCTATGTATTTCTTTGTGCAATGTTAATGTTGATTATTTTATCTTTGTCTTTTATATATTTAAATAGGTGGTAGCAATTAAAGTTGTTTCTACTATTTATATATACTAGCAGAATTAAATTACTTTATTACAAGATTATACAAAACTCTATTATTTTCAATTATTTTCAAATGAAGAATTCGTCTTTATACCTAAGTTTACAACTAGGATGCTTGAACTAGTTCCCTTCATACGATGCAGTTGTTATTTGTAATTCTAAATTCGCCTTTTAAATTAGCATATATGTTCTTTTATATCAACTACTACAATTTAATTTTAATATATATACATGATTTTTTATGGTGCTACCTTCAAGAAACTCTTGTTGGCAGCCAATAACAGGTACGAGCACAACAATATAGTTATTATTATACTTATAAGTTTAGATCCATACAATATAGCAATCTTAAATTTACTTAATTATTAAAAAATTATATGTATATTTAAATTATTTATTAATAAGTAAAAGGCATTCGTAGCTTTTTAAAATTCAAAAGAGAAAGTTGTCCATTTGTTTTTTTTTTTTTTTTTGGAAGTCCATTTGTACAAGAGGGTATAGCCCTATGCAATGAAACCAAATTAAATCAACAAATTAAGAGACAAAGATTAACTGAAAGAAAACAATTAGGACAATTTTGTAGTCAATTTGGGATGGAAATTCCATCATAAAGGAAATTCATAACAAACTATAAAAAAAATGATAAATATTTTAAAAAAGAAAAAAAGAATATATTCTCAAGAAAAATTAAATAAAAAATTAAAAAGAAAAACTAATAGGTTAGAAAAAAGAAAAGATAAAAGTAATATTGTGTGTTATAAATGTAAACAAATAGGACATTATGCTAATAAGTGTAAAATGAAGAAAAAGATTAATAGTATAGATATTAGTCAAGAATTAAAAGATTCTTTAGAAAAATTATTTTTAGAATCAGAGGATTCTGAAAGCATTAGTTTAGAATTAGAAATAGATCAGATAACCGATCATTCTAATACTTCTGAAGATAATGCATGCTGCATTCCTTGTAAAAAGGAAATTGGATCTAATACGGATGATAATGAAGATGATTATTATAAAATCATATCTCAATTTAGAGAATCAGATATAAATGTTTTAAGTAATACTAATATCTTAGAATTTTTAAGATCAATAAAAGACCAAGAATTAAGGTCCAGAATAATTGAACAAATGGATGATATTCCATCTTCTAGTAATAATAGAGAAGAATTAGAATTAATAGTAAATAATAATCCTTATACAATGTCGGAAGTTTATAAAATGATGAAAGAAAAAAATAATAATTCTAAAAAATCACCAAGTACAATAAATGATTTATATGAGGAAATTAATACTCTTAAAAATGAAATTAAACTGTTAAAACAATTGAACAAAAATTTAGACTCTCGAATTTCTAATTTAGAAATAAATAAGGAAACAACTATGATAAAACAAAATACATTGGATGATATTAATCATATTGGAGAAGAAAATTTTCTCTCTGTTTTAGATATCATAACATCTTTTAAGTTCTATGTTAAAATAACATTATTAATAAATCATGATGAAATAATGGAATTAACTGCATTAATAGATACAGGAGTAGATATTAGTGTTATACAAGAAGGAATAATTCCTACTAAATATTTTGAAAAAACTACTCATAGTCTAAGACATGCAGGTGGACAAAAATTACAAATTAATTTTAAATTACCACGAGCATATATATATAATAATAAAGTTTGCATTCCTGAAAGTTTTTTATTAGCAAAAAATATAACTAACCAAGTTATACTTGGCACTCCTTTTATAAAGAAAATTTTCCCTGCTACTCATATTGGAACAGATTGTATTATAGGCACTTATGAGAAAACTCCGGTATCTTTTCAATTCATAACTGAACCAAATACCAGATTTGTTAATGAAATCAAAGATTTTATTCTTAGATAACAGAATCAAATTCATTTTCTTAAGTTTGAAATAAATTCTTTAAATATTGATGAAGTTTTACAAAATCCTAAATTACAGGATAAGATTAAGAAAATTCAAAATAATATTTCAACAGAAATTTGCAATGATCATCCAAATGCTATTTGGAATAGGAAAAAACATATTGTTAAACTTCCATATATAGATAATTTTAATGAAAGTGATATACCTACAAAGGCAAGACCTTGCCAAATGAATTCAAAATATTTAGAATTATGTAAAGAAGAAATAACTTCTTTATTAAGAAAAGAATTAATTAAAGAGTCAAACTCTCCGTGGTCATGTACAGGATTTTATGTTAACAAACATAGTGAAATAGAAAGAGGGGCACCAAGATTAGTAATAAATTATAAACCCCTGAATAAAGTATTAAAATGGATTAGACATCCAATCCCTAATAAAAAGGATTTGCTAGATAGATTATATGAGGCAATAATATTTTCTAAATTTGATTTAAAATCAGGATATTGGCAGATTCAGATAGCTGAAAATGACCAATATAAAACAGCTTTTAATGTTCCAATAGGACATTTTGAATGGAAGGTTATGCCATTTGGATTAAAAAATTCACCTTCAGAATTCCAGAAAATAATGAATGATATTTTTATTCCTTATAGTGAATTCATAATAGTTTATATAGATGATATTTTAGTATTTTCCAAAAATATTCAACAACATTTTGAACATTTGGATATATTTAAAAAATTAGTCATACAAAATGGTTTAGTCATTTCGAAACCAAAAATGATTTTATTTCAGACTAATATAAGATTTTTAGGACATAATATTGGAAAAGGAAAAATCATTCCTATTAATAGGAGTATAGATTTTGCATCAAAATTCCCAGATGAAATTTTAGACAAATCTCAGTTACAAAGATTTTTAGGAAGTTTAAATCATATTTTACCATATTATAAAAATCTAGCCTATGATACAGCTATTTTAGATGACAGATTAAAAAATAATCCTAAACCCTGGACAGCACAGCATACTGCAATCGTCCAGAAAATAAAAGAAAAAATAAAAACATTACCCTGTTTAATATTGGCTAATCCTAATTGGCAGAAAATTATTGAAACAGATGCCTCAGATATAGGTTATGGTGGCATTTTAAAACAAATTTATCCTGATGATAAAAATGAAAGATTAATTAGATATCATTCTGGAAAATGGACTGATAGTCAGAAAAATTATGCAACTATTGCCAAAGAAATTCTAGCAATAGTAAAATGTATTTTAAAATTTCAAGATGATTTATATAATCAGAAGTTTATAGTCAAAACTGATTGCCAAGCAGCAAAATTTATGTTTAATAAAGATTTTAAGCACAATGTTTCTAAGCAAATGTTTGCAAGATGGCAGGCTCATTTAGCTCCATTTGATTTTGAAATAATACATAAAAAGGGTGAAGAAAATAGTCTTCGTGATTTTCTAACTCATGAGTTTTTGCAGCATGATACCGCGGGGAAGAGATAATCATTTCCGTGCACGAGGTGGAAGAGGTAATACCTCTCACAATCATGGGAAAAATATTCTTGTTCAAATGGGCAATAAAAAGCTAATAGCTGAAAATATTACTGATAAGGATGCCTCATTATATGAGGAATTTAAAAAATTTATTGCTGATAAAAAGAAACAGGAAGGTGAAACCTCCTCATCCGGATCATATTCTCAAATTATATCAGAAGAAGATAATATGGCCTCATATCATACTAATACTCACAAAGAAATTATATTTCTTTTGGATAATAAAGATCTTCAATGGAAGAATGATCCATGGATACTAATGAGTAGGTATCTCGATATAGCATCATATGCTGCCACATCATATAAACAAAGACCTTATTATGAGAGTATACTTAAAGTAAACGCATGTGATATAACATATTTTTATCATAATACAAAAGTTACTAATATTTATAATTTCAGTAAAATCATAATTAAACGGATTATATCTGTTGAAGAATGGGGATTATCTTCTCTTAAAGAGAAGGAATTTATACTTTCCGACTCTAAATTATCATTTAAATATAATTATTGGGATTATATCGATGCTTTTCATAAAGCATTTTTTTATGAAAATCCTAATAGGAAACATACATGACTAATAAAGGTATGTGGGGATGTTTATAACAATCCCTTACCAAATTGGTTTATACAATGGTGGAATATTTATGGCACCTCGCGGAAAATACTCCCTGACAGATTTAAACCATTATATGGTGAATGGGTGAATATTTCCCCAAAAATAGCTGATTATATCGCTGCTCATCAATATTCAGAGGAAATAGCCTCAATGTTATTCTTTATTGAATTTTTCCATACCATGGGTGTGGAAATGGACACTAGAAGTGGGTCATACCCAGCAGAATATACCATGTCTCAAAAGAGTTACTCATAGTAGATTTTGGGCCAGGTTGCTTAAAATCAACCCAGAAACAAATCAAATTTATGGACAGAATATACTGGATGAAATCCATGAGAAAAATGATACATATCATACAATGAAAGAAAAAGGAGAAATAAAGGAAATGAGTCCTTTTCATCAAATTGCCACAAAATTAAAATTACAAAAAGAAGTCATAACTAAAGAAGATTTAATTCGATCCTATATGGAGGAATTGAAGAAAGATCTAGTTAAGAATCTGATTGAAGATAATAAATCAGATGTGTCGATGACAGGCTCTTCAAATGAAGATTGCTTAGCTGGAGAATCTCAAGACCCTAATATGGAGGATATATCAGAAGAAGATATTGACCAAATGGTCAGAGATATGGAAGCGCAGGCAAGAAAAGAAATTTCCAAATAAAAAGATAATATGACAGAATTCTGAACAGTTCCCATCGGAACTATTGTAATAGCATTGTAATAGCAATTATTGTACTCTCATAGGGTCCACCTCAATAATGTAATAGTAAGTAGTACTATTCGGACTTAAAATCCGAAAGCAAATTAGAATAAATAGAATAGATGGAGTCCGGTCCTTTCTATGCCTATAAAAAGGATGGTAACTCATTCAGAAAGGCAAGACCTAATTAGTATCAGTTAGAAAAACTCTCCCTCTCCCCTTGTAAAAATTCTATTTCCTAAATAAAAGAAGATTGAAGTTTTGCAAATCATCATCCCTGGTAAGTTTTAAAGCTTTCTTATTATAAGTTTCTTATTATAAGTTTCTTTAATTTTATTCTTATTAGATTTAGCCTAATGGCAGGCTAAATCAATTCATGTTAAGCTATGATATCACATATATCATCGTTGTGAAGATCCTATTTTGTCTGGTTGTATAGTCTAATGTAGGAGTTCAAGGTTTGGGTCAGGAGATCTGGAACTGGCCGCAGTTATTAAAAGATGACCTGTTTAAAAGCCGTTTGAAGGCGTATCAAGGCGTTGATCCCGGTTTCATCTTTCTTTAATTGTGTTGACGGATCTGGATCCCCTGTAAAAAGATCCTTCTAACTTGAATTCTTACATGGATGACTCCGGACCTAATTGGTATATATAAATATATATTTATATATAAATATATACATATATACATACATATATATACATATATATACACACATATATTCATACATACATATATATTATATATGTGTGTGTATATGTATATATCTATATATATATATATGTATCTATATACAAATGTATGTATAATATATAGACATATATACATATATATGTATATATATACATATGTATGTTTAATATAGATATGTGTATATATATGTACATATATATCTACATACAGTCATTTCACTTCCCTAAAAATATCTACACACATTTTACCAAATGGAAAATTGTACCTTTACATGTTTTGCCACATTAACTATGATTATCACTCGAACCTATGCCATTAATGTTCTGCCGATAGGATTGCTAACATTCTACTATATATATGTGACTTGTTGCTACAGAAACCATGAGTCTGTCAGTTCTATCTTGTTACCTTTCTATTATTTCTAATCACACCTGAGTTTTCCGTACTTGGTAAACATGTACTTCGCTGAAATCTTACTTCGATACCCTACTCAGCATCCCCGTGTTCACTGTCACATAGGGGGACATTGAGTTGTTGTGGCACGCCTTCGCTTTCCCTTGCATCTAAACCAAACTCATGGCGCTTTCTTTTCTGAATTTCACTCCTATCTATGCATCTTTTTAAGAGCTCTCTAAGAATCATATGTTTTGTGGTATTCTACCTCTTCATGACGCATCACCACAGTTCTGTGCAAGGCCGTCTGATGCGTTTTTTGCAGAACTAAATTGTGACCTTCTTTTTAATTTATTCCTATGAAGCTCGGGATATCTTCGCTCATTTGGAGAACCATACTCTTATGAACTCGCATGGTGTTCGATCTGAGTGGGAACTGACACTTGAGCTTGAAGATTTAGGACAGGAAGGATTTATTGTTTTAATGATGGAAAGTTGTTTATTCAGCATTAAAGATTATAATAGATTGATTATAGTAGACCATCTACAAGTTATCATTTCGGCTTTTATCAAGAATTGTTTTGTTTTACATCAATCGGGACTTAACTTTCTTCATGCCTCTTACATACAATTGGCATGGTCTGTAAGCAATTGCTAACATTGTCCTATGATGTCGTTTCCATGTGCACTACTAGTGTTCGTGCACACAGCACATATATGTGCATGTGCCATAGTGGTGCACAAGGTTGTGTGAATTTTTTTCCAAAAACATTAGATTTTTTTAACATTTTCAATATTAAAATTTATAATTTCAATCATTTTTTTTTTATTTTTTTATCCACACTAACTCAAACTACTTCCAGTCATTAGTTTGAGTAGGATTTTTTTAGAGAGAGTGTGGAAATGAAGAAATAATATGTTAGTTAGATGGTTGCACTAGTAAAACATGGTTTTCAATTAGCCAACCCCAATTGATATATTCATATATTTTGCTCAATGTTTATCATATCTTTCACGAGAAATTAGCTATATATACCAATAATTTAATCTTGTTTTTCTATTCATATCAAAAAAAAATTTCTTACAAACATTTATACCTATAAACTATTAACAACTCTGCACGAATAAAAAATCATAATCTACCACTAATTTTCAACATTTTTTTTTTTTTTTTTGCACGCCCTTGCACTGGAGCGAAGCCAAACTCCAATATCTAGTGGGGCCAAAATTCAAACGTAAAAATCTAATTTTAGAAAATAATATTGAATTATTATTTTTTGTACTTAATAACATAGTTTTAATTAATTTGCAGGTTGAAATAGAAAAATATGTTAATTTTAACACAAAATATATAAATTATTTGATACTATAGAATTTTAAAAAATTTGTTAGGGATAAAATGACATAATTTACTAATTTAAATACAAAATAGACAAATTATTTATACTATATAAAACTAAAAAATTGAATTGCCCTAATATACTCGGTCAAGAGGTTACTTTGACCTCAAGACCTGACAAATCGAGTACACCAATTACAAGCACCAGCTAGAAAAAGATTATCAACCTTAGTTTTGTGAATCAGGATTTATTATAAGCACAAAGCACACCAATCATTATTTTTTTTTTTCGAGGAGGAAGTAAGTAATATGTTACACTCCAACTACAGATGAGATCAAACACGAATGATTCATTCTTCTCAAGCAACAGCTCAAAATAAGGGAAGTAAAATTTCTAATTCCCTTAATTACATTATATTATGTAAACTCGATTACAAGTCTTGTAAAGCCCCACTTATATCAAAATCTAATATTTTCACCATGTATTGCGTTCTAATGTGTAACTCTTCTTGAAAGGGACTTGTAACAATCACATAATTTCATATATGTCAATATTAAGGGAGGGAATAATGATGCAATATGGATTTTCACTCTTAAGAAAGACTTTTGAAGTCCCACATGGAAACTCCATAAGTCCTCTTAGGGCTTCACTCTCTACAAATAAGGTACACTTTCCACCTTCTATATACAATCTTAAAGTTTTGGAACTTAAACTCTAGGTTTGGACCCTACCTTCAATAATCTGTGCGGACTTAAGCATCGGAGTAACCCACCTATTTGTTATTGCTAAGAAATTTAATTTTTACACAGTGCTATACATGGTTTTTTATTATGGTATTACCATCAAGAAACTCTTATTGGTAGCTAATAATAGTTACAAGTACAACAATATAGTTGTTATTATACATGAACTTAGATCCATACAATTTAGCCATTTTAAATTTACTTATTTAAAAAGATTATACGTATATTTAATTAAATTATTTATTAATACGTAAAAGACATTCCTAGTTTTTTTAAATTCAACAAGAAAATAGTCAATTTGTTTTTTGAAGTCTTGGACTGCTTACATTAAATTTCCATTAGTGCTTTTATTCTTTTTTCTATCAACATGATCTTTGAAGAGCTTATGAGTTGGCAAAGTCTTTATATATATAGACACTTTTTCAATTACAAAAAATACAAATATCAAGTGTACAGATCTGTAATTAGTGATAATTAGAAACCAATTTGAATGCAGTAAATAAAAAACTAATCTAAATTAGGTTTATTAAATCTCATGTGCACAAATCTTTCAAAAATGATAATTAAAAACATAAAAAATTACTAAAATTTGAATTTGAATATCGTAAGGTGAAAAGTTAAGTTTAACCTTAACTATGTCATGATTTTTAAGTTCATCTTTTTAAATTGTAGACTTTTTACTGAAAACAAGTTTTAAGGCTATAATTGTATGTAATTTTCTATTGAGAGAAAATTTTCAAGTTGACATTTAGGTGAAATATGTTGTTACCAACTCAGATATGAAAATGGATTTTTTGCAACGTATACTGTTATGAACTTAGAATAAATTTAGGGTAAGAGTACGTTTGTTGTGAACGTCGAATCCAATTTGGTGTAGAGTTACATCTAATTGATTTAAGGCATTTATAACGTATGCACCAAAATTTTGCACCAAATTTGGTGTAAAAAGGAATATTCTCAGTATTTTTCTACATCACATTTTTATGCACAAGAACGTTTCACCAAATTTTGTGTAAAGCATCTCAAAAAAAAATATTCCATATTAATTATTTATAAATTAAATTCATTATACATTAATAAATAATTCATTTAATTTATTTATGAAAATTAACCTAAAACCAGTTTAAAATATTTCTAATTAATTAAAACATATTTTACAATAATATAATATTATTTAACACCTATAATTAAATATATTACAAACTAATAATGAATTATTGAAAAAAAAAATAATATTTTTCTTAAACATTCTTCTCTCATATAGGGAAGATTCCGAATTTTTTTTTTTATTTTTATAAATGAATTTATAATATTTCTACATTAGAAATATAAATAAGTATTAAAAATAAATTAAATTTTAATTCAATATTGGTCTAATTTTAAAGGTCTCAATGATATTTTTATAATAGTATATTATCTATAAATAATTTATAGTTTAACAAAATATGTAAATAAATGAAAATGAAAAAAAGGATATAGATGTAATATATGAAAATAAGAAAGGTTAAAGAAGACATTTTGTAAATCTGGTGTAATGAACAGTAACAAAAAATTTTGCTATGTTACTATTCATTACATCATTTTTACACCGAATATGTTCGCTGGAGTAGATTTTTTATACCAAAACATCAAATTAGTGTTTTGGTGTCTTCCTTGGAGATGCCTTTAGAATCTAATTTAGATGGAGAATAGAGATTACAACTAAGAATAGAAATCCTCCATATATCAATATGAATTTAGGTGAAGTACGTTGTTATGGGCTTCATATCAATGAACTTTTTGGTATATACTAAGTGTAAAGGCCCAAACTTTTATCCCCCAAATCACTATACTTTGCACAAGAGGGGAAGGACTTTTCAAATGAAAATGCCATTTTTGTTAAACTTTCTAGGTGAACTTGATTTTTGCAGCCACACACATTAGAAAGTGGCATTCAGTATCTATAGTTTATAACTATAAATAAAAAATATAGAAAGTTTTTAGTGCATGTGACTTTCAAAAAAATAATAGATTTACTTTAAAATTTTGTACTTTCATGACTAAATTCATATTTGGGTGTTACAAGTGGGCTTTGAGCTGAACTAGCAACAAATGGGAAAATTATGCATTTTTCTACCCACCAATGTTAGAGAAAGGCCTCAAACTAGCGATAGTTGGAAATTTTTACCACCCATCAAAGAAACTCTTTGGTCCATTAGGATTTCAATTACATTGAGTTGAAAACTGTAGATTTTATCAGGAAAATAAAGACTTTGGGCCGAAAAAAGTTGTGGGTTCAAGATTTGCAATTGTAATTGCAGTACTAATGGATCCAATAATGTCATTGATAAAGGGCAAACAATTTCCAAGGTGTTGATAGTTTGAGGTCTTTTCCTGACATTGGTGGGTAAATACATATCAGTTTTTGCTACTTTAGCCTAACGTTTACTAAGCGTTCATCGGCCCACATATGGATTTAGTCATCAAATGCAAAATTATTAAGTAAATCTTTTTTTATTAATAAAAATTAATATATTTTATTTTATATTGGTTATATTTTATATGGTTTATGATCTTTAAATATTGAGTGTAACTTTCTAATAGGGAACTATTTCAAAACAAAGTGGCAATTTCATTTGGAAGGCCCATCTCTCTTAAGCATGTGATTTGTTGGACATAAATTTGAGTACCTTTCATAGTAACACCTCATATTTTATATTTTTATTATTGTTATTTCAAGGAGTCACATTATTGGTGGAGATTACATAATATCAAATAATTAAGCATGACCTTAACTAGAGAGAAATTAAACATTTCAAAAGGTAGAGAACAACCTATATATTGCAGAAGTTGAACCCTCAACCGCTGGATTGGAAGGCTGCAACCTATATAAAAACACTAGTGTTTCCCAGATATTTTCAAGATCATGTATGGAACGTGGGCCTTTGGAGTATACATTAATATGGAAAAAATTATGGCACTTCATACTTTGACAGCATTCTTCGTTGATTCGAAGTAATTTCTGAGAAATTTGGCCATTTGTTATGTAAAAAAATTCATTTTTTCATCCATGAAAGGATGGATAGTGGCAATGTTATTATAAACTTATCTACTTACTTTTTTTTTTTTTTAAATGTATGCCATCCGGGACCTTCTTTTAGCGGCTTTATATCAAACATTTTCTTAAATACATCTAGATTGGTCGAAAGCTCGAAAGCTTTGCAAATCATAATAAATGTGACAATTTGTCGTATTCATTCGGGGCAATTTGTCCAACTTCAATTTCTCAGTAATCCATTATCTCAACAAACAAACAATATACTAGAAATCGCAACTCCACCTTTCGTTGTTTCCGAAAAACTGTGAAATACCCTCAAGCCACATATTAGAAGGGTATAATACAGCTCTCAGTTCACATACATCAGCCCCTTCATTAACATCATATTGCATTGGAGGTTCTAAAAAACATATCTATTTTGTCATAAGGGTAATAGCTTTGTCGGGATCAAAAGAATGAGACAAAATTTTATAGTTCCCAATTGAATACCTCCACCACCAAAAGTGGTATCGAATTTGTGATGTATAATTGAAACACGTAGTTCAGAAGAACTACCTGGATTGGAGGTTTTAAATTTTTCGTCTTTTGAGAAGCCTGCTTGGAGTACTTGGAAGGCATTTGTCTTGAACTCGACATTTTGAAACACAATCAACAAAAGTGATGTGAATTGAAGAAGAAGAAGAAGAAGAAGAAGAAGAAGAAGAAGGGATGAAGTATGCTCAGATTAGCACCCCTATGCCCAACGACTACGAGATGATGAGGTCGGTTTCGGGTTAAAGAAGGGTATGCCTATAGAAGCATTGTTCCTTGATTTCTTTGAAAATACGCCATTTTCCTCCCATTTGATTCTGGAGAACCAATAAGTATCGAGTCATATCATGATAAAACCTCCAAGAATCGTTAGCGGCCATGAATTATGATGATATTTATTCTTCAGGTAGGTCTGGTAAGCTATTGGTCCTCCTCAAGCCACTACCCGTAGTTAATATTAACTCAGATGTATGTCCATCTTATTCGAGTATCCAAACCATTGTTATTGAAAAGCTAAAAGATTTGGTCTCTTATCTCCACCCCTTTTTTTTTAACATATTTGACCTTCATCTATTGTGGAGCAGGTTATTAGAGATGATTTATGGTTACCATTTCTTGAAAGGGGAAAGTTGATATCTTTTTTGTCACTCTATTAATGATTTTTTTTTTTTTTTGGCTCAAGCTCTGCTAATGAATCTAAAGACTAAGAAAATAGAATTAGCACTATAATGAGCAGTTCACAACTTCTCTTTACAGTAGTTGGCCTAAAGATTGGAGCAGAGAAAGTGAGTCGATGGCATTACGAAACCAAGAAGGAAACACCTATTTCCAGCAAAAGAATGTTAAGAAGCCTTGAGCTATAAGAAGAGAGATAAGGAGCCTGAAAGAATTATATTTCATTTGGGGAAAAGAATGTTTAGGGAAAAGATAGGGAGAGATTAGATTTTGATTTGGGAGGAAATGAAGGATAAAATAGAGAAAAAAATATAAGAGTACAAGGATAAGCTTTCTTAACTTGTATTTTGATAATAAAAAATAACTCGAGTTTATTAGCACCTAATCGTAAGAATAGACGAAAGTATTAAAAGGCAGAATTTTTAAAAGTTAAAGTGTTAAAATTGATAGTTTTTTAGTTCGAGTGCTAAAGTGGAGAAAATGGAAAAATTCAGAGGTGTGGCATTTTTTACCCTATATATATGACATCATCCAACTTTTTTACACTGGCCTGACCGATTTGACCCAATAATCCAATAATTTGACCAATTCGAACTTCGATCTGGTTTTGACAGCATCAAGTTTCTCGACTTATATGGTCCATTCTAATATCTATCTTCAGCAATAAAATAGATATATACCCAAGTAATCAGATACTTCTCCCAATATTTAACATATTTTTCACTAAAACTACTTTCTCCATTTTTTTTACTTGTCACATTGAGGAATTTCTATGTTTTTTTACTTGTCACATTGTGGTTCCAAGATAAAATTTAATTAAAACTTTTCCTATAATACCCTCCCATTAATGAAAAATTTCAACCTTTGATTATTCTTGCAATATGGAAACTAGTGAAACAATAATGAGGCGAGAGAAAATTACGAAGCACATTCTAGTCTACACAAGAAAAAAAATGTACAATATTTCGTATTTTTTTAAATAATATAATGTCCTAAATAAGCCAAGTGAAAAAAAACAGAGGGAGTATTATTTCTTATTTTTAGAATTTTCTTCTTTAAGCATCAACCTTGTATAGTATATAACATGTTTCACTTGTTAATGTATTAGGGGCTTGGCTGTATAAAGGTCTTGTAGGCCAACAAGCCAATAAAATGGTGCATGGTTTGGCACAATTAGACTTTCCAACCTTAGGGGCCGCATGCCTTAATTTGAGGAAGTTTCTAAATTTATATGGTACATGTAATATCCTATCTTTAGCAATAAAATGGCTACAAGCTCAATCATATTACATTGAAAAAGTAAGGTTTGTTATTTGTTGTCCTTGTTTTACTGGTGCAGTCACTAAAACCCTCATTTTTCTCAAGCACTTCCTCTCTCTAATTTCCCTATGCCTCACATTTCTCTCTAGTTTCTTTCAAAATAATCTAACACAAAATTAATGATTTTGAAATTTTTTTAAATAATATGAACAAAAATATAGACATGACGAATTGAAATTACAAATTTTGATGTTAAAATAATTTTAAAAATTAAAATTTTGGAATTTATTTTACATTACCCTTGTGCACCACTAAGAATATGCCCATAGTACCCATGTGCACTACTAGTGGTTGTGCACCACTAGGGTCCATGCACATAGGCCATGGTGACCTACGGTTCGGATTACTGGTAATGTCATTTGTAACATTCTTTATAACATTTCTAATTTCATATATTTTATTAATACGACATACCAAATAAAAGTTAAACCCTAAGGAGAAAAGAAAAATTCGTACAGCGATAGAATATTACAAAAATAAATGTTACGGAGAATTTTATGAAGGATGCTACAGACGATTCTAGAAGGGTGAACTGCAAGGGTACCACATGTGCATGCCTTAGTGGAGCACAAGAGTGTGCAAAAAGGAAATAAAACATTTAAAGTTTTTTAATGTTTTCAATATTAAAATTTATAATTTTAATCATTTTTATTTATATTTTTATCCACACTAACTCAAACTACTTTAATTCATTAGGTGGAGTTAGATTTTCTCTCAATATTTATCATATCTTTCACTAAAAAATTAATAATATTTTCTCATTTCTTAAATTTTATCCTTTAAGAATTGTCCAGGACCTTCTTTACTATTTTAAAATAACTAACTTGATTTAGATTTTTCTTTTTTCTTAATAGAGAGGCTATCCATTGATATGAAATTGACCGAGGTCAGTACATCCAAAATAATTCTTAAACTTTTTCTCTACAAGGAGAAAAGTTGAGAAATCAGGAGAGACCAAGAACTACAAAACAAGAAAATAAAAAATTACACAAAGTAACAGAAATAAATTCACACTCTAGGTGGATAGAAAATACTAATACTAGTAAAATCAATAAATGCACAAGAATCTCTCTCACTATGTCTTCCTCACGATCTTCGAACCACATAGGCATGGGAAACTCAAATTCTCTATTTTTTGTAGAAGCCGCATTTTAAAAAATCATAGGCGCATCAACTATTTTGAAAAATACCTCAAGAAAACTTAGCAACTTGAAGAGGTGTCCAAATCAAGTCTAGGTAAACAAACAGCTCCAAGAAGGAGCAAAAGAAGATCCCGATCTAAAAAGAAAATCTTGAAGAAAATCATATTGAGAAAAGTTTATTGTGATTTTTGAACAAAAAGAGGTTGTGGGAACAAAAAGAAAGCATTAAAAAGGGAAATCCGATCAAGATCCGAACTCTTGCCGAAGCTATTAGACGGATATGGCTAGAGAAGAGGAAAAAGATGACTGAAACTAGTATAGAGAGAAGAGGAGAGAATGGGTGTAGAGAGAGAAGTACAAACATGATTTAGTTAGTGTAAAAAAGTATTCATCACTAATGCGTTATGTATATGATATATTCTTATTTGTAATGTATGTTACTAGAGTATGATCACTTTTTTTTTTTTTTTTTTGTAAGATCCTGTTATCTTCTCATCCTCCCCTAATACTATAGAAAAGACCTCGGATTTAAGGATTTTATATCAATTTTTCTCAAATTAATATTAGAGTATCAAACTAAACTTGTTAATTTATCATTTAGTCCAAAAATTATTAAAAAGAACTCAAAATCGAAGACAAAAAAAATATTTTTCCAGCAACACACATGTGGAGTTATATGTGTGTCATGGCCAATACCCGCAAAAGACATATAAGTGTCGTATTGAACGTTAGAATCTTCCTAAGGACACAACGAGGATTTAGTATACTATCGAAAGTACAATTCCTTTACTAAAGGAAAACAGAGAAAAACTCATGAGCTCTTCTTCACTACTCTAATTCAATGTCAACAAATAATTTTTTGATTTGAATATGTGACTAATTACCTCTCCAAAGAATTGCTCAAGCATTGCCACTACTTGACATAAATGACTCAAGCTTTGCCACTACTTGAGGACTCATACGTTATTTGACAATTGAAATCAAGTTATTACAGGAGTAATACCCAACATGCATATAATTGACAAGTTTGTAATAATGGTATTACAACGAGGGAAAAATTGGTAAAGATCCAACAACTACTAACCTACTGCTCTCTATCGCTTGTTTTCATTTCCTTCCTCGTTTCGGTGCCGCCTCATTCTCTTCTTCTCTTTCCTTCTTTTCTCACAATTTGCATCACTATGCCTTGAGGCCTTTCCCTTCCTTTATCTCTCATTCTATTCCCTTCTCTTCTCCCCTCTCTCTCTCTCTCTCTCTCTCTCTCTCTCTCTCTCTCTCATTCCCCCCCCCCGCCGCTCCCCGGCACCAATCTTTCTGGTTATTCACTTTACTAATTTCCAGTCTTTCTTTTCATATTTTCTCTTCCCTTCACTCCTTTTTCTCCATTTATTGCACACATCTCATCTATATCATTTGAATTCACTTGTTTGCATAATTTTGATCTCAAAATTGTCCATTACCTACAAAAACTTAGTATAATCTCTTTTATTAGTTAATATAATAATTATATTTTTATATATGTTAATCTAGATTATTATATATATCTGTGTGCGATGTTAATGTTGATTATTTTGTCTACGTATTTTGCATATTTAAACATGTGGTAGAAATTAAAGATTTTTTTACTATTAGTAGAATTATATCATTTTACTATAAGATTCTAAAAATTTATATTATTTTGAATTGAAGAGGTCGACGACTAATCACAAGTTCGCGACTAGAATGCTTGAACTAGTTGCCTTCATGCAATACAATTGTTATTAGTAAGTACTTCCAAATTAGCATATTTTCTTTCATATTAAACTATTATATTTACTTTTAATATAATGCTATACATGAGCTTTTGTGGCCCTCCCTTAAAAAAACTCTCGTCAACAACCAATCATATAGGTACAACAATATAGTTGTATTGTAATTATGAACTTAGATCTGTTGGATTTCGCAATCTTAAAATTTACTTAATTAAAAAAACTTATGTCTATTTAATTAAATTATTTATTAATAAGTAAAAGACACTCCAGGTCTTTTTATTTTAAAAAAAATGTCAAAAGAGAAAATAATCAATTTGCTTTGAAGTTTTTGGATTGATTATATTAAATTTTCATGTGTTTTTATTCCTTTTCCTATCAACATGACCTTTGAAGGATTTACGAGTTGGCAAAGTTTTTGTACGTACAGACACTTTTTTAATTACGAAAAATACAAATATCATGTGTACAAATCTATAAAAATTGGAAAAAAAATCTTTACTAGATTATGATTTTCTTATAAATACTAAATTATGATTCGAATATATTAAAAAAAAAAAAAAAAAGACTAACCTAAATACATTCCAAAAATCTCATGTGTACGAAATCTCTCACAAATGATAATTAGAAACATAAAATTACTAGATTTGAATTTTAATATACTAGTAATGGTACATTAAATCTTTTAGGCACGTTATTGTAAATTGCAGATCTTTTAGCAAAACAAGTGTTAATACTACAATTATATGTAATTTTCCATTTGGGGTGAAGCATTCAACCTGGCATTTAGGTGAAAATCATTGTAATGAAGTTATAATCAAATTCAGTATGGACGGACTTGTTTGGTTTGGCTGCTTTGGAATATCTGCACTTCTTCTTCTGCTAATCTCGAAGTCAGATGCCGAATAAAAGGAGTTAGTGCCTGACTTTCTATCTTCTGCTCTTTGACCTGGGCCGGTTAATAAGGATTGTAATGAATTTATATTTTTTTCTACAAAATTATTAGAAACCTAGCCAAAAAAAAATGAAGATGGGATGGATTGAAAACGTTTCTCTCTAAAAATGAGCAAAAATGAAAAAAGAATTGCCAACATTTTCTATTTTTCTATGGCTAGGGATTTCGCCTTTTTGGTACCAAGTAATGGTGCATGAAATCACAATCAAACGAATGACATCAGTTACCTAATTGTGACTACACACAGCATTACTACACCGTAACAAAACGAAAAACCATTTGTGATTTCTTATTTGTCTCATCACCTTCTTTGGCCAGTCAGGTAATATAACACAAACTCAAATTCAACATCAGTTACATTACCTCAAATTTAAGTCAGTGACTGAAGTTTTCAGTAGAAAAACTTGTAGAAATTTTATGTATGTTGTATTGATTGTCTGTAGCAAAATATTTATACAGCATTTTACAATAAACTATTTCCTATAAACCAAGAAGGGAGTTATGATTTATAACTATACAAATAATATCTTAAATGACAACTAAAGATATCTTAACAATATTATCCTAACAACATGCATTTTAACACTCCCCCTCAAGTTGGAGAATAAAGGTTATGAATAATTTTGGAACTGTATTGGGTGTAAGGCCTCCGTGGGAAGATCTACAGGCTGCGAAGCACTTTGAATGTAGACAAGAGTAATCAAACACGCTTGAAACGCATCGCATACAAAATGACAGTCGATCTCAATGTACTTATTACGTTCGTAAAAAACGGGATTAGCTGTGATGTAAATAGTAACTTGAGTGTCAGAATAAAGTGGAATAGAGTGATCCACCAGGACTTGAGGTCAATAAAGAGTTGTCGGAGCCATTTCAATTAACATAGAGTCATTATCATGGATCGGTACTCAGTTTCAGCGGAAGAACGAGAAAATGTATGTTGTTTCTTTTTTTCCAAGAAATGGGAGAACGGCCAAGGGAAATAAAATAACCAGTAAGAGAACAATAGGTAATCGGGCAGCCAGTCATAGTCACAATAAGCAAGCAGACGAAGTGGTGCATCACGCTAAAAAGAATTCCCTCGCCCGTAGCACTTTTAAGAAAATGAACAACACGAAGAGTTGTTTCCCAATGCTCTTTGCGAGGATCTGCATAAATTGGGCTAGGACATGTACAGTATAAGCAAGATCTGGGCGCGTTATGGTCAAATAGATCAACTTCCCAACAAGACGACGATATTGGTCTAGGTGAACATAGAAATCTCCAGTAGCTTTAGCTCGTTTGTGATTTGGTTCCAATGGAGTGCAGACAGGCTTAGAACCAAGCATCCCAGCTACAAAAATAATTTCCAACGCATATTTATGTTGATTGAGATAAAAACCTGTTTGGCTATAAGCAATTTCAATGCCTAAAAAATACTTGAGATGACCCAAATCTTTCATATGGAAACATGAACCCAAATATGACTTAAATTTAGCAATAAAAGCAGCACTATTACCAGAAATCAACAAGTCATCAACATAAATGAGAATGCAGAGAAAAATATTATTTGTTCTAAAAGTGAAGAGAGAATAGTCCTCATATTATTGCACAAACCCACACTGTCGGAGAGAGGCTGAAAGTTTGGAGAACCAGTATCGAGGAGCTTGATAGAGCCCATATAATAATTATCAAGATGACAAACTTGATGTGGACCGGAAGCACGAAATCCTGCAGAATGTTTCATGTAAACTTCTTTAGTCAAGTCTCCATGCAGGAAAGTGTTGTGAATGTCCAATTGATAGACTTCCCAATTTTGGGCAGCAATCACTAATAATAAGGTCCGAACAATCACCATTTTTTCCACTGGAGCGAATATTTCAGTGTAATCAATTCCCTTCTGCTGTGTATTCCCAACCACTACTAAACGTGCTTTATATCGTTCAACAGAACCATCGGATTTATACTCTATCAGGTAAACCCATTAGCTACCAAGTGCACGTTTAACGGGAGGCAATCTTGTCATTTTTCAAGTATTATTCTTTTCAAGAGCGTCTATTTCTTGCTTCATAGTAAGACACCATTCTGGAATAGAGGCAGCCTCGGAGTAATTTGTGCATTCCAAGCCTACATTGATAGTAGCTACAAAACTCCAATGTGAAAGCAAAAATTTGTCACAAGAAAGATAATAAGTTAATAGATACAAGGAAGTACCTGAAGAAACTGAAGAAGAAGGTGAAATAGAAGAGGTATATATATACTAGGAGACGACCAAACCATATGACAACTATAATCCTTTAATTTTCTAAGGGGTCGATGTGGTCTATTACTTCGATGAAGATGCACTGGTTCAACTATATTTGCTGCTCGAGGTTCACTGTCTGAAGACCCAACAGTATTAGGACTGGAATTTGCACTGGAACTTGGACTGAAATGTGTACTTGAATTTGGACTTGAACTTTCCCTGGAATTTGCAATGAAATTTCCATGATATCCAATGGATTTGGACTTGAATTTGCATGGCCCATCATGCTCCCTCCAAGTGGGCCACACTGGAATTCCCATAATTGTCCAACAATCTTAGACTTGAATTTGCATAGTCCAATATTGCTCCATCCAAAGGGCTATTGTTGATGGGTTTGTGGAAATGACTGGCCCACCGTCATTTGGAGAGAAATTCGGTTGGCCATCCATCAAGTATTGGGCCGGTCCATGTTGCTGATGAGGTTGCGGCGGTCCATCTGGAGAAGAAACACTTGCCCCAAGACTAGAAGACATATTTTGGGCTACTCCATTTTGTGAGAAAATCGGCTGCTGTGAAGGCATTTACTGGGCTCTCTCAAATTTTGAAGGACTCCCCCTTGCTGAGCAACAGTCTGACTGTGAAGAGAAGGTTACTGGTATTTCACCAAAGTCACAATTTAAATAATTTTCAGATGATGAAGCGATCTGAAACTCATGAAAAAGGAAATTTATTTTCAACGAATACAACATCTCGTGAGGTAATAAATTCATGAGTTTCTAAATCAAAACACTTCCAACCTTTTTTTCCATATGGATATCCTAAAAAACCATACTTCCGTCCCCAAGATCTAAACTTGTCTTTAGGTAACCCATGATTGTGCAAATATGCTAAACACCCAAAACTTTTTACATAAGAATAGGATGGGACTTTATTAAATAAAAGTTCAAATGGAGTTTTACCTTTCAACACGGATGAAGGAGTATGATTAATTAGATATCAGCAGTAAGTACACTTCCACCACAAAATTTAACAGGAAGATTGGCTTGGAAAAGCAAAGCACAAGCCACATTCAGAATGTGACGATCCTTATGCTCCATTCTACCATTTTGTTGGGGTGTATGAACCATTGAAGTTTGATGGAACATACTATTTTTCAAAAAATATAGTTTCAAACTTGTAAACTCTGTTCCGTTATCTGTACGCACAATGTTTACTTTTTTATGAAACTATGTATGAACCATAGCAAAGAAATTTTTCAATGTTTGTACACCTCTTTTTCTTTTGTGAGCAAAAAAATCCATACACATCTCGATAATCATCCACCATAGTTAAGAAATAATTTGCACCACAAGAAGAAAGAGTTTTATATGGCCCCCAAAGATCACAATGTACCAAATCGAACTCAGTAGTAGCATTATTTAAACTAGCTGGAAAAGTTTCACGTGTTTGTTTAGCACGCAAACAAATTGAACAATTATCCAAAGAGTCAGATTTAAAAGATTGTCCCAAAAATTGTTTAACAATAAGTTTAGAAAGGTGTCCCAAACAATTATGACATTAGGCACTAACATCAACTTCGAGTAGAATAAGCAAAATTTGTTGTCTTAGGCGAAGGTCTAAAGTAGTATACCCGTCTCTCTCTTCACCTGCACAAATATGCATCCCGAGATACGGTCCTGTAACATCAACACACTATCATTAATTATGACTACGCAATTATTTACTTTGGATAGCTGAGAGAGAGAGAGAGAGAGAGAGAGAGAGAGAGAGAGAGAGAAAACAGATTACATCGGAGTTGTGGTATAAACAGATTAATTTGGGATATAAGCAAATAGAACCCAATTCTTTATCAATAGTTTTAGAACCATTTAGAAGAGTGATAGTATAAGGAAGAGAAGGTTTTGTATTTGACAAAAAATCCCTTCTACCTGTCATGTGGTGTGGCATCCATTGTCTAAGATCCATTTTTTTATTTAGCTTACTAAAGAGAATACTATTATTTGAGGAAGAAGCTCTCTTATGATCAACCAGCATTTCAACAAAAGAACTCTATTGTTCTGGCGAAAAGCCTGGAATTCCAACAGAGGAGCTCTCTCTATGTTCTACTGCTACTTCTTTCTGTTCCACGGTGTTCTACTGAGCGTTGGACTCTCACAGCTCTTCTTGCTGGAATCTTGCAGCTACCGTGGAGCTCGGCTCACCGGAGAAGATCCAAAGACGCCTTGGCCAAACCCGATTCTTTCACCGCCGTGTCCCCTTCCTCTTTTTGTCCTTCCTCAGTCCCTGCGACCTCCAGCACCAGTCTCCTGACCTCGCTTCGACCACCGCTCCGACGACCGTTTCGGATAACCAACTAGCAGGTAACAGTTTCTTGCTTCATGGCCTTGCTTAAAACAATAAGTACAGTAGATTGAATTTTGTCCAGATTTAGGGGTTGCAAACATAACAGCTCCATTCCTAATTTATGCTTTTCTTATTAATTTTCTATGTGCTTCTTCCTTGATGATCATAGCATAAGTTTCTTAATATTTGGAATTCGTTCCATTTGCAAAATTCTTGACCGAACTCTTCCAAACATAGAGTCATCTAATCCTATGAGAAAATGGTGTACTTTATCTCCTTCTCTCTATTTAATTAATTCATTTAGCATTTTACAGGTACAATCTAGTAGTTGTTGATAGTTAATTAATTCATCCCATATTTTCTTTAACTTAGTATAATAAGCTGAAACGGACATACCAGATTAGTTGCAATTTACTAATGCTGTCTTAAATTCATGTTTGGCACATTACCTGACATACACCGCTCTTTTAAATCGGCCCATAATTCGTCACACCTTTCTGCATATGACATTGTGGTTCTTAGACTAGGTTTGATGGTATTTAAAATCCATGACCATACCATGGTGTTGATAGTCCACCACTCTTCTTCCTTATTAGTGCCTTATTTTGGCTTTGGAATTAATTCTCCACAAAGCCCAGCTTTTTCTTTGCTCGCAATGCCAAACGCATTTCCTTTACCCATTAATCATAATTCTCCTCCTTAAATTGCACTTGAGCAAGAATCAAGTGTGGATTGTATGAGGATACTAGATGATATGCATCCTTTCGACTATTATCATTAATCTGATCATCGTCTTCGATGACAGTTGCATCAACATGTCTTGTGCCACCCATCACCAAAAGGGGAATGATTATGGCTCTGATACCATGAAGTTTTCAGTGAAAAAACTTGTAGAAGTTTTCTGCAGGTTGTATTGATTGTCTGTAGCAAGATATTTATGTAGCATTTTACATTAAACTATTTCCTATAAACCAGGAAGGGAGTTATGATTTACAGCTATACAAATAATATCTTAAATAATAACTAAAGATATTTTAACAACATTATCCTAACAACATACATTTTAATAGTGACTGAGAAAGGAGATTTCTGTGAACTCGTCACTAACTCAAGACTGAGGTAATAACCAACACACCTAAACACAAAAAGAAAAATGTGCCAAAGTGAGTTAATAATTTAGGAAAAATTCAAATTATAATTCCAATCATAAGTGGGAACATGTATCCCTTAACTTTCAATAACCAGATAATGAGGACGATGAGGCTAATACAAGCCAATGGGTCCATACCTTACATATGAACTACATCTATGAGAAAAATTTTCATAATAAAGTGGTGTTTATAAAAAACTCCAAGCACCATGTGGTCTTTATTAAGCCACATCACTCCTTTGGTTATTCTTGTATCCAATTATAGAAACAAGAACAACCAAAAGGGTGATGTAGCTTAATACAAGCCACATGGTTCATAGGTGAGGACATGGACCTAATCCATGACATAATTTTCCACGCTTATATCGCTATTTTGATAAAAAAATATTAGAAGATGGTGATGAATTTGAAACATTTTTTCTCCTAGAAAAGAGAAGAAAAAAAAAGAATTGCCAAAGTTTTTCATCCTGCAAAAGTAATAATCATATAATCACAATCAGACGAACGATCTCTTCAAGTGATTTTGACAACATGCACCATACTACACTAAAAAAAGTGAAAAAGCTTTCGTGATTCCTTATCCTTATCATCATTTTCCTTCTCTTCCTAGGTTGCTTCACTACTAAGAAGTGAGTAACGTAATCAACGCGCTGAAACGTTTAAGTGCGTCGATTACATTACCTCACTTTACAGTCAATGATCAAGGAAGAAGAATTTATGTGAATTTGTATTCATAAAAAAAATTTCTTTCTGTTTGGGTGAGTAAGTTATTACCTCACATTTTAATCAACGATCAAGGAAGAAAAATTTGAATCTCTCAGTAGTGAGGTAATAACTAACACGCCAAAGCAAAAAAAGAAAAAGTTGAACAGATATTCTCTTCCCTTTCTCTACTCAGCATTGAGACAGTACCAGCCGACGCGCAGAATTGGAAAAGTCCATAAACTATTTTATCTTTTCTAGCCAGTTTCTATTTTTATTTTTCGCTATATATATACATATATATATATATATATATGAGAGTGTCCTCACTTAGAGAGAATTCTACATACATAAAAGTTTTAAGGATCAATATTGGCCAAATAAATTGGATAATAGATGATAGAATTGCCAATATACAGAAAACGTAATTCTTATACTTGTGCAAATATTTCTTCTATTAAATGATACTTTTTTCCTATATTAGTCCAATTAATTGGTTAAATATTGATTCTTATATCATCACTCTTTTACTTATATATATATATATATATATATATACACAACACACGAGTGCACACACACATAAACACAAATATATATATATATATGTGTGTGTGTGTGTGTATTTGTGTGTTTGTGCATGCGTGTGTGTATATATATAGTCATTTATTTCAGTTGCCGACAAATATCTACGCACGTTTTACTAGATGAAAATTGGATCTTTACTTGTTTCGCCACAATAAATTTGACCAACTCTCAAAGCTATGTCATTAATGTTTCGCCATTTGGAGAGCTAATATTCTACTATATATATATATATATATATACATATTGCTACATAATCCATCATTTTCTCAGTTCTATCTTGTTACCTATCTACTCTAATCATGCCTGAGATTTGTTACTTGGTAAACATATACTTTACCGAAATTCTTCTCCGACACCCAACTCTACATTCCTGTGTTCGCTTCAGTATAAAGAGACATTGAGTCGTTGTAGTGTGCCTTCACTTTACCTTGCGTCTAAGCCGTTCTCGTGGCATTTTCTTTTCTGATTCCTGCTACTACCTAGGTGAATTTTTAAGAGCTCTTGATGCACCATATGTTTTGCAGTATTCCACCTTTTACATCATGATGCATCGCTATGATTCTATGCAAGGCCCCTTATATGTTTTGTGCAAAACTACATTGTGAACTTTTTAATTTATTTTCGTAAAGCACGGGACATATTCGCTCATTTGGACAACCATACTCTTAGAGACTCACATGTTGATGGATCCGAGTCGGAACTAATGAGTCCTGAGCTTGAAGATTTAGGACCAAAAGGGTTTATATTTTTTTATTATGAAACGTTGATAGTTCAACATTGAAGATTATAATAGACTGGTTCCTTGTGCGTTATGAGTATCTATGCAAGTTATTGTTTCTGCTTTTATCAAGAATTGTTTTTTTAATCCATCTGGACTTAAATGTTTGCATACCCCTCATATACAATCGGTGTGCTCTGTAAGCATTGCAAACACTGTCGTGTGCACATGGTATCCTCGTGCACCACTAGGATATGTACACACAATATATGCACGTGCACATGCCTTAAGTGGTGCACAAGATCGTGTAAATTTTTTTTAAAAATATTAAATTTTTAATGTTTTCAATATTAAAATTTATAATTTCAATCATTTTTATGACTCACTTTTCTAAAAAAAGTGCTCAAGCTTTGCTGATACTCGACATAAATGACTCATACATTATTTGACAATTGAAATCTAGTTATGTAATAATATTGTAGTCATTATTAAAATTCATATATGAGAGTAATATCCAATATGAGCATAAACAAAAAATTTGAAATAAAGATATTACAACAAGGGCAAAATTCGTAAACATCCAACAATCCTATTAACCTACTCCTCTCTATCACTTCTTTCCATTTTCTCCTTCTTTTCGGTGCCGCCTCATTGTCTTCTTCTCCTTTTTAACTTTTCTCCCAACCTACATCGCAACACCTTGTGTCCTTTACCTTCCCTTGTCCTTCTCTTCCATTTTATTCCCTTCTCCTCTCTCTTGATCTCTCCACGGTCTTCCCGATCATTCTCGTTTCTAATGTTCTTAACTTCATTTTCATTTCGTCTCTTGTGTACATTTTATCTATATAATTTTAAGTTGTTTGTTACATAATTTTGATCCCAAAATAATTATTTATCACCTTCGCATTATAATCTCTTTTATTTTACTAATAAAATAATTATTTTTTTTATTTGCTAATTTGAATTACTGTACCTATTTCCTCGTACGATAATGTTAATCATTTTTATTTTAGTCTTATGTATATTTAAAAAGATGATAGCAATTAAAATCGTTTCTACCCTTAGTAGAATTAAATTACTTTATAATAAGATTATACAAAACTTTATTATTTTCAAATGAACAATTTGTCTTTATAGCCCTAATCACAAGTTCACAACTAGGATGCTTAAACTGATTCCCTTCACGCTATGTAATTGTAATTCGTAAGCAATTCCAAATTTGTCTTTTTAATTAGCTGGTTTTTTTATATTAATTACTACATTTATACATGATTTTATGATACTACCTTCTAGAAACTCTTGTTGGCAGCCAATAATAGGTACAAGTACAATATTATAGTTGTTATTGTACTTATGAACTTAGATCCATACAATTTAGCAATCTTAAATTTTCTTAATAAAAAAATTATATGTATATTTAATTAAATTATTTATTAATAATTAAAAAAATTTCTAGTTTTTTTAAATTTCAAAGATAAAATAGCCAATTTGTTTTTTGAAGTTTTGGACTGCTTACATTAAATTTCCATTAGTGCTTTATTCACTTTGCAATCAACATGATCATTGAAGAACTTAAGCATTGGCAAAGTCTTGTCGGGATTTTTCTAACTATGCTTTAACCCAATACTTGCAAGTGCACAAGATCAATGTAATATAGAAGTATTAGGGTATCGAATTACAGAGAAATGCTTGATTATTTAAATTACTATCTTCCTAAATTAATTTTATAAAAAGAAAAACCAATTTATAAGATCTAAAAATTATACCTATATTTAATCAAAACTAATGAATTAAAACTAACAAGAGATTAAAAAATGATTTAAAATCTTGAATCCACCGCTAACCTATATAACAATGATTTAATCTATTTTTTTAAAAAAAAATTAAACATTTATGCTACAAGCTTTAATTCACTAAAAAATATATTGTATTTAAATGCATGACATAATCCATCTAACCATTAGCATTACCTATTCATAAAAAAATTAGCCTGAACTATTCAATTCTAAAACCCACAATATATTTGTCAAAATCATATATCTCTCATACTCAAATAATTATTCTACAAAAACAATCACCAAAAATTAATTGCATCAAACCAAAAACATCTCAAAATATGCAATCCGATAAATAAAATAACAAATCTCCCAAAATAAAATAAACCACAATCACCTGTCTACGGTTTCATCAAGATTTAATAAAAGAGAAAGAAGGAACCAATTTGTTTAAGAAAATCATGGCTTTCTCCAACCGAAGTTGCTGTTAGAATTTTTGTGCTGCGTTTGGAAATTCTGCTGCAGTGCACACAATTTCTGCTTGTTTTGCGGCTTCAAATTGCTGTTGATTACTTCTGGTTTCCGCTATGGACAGCAGCTACTTCTGTACAGCTATCTGCTTCATCTGCTGCCGTTGTTGCTCCTTTAATTTCTGCCGCAACTGCTGCGCTTCTTCTGCTGTTGCTGTTTCTGTGTGGCTCCCGCCGCCCCCAGCTCTCTTCTCCTCCTCTTTTATTCTCATTTTTTCCCTTCTACGCCGCAGCTGCTTCCTCTTTTATTTATTTATTTTTTTTTTTTGCAGCCGCCTTTTCCTTTCCCTTTTCTTTTCGGTTTTTCGGCTGCCCTTCTCCTCCTGGGCCGCCTTTCTTTCTTTCTTTTTTTCCACTTTCTGCCCTTGCGGTGGGCCTTTACTTGTGGGCTGTCCGTTTTATTATGGACCCTTCCTTATATGTGGGGCTTCTTTCTCTTTATCACCTAAATAAAATAATTTAAATATAATAAGATAAATAAATAGTTTTAAAGGTTAATAATTAAAACTTAATGTGTTTATTTGTAAAAAAAAATGGACTCTATCAAAGTTTTACATACATGGACACTTTTCAATTACAAATATATAAATATCAAGTGTACAAATATATAATTAGTGATAACTAGAAACCAAAAAATAATAATAATCTTTAGTAAATTATGATTTGAATATATATATATATATATGTGTATATATATTATATATTTGTATGTGTGTCAAGTCAATTATTTCACTTGCCTAGAAATATCTACACACATTTTATTAGATGGCAAATTGTATATTTACATGTTTCGCCAAAATAAATGTGACCAAGACTCGAAGCTATGCCATTAATGTTCAGTCAGTAGGGGTGCTAATATTCTACCATATATATGCAACTAATTGCTATAGACACCATTGTTCCGTTATTTCTATCTTATTACCTTTCTACTATTTCTAATCATGCTTGAGTTTCCTCACTTGATAAACATGTACTTTGACAAAATTCTTCTCTACATCCCTGTGTTCTCTGGCATATAAAGGGACGTTAAGTCATTTTAGTGCACCTTCGCTTTACCTTACGTCTAAGCTGAACTCACGGCATTTTTTTTAATTTTTCGCTCCTATCTACGCGTCTTTCTAAGAACTCTCGATGCAATGTATATTTTACGGTATTCGACCTCTTACTTAATGATGTGTCACCACGGTTTTGTGCAAGGCCGCCTGATACGTTTTGTGCAGAAGCCCATTGTGAACTTCTTTTCAATTTTCTATGAAGCTCAAGATATCTTTGCCTATTTTGACAATCATACTCTTTTGGACTCACATATTGGATCCAAGTGGGAACTGATGGGTCTTGAGGTTTAAGATTTAGGACCAGAAGGATTTATTGTTTTTTATTAGGGAAAGCTGGTGCTTCAACATTGAAGATTATAATATATTGGTTTCTTGAGCGCTCTGACTCTCTATGCAAGCTATCATTTATGCTTTTATCAAGAATTGTATTTTTTACATTCATCGAGACTTAACTTTTTGCATGCTTCTCACATAAAATTGAAGTGCTAGTAAGCGATTGCTAACATTGTCCCATGCATGTGGTATCCTTGTGCACCAATAGTGTAAGTGCACACAGCACATGCACATGCACATGCACGTGCTTTAGTGGAGCACTAAGTTGTGTAAATTTTTTTCAAAAATATAAAAAAAAATTTTATTGTTTTCAATATTAAAATTTATAATTTCAATCGTTTTTATTGATGTGACTTACCTCTCCAAAAAAGAGCTCAAGCTTTGCTAGTAATTGACATAAATGATTCATGCATTATTTGACAATTAAAGTCGAGTCATTTTATAATGTTTTAGTCATTATTAAAATTCATACATGAGAGAAATATCCAATATGCACATAAACAAAATGTTTATAATAATGTTATTACAACAAGGCCAAAATTGGTAAAAATCCAACAATCCTATTAATCTACTCCTCTCTATCGCTTCTTTTCATTTCCTCCCTCCTATCGGTGCCGCCTCGTCTTCTTCTCTTTTTTCTTTTCTCACAACCTACATCACTATACCTGGTGGCCATTTCCTTTCCTTCCGTTCTCTTCCATTTCATTCCCTTCTCCTCTTCTAGATCTTTCCAATCATTCGCTTTTCTAATCTTCTTAACTTCATTTTCTCCGTCAATTGCACACATCTTATCTATATCATTTTAAGTCGCTTGTTTGCACAAATTTGATCTCGAAATTATTTATCACCTTCGCAAAGTTAGTATAATCTCCTTTATTTTGAAAATATAATAATCATATTTTTTGTTTGCTAATCTAATTACTATATGTATTTCTTTGTGCAATGTTAATGTTGATTATTTTATCTGTCTTTTGTATATTTAAATAGGTGGTAGCAATTAAAGTTATTCCTACTGTTAGAATTAGTAGAATTAAATTACTTTACTACAAGAATATACAAAACTCTATTATTTTCAAATTAAGAATTCCTCTTTATACCCAAGTTCACAACTAGGATGCTTGAACTATTACCCTACATGCAATGCAGTTGTTATTGGTAATTCTAAATTTGCTTTTTAAATTAGCATATATATTCTTTTATATTAACTACTACATTTAATTTTAATATATATACATGATTTTTTATGGTGCTACCTTCAAGAAACTCTTGTTGGTAGCCAATAATAGGTACGAGCACAACAATATAGTTGTTATTATACCAATGAGGTTAGATCTATACAATTTTGCAAACTTAAATTTACTTAATTATTAAAAAATTATATGTATATTTAAATTATTTTTTAATAAGTAAAAGACATTCATAGCTTTTTAAAATTCAAAAGAGAAAGTTGTCCATTTATTTTTTTTTTTAAGTTCTCGATTGCTTATTAAAATTTCACGTGTGCTTTTATTTATTTTTCTATCAACATGACCTTTGAAGAATTTATGAGTTGGCAAAGTCTTTATATATATATATATATATATATATATGGACATTTTTCAATTACAAAAAATACAAATATCAAGTTTCTAGATCTATAACTAGTGATAATTAGAAAAATAAAATAAAATCTTCACTAAATTATGATTTGAATACATACATATATATTTACACACATTTTACTAAATGGAAAATTGTACCTTTACATGTTTCTCTACATTAACTGCGATCAACATTCGAACCTATGCCATTAATGTTCTGCCAGTAGGAGTGCTAACATTCTACCATATATATGTGACTTGTTGCTACAGAAACCATCAGTTCTATCTTGTTATCTTTCTATTATTTCTAATCATACCTGAGTTTCCGCACTTGGTAAACACGTACTTTGCTGAAATCCTACTCTAGTACCCTACTCTGCATCCCCGTGTTCACCGTTATATAGGGGGACATTGAGTCATTGTGGTGTGCCTTCGCTTTCCCTTGCACCTAAGCCAAACTCATGGTGCTTTCTTTTCTGAATTTCGCTCCTATCTATGCATCTTTTTTAGAGCTCTCGAAGTATCATATGTTTTGTGGTACTCTACCTCTTCATGACGCATCGCTACAGTTCTGTGCAAGGCCGCCTGATGCGTTTTTTGCAGAACTGCATTGTGAACTTTTTTTTATTTTATTCCTATGAAGCTCGGGATATCTTCACTCATTTGGAGAACCATACTCTTATGGACTCGCATGGTGTTCAATATGAGTTAGAATTGATGGCTCTTGAGCTTGAAGATTTAGGACCAGAAGGATTTATTGTTTTTATTATGGAAAGTTGTTTGTTCATCATTGAAGATTATAATAGACTGATTATAATAGACCATCTACAAGTTATCATTTTTTCTTTTATCAAGAATTGTTTTGTTTTACATTCGGGACTTGACTTTCTTCATGCCTCTCACATACAATTGGCATGGTCTATAACCAATTGCTAACATTGTCCTATGCACATCGTATCCCTGTGCACCACTAGTGTCCGTGCACACAGTGCATATATGTGCATGTGCCATAGTGGTGCACAAGATTGTGTGAATTTTTTTCCAAAAATTATTAAATTTTTTTAATGTTTTCAATATTAAAATTTATAATTTCAATCATTTTTTTTATATTTTTATCCACACTAAACTCGAACTACTTCCAATCATTAGTTTGAGTAGGATTTTTTAGAGAGCATGTGGAAATGAAGAAATAATATGTTAATTAGATGGTTGCACTAGTAAAACATGGTTTTCAATTAGCAAACCCCAATTGATCATATTCACATATTTTGCTCAATTTTTATCATATCTTCCACAAGAAATTAGCTATATATACCAATAAACTAATCTCGTTTTTCTATTCATATCAAAAAAACTTTTATTACAAACATTTATACCTATAAATTATTTACAACTCTGCACGTATAAAAAATCATACTCACCAGTGATTTTTTCAACTTCTTTTTTTGGCATGCCCTTGCACAGGAGCGAAGCCAAACTCCAATATCTAATGGGGCTGAAATTCAAATGTAAAAATTTAATTTTACAAAATAATATTGAATTATTATTTTTTGTACTTAATAACTTAGTTTTAATTAATTTGGGGTCAAATTAGAAAAAAAATGTTAATTGTAATACAAAATATATAAATTATTTGACACTATAAAATTTTTAAAAAATTGTTAGGGATAAAATGACATAATTTACTAATTTAAATACAAACTAGACAAATTATATATACTATATAAAACTAAAAAATAAAATTGCCCCAATATACTGGGTCAGGAGGTTACTCTGACCTCAAGACCCGACAAATCAACTTCACCAATTACAAGCACTTGCTAGAAAATGATGATCAACCTCAGTTTTGTGAATCAGGATTCATTACAAGCACAAAGCACACCAATCATTTTTTTCCCGAGGAGGAAGTAAGTAATATATTACACTCCGACAACACATGAGATCAAACACAAATGATTCATTCTTCTCAAGCAACAGCTCAAAAATAAGGGAAGTAAAACTTCTAATTCCCTTAGTTACACTATGTTCTGTAAACTTGATTACAAGTTTTATAACCCCCTAATTATATAAAAATCTAATATTTTCACCCTAAATTGCATTCAAATATGTAACTCTTCTTGAAAGGGACTCGTAGCAATTGACATAATTTCATATATGTCAATATTAAAGGAGGAAATAATGATAGAATATGGATTTCACCCTTATAGAAGACTTTTGGAGTCCCACATGGAAACTCCATAAGTCCTCTTAGGGCTTCACTCTCTATAAATAAGGTACGCTTTCCACCTCCTCTACACACACTCTTAAACTTTTGGAAATTAGCCTCTAAGTTTGGACCCTACCTTCAATAGTTGGTACGGACTTAAGCAGCATAGTAGCCCACCTATTTGTCATTGGTAAGAAATTCTAAATTTTCCTTTTAAATTAGCATATATGTTCTTTTATATTAACTACTATATTCAATTTTTATATAGTGCTATACATGGTTTTTTATTATAGTACTACCTTCACGAAACTTTTATTGGTAGCTAAACATAATTACAAGTACAACAATATAGTTATTATTATACATGAGCTTAGATTCATACAATTTAGCAATTTTTAATTTATTTATTTAAAAAAATTATGCATATATTTAATTAAATTATTTATTAATACGCAAAAGACATTCCTAGTTTTTTTTAAATTCAAAAAAGAAAATAGTCAATTTGTTTTTTTGAAGTCTTGGGTTGCTTACATTAAATTTCCATTAGTGCATTTATTCATTTTTCGATCAACATGATTTTTGAATAGCTTATGAGTTGGCAAAGTCTTTATATATATGGATACTTTTTCAATTTAAAAAAAAATACAAATATCAAATGTATAGATCTATAATTAGTGATAATTAGAAACCAAAAAAAATTTAAACCTATACAAAATTATGATTTGAATTCAGTAAATAAAAAACTAATCTAAATACAATCTTTAAATCTCTTGTGTACAATCTCAAAAATGATAATTAAAAACACAAAAATTACTAAAATTTGAATTTGACTATAGTAAAGGTGAAAAGTTCAGTTTATCTTGAATATATCACAATTTCTAGGTTCATCTTTTTAAATTGTAGACTTTTCAAAAAAACAAGTTTTAAGGATACAATTGTATGTAATTTTCTATCGAAAGTAAAGTTTTCAAGTTGACATTTAGGTGACATATGTTGTTACACACTTAGAATCCAATTTAATATAGATTTGAAATAGATTTACATGAAGTAAACGTCAAATCCAATTTGGTGTAGAGTTAACACCAAATTGATTTAGGGCATCTCCAATGTATGCACCAAAATTTTACACCAAATTTGGTGTAATAGGGAATATTCTCAACATTTTTCTACATCAAATTTTTATGCACTAGAACGTTACACGCCAAATTTGGTGTGAAGCATCTCAAAAAAATATTCCATATTAATTATTTATAAATTAAATGGATTTACATTAATAAATAATTCATTTAATTTATTTTATGAAAAATAACATAAAACCAACTCAAAATATTTCTAATTAATTAACACATAGTTTACAATAATATAATTTTATTTAACATATATAATTAAAATTATTACAAACTAATAATAAATTATTGAAAAATAAACATAATATTTTTATTAAACATTCTTCTCTCAGATAGGGAAGATTCTGAAATTTCATATTTCACTATTAATTTTCTGAATCTTTACCATCATCTGAACCTATAATATAAAAGATAAGACAAGATAAGAAAAATATTTTTACATATTAGATTAGATTATATTGATCTCAACCATTCATTGATATTCTTATATTTTTAATAATAAAGATATAATAAGTTAAGGAAAATCTTGTCACAATATTTAGACTAGATTACATTTATTTGAACTGATAATTGGTATTCTTATATTTACTTTCATATAGACCGTCTATTGGTTTTCTTATTTTTTTTAAATATTTATAAATGAATTTATAACATTTATACATTAGAAATATAAATAAGTATTAAAAATAAATTAAATTTTATATTCAATATTGGTCTAATTTTAAAGATCTTAATGAGATATTTGTAATAATATATTATATATAATTTATAATTTAACAAAATATGTAAATAAATGAAAATTGAAAAAGGATATAGAAGAAATATATGAAAACAAGAAAGATTAAAGAAGACATTTTGCAAATTTGGTGCAATGAACAGTGACACAAAATTTGCTGTGTTACTTCTGTTCATTACATCATTTTTACACCAAATATGTTGGCTGGAGTAGATTTTTTATATCAAAACACTAAAATTAGTTTTTTTGGTGTCTTCCTTGGAGCTGCTCTTAGAATCTAATTTAGTATAGAGAATAGAAATTACGACTAAGAATAGAAATCCTCCATATATCTATATGAATTTCAAAATGAATTTAGGTGAAGTATGATGTTATGGCTTCATATCAATGAACTTTCTGGTATATCCTAAGTGTGTATATATATATATATATGGATTAGGAGATTTTGGTATGAAAAAGCCCAAACTTTTATCCCCAAATCACTATACTTTGCCCAAGAGGGGAAGGACTTTTCAAATGAAAATACTATTTTTGTTAAACTTTATAGGTGAGCTTGATTTTTGCAGCCACATACATTAGAAAGTGGCACTCAGTATTTATAGTTTATAACTATAAATAAAAAATATAGAAACTTTTTAGTGTATGTGACTTTCAAAAAATAGATTCCTAGAACTTTAAAATTTTGTACTTTCATGACTAAATTCATATTTGGGTGATACAAGTGGGCTTTATGCTTAACTAGCAAAAAAATGGAAAATTATGCATTTTTCAACCCACCAATGTTAGAGAAAAGACTCAAACTAGCGATAGTTGGAATTATTTACCATCCATCAAAGAAACTCTTTGGTCCATTAGAATTTCAATTACAATTGCAATTGCAAATCCTGAACTCAAGAAAAGTTTTGGTCCATTTTTACTTTTCTTCCAGTAAAGTTACTTTTTACGATAGTTCAAGGTTTCAATCCTCTTTGTTGTGTTGTGAAATGTGTAAAATTATACCATAACTTATTAAGATTAGACTTTAAAGCATTTTGTAAGTTGTACCCTTAAATATCGGGTGTTTTTCAATGGTATATAAGAATATAATTTTTTTTTTCAAATATAAAAGTCTCTCCATTCAAATTTAAACATCTACATTCAGAAACAAACTAATTCATCTGATTAATAATGTAAGATGCTAATTTTACTTATCATCAAAGACTCATCATCATGAGCATCCCAAATCAAAGAAACATTTAATATTGAACGAAATGGTGACATTTATATTCAAATTAGAAAATATGAATGTAACTAATAAGTAAAATGAAATTTTCAAGAAAGAAATACATTGTTCGAATTTAAAACCAATCAAAATAAAGCATGGACAGACATTGAGTTGAAAATGTAGATTTTATTAGAAAAAAAAATAGACTTTGGGCTGAAAAAAGTTGTTGGGTTCAAGATTTGCAATTGTAATTGTAATACTAATGGATCCAATAATGTCATTGATAAAGGGCAAACAATTTCAAAGGTGTTGATAGTTTGAGGTCTTTTCCTGATATTGGTAGGTAAATACATATTAGTTTTTGCTACTTTAGCCTAACGTTTACTAGGCGTACGTCGGCTCACATATGGATTTAGCCATCAAATGCAAAATTCTTAAGTAAATTTTTCTTCATTAATAAAAGTTAATATATTTTATTTTATATGGTTTATATTTTATATGGTTTATGATCTTTAAATATTGAGTGTAACTTTCTAATGGGGAACTATTTGAGAAGAAAATGGCAATTTCATTTGGAAGGCCCATCTCTCTTGAGCATGTGATTTGTTGGACATAAATTTAAGCTCCGTTCATGGTAAAGCCTTATACCTTATATGTTTATTATTGTTATTTTAAGTTACGATTTTTATTTTTTTATTAAAAAAGTGCCACACTGTCGGTGACAATTACATAATATCAAACAATTAAGCATAACCTTAACTAGAAAGAAATTAAACCTTTCAAAAGATAGAAAACAACCTATATATTGCAGAAGTTGAACCCCCCACCTATGGGTTGGGAGGCCACAACTCCTTTTACTTTGACAAGGCCTCATCATCTCAAATTACGAACTGTTAGGTCTATGTCTGTTTTTAAGAAAAAAGATAAAATTAGGCTCATGTACTTATGTTAGAAAAGCTCTACAACTTTATTTACATAAGAACATGAGACTAATTCTTTTCAAAAAGTAGATTAACTAAATTTCTTTTTTGGAATAGATTAGCTAAAATTAATATATACAATATATAAAAATATATGTGCAGTGTTATTTTTTTTATAGTAAACAGAAATTGTATTAATTAAACATGTCTGTACTAAGGGCAGAAGCGATACAATCCGAAATTTGCCCTGATCAGAGAATAGAGTGAGCTAAAGTACTAGCAAATAGTGCTATGAGACCTTAGACATTATTAACAAGCCCATAAAAGTGTTACATAAAATAGGTATTTTAAGAATAAAACAAGTTAATAGTACTATTAAGGCTTATCTTTTTAAACTTGATAGTAGTTAAGTAGTTTCTGAAAACAAAAATAGTAATGATAAGAAAAAATTTTAAATATGTTTCAAAATAAAATGTAATTTAATTAAATTACCTCAATTGAGGGTGCTTAAATGGTTTAAAGCGTCTTTCTTTATACGACACATCTCATAATATTTTTATTTATAAATTTACAAAACTAAAAAGCAACTTTAAAAAATAAGAAGAATAGTGATATAATTTAACACATGTTAATGAGTTTATGTCTCTAAATATAAACTGAATATATATCAATTTTTTTCATAATAAGGTGTATTCATATAATTTTTTTCTAAAAAAATACTAGATACCTAGCAAAAAAAATTAGAAGATGGGATGAATTGGAAATATTTTCTCCCAAAAAAGAGAGAAAAGAAATTGCCAATGTTTTCCATTATGCAAAAGTAGCAGTGCAGGTAATCATAATAAAACAATGACATCACTTCACCTGATAGTGACAACACGCACCATTATTGGATCGAAACGGTATGAAAAACTTTTCGCGGCTCCTTATCCATATCATCACCTTCTTCGGCTAGTTAAGTAATGTAACACATAAGGATGGAAAAATACTCACAAAAAAGAGGGAATTTGTCTCGTCCTATCCCGAACAGGACAGGAATTCTCCGACTTTAATTGAGGGTAGGATAGGAATGGGACAAATAAAGCAGAGATGAAACATGAAATCTCATTTTGTCTCGTCCAATGTCCATCATATCCCGTCCCATCCCCTTTTTAGTCCCTTCTCAATCCCATCACTATAAATATTTAATTCGTTTATTAGTATTATTACTTTACCTATTTCATAATACAAAATTTTTTTCAAAGCTTTTCTAGTTAACAATACAAGTATTTTTATAAATTTCAATAATTAATTATAAAATTCTCTTATGGGCTAAATGGGGACTTTTAGTCCCGTTTTCCCGTAGGGTTAAATAGGGATTTTTCTTCCCGTTTTTCTAGTTGGGGATGGGACAAGGATGGGATTGATTTTATCCCCACCAAGACGAGGATGGGAATTTCCGACATAATTTTAAACGAGATGAAATGGGAATTGGATATGATATAAAGTAGTGGAACGGAGATGATATCCTTGATTCCCGTCCCAATTACCACCCCTAGTAACACACATTGAATTCAATGTCAGTTTCACTACCTCACATCTAAATTAGTGATTGAGGAAGAAGAATTTATGTGAACCCGTCACTAACTCAAGATTGAGATAATAACCGACACACCAAAATAGAAAAAGAATAAGTCTCTATGTGAGGTAATAATTGAGGAAAAATTCAAATTATAAATCCAATCATAAGAAGGGTGAGAATATGTATTCCTTAGCTTGTAATAGTTAAATCACCCTATATTACATATCGGGCTAATGTGGCTTAATACAAGTCAATAGGTCCATGCCTTACATGTAAACTACATCCATAACAAATTTTTCATAATGAAGAGGTGTTTATATCATTCTTTTCTATATAATTACTAAAATATTGTGGTGAACTGGAAACAATTTTTCTCCTAAAAAAAGAGGGAAAAAAAAAAAAAGAATTGCCAAAGTTTTTCATTCTACAAAAGTAACGGGTATATAATCACAATCAAATGAATGATCACTTCATCTAATTTTGACAACACATATCGTTACTACATCGAAATGAAACGAAAAAGATTTCTTGATTCCTGATCCTTATATTCACCTTTTTCCTTTTCTTCAGTCGATTACTGCTAAGAAGTGAGTAAAATAATCGACTCACTAAAACGTTTCAGCGCATCAGTTTTATTACCTCACTTCTAAGTCAGTGATCGAGAAAGAAGAATTTCTATAAATCAGTATTCATAAAAAAGTTTCTTTTTTTGTTTGGGCAAGTCATTTATTACTTCACTTTTGAATTAGTGATCAAGGAAGACAAATTTTTGCAAAATGGATATCTATATAAATTTTTCTTCCCCTGTACTCACTTAGTAGTGACGTAATAATCGACATCTTGAAATAGAAAATAAAAAGTTGAACCGAAATTCTCTTCCCCATGATTCTTCTCCTTGTCATTGAGGTAATAACAATCGACACGCGTTGTATTACCTCAATAGGTGTGCGGTGGTGACTGTATGAATCTCCCTCATGGATAACGAGTTCTCTGAATTTATGTGGACTTTTCCGATTCTTTTGTCATTCCTCTCCTGAACATTGAGGTAACAACAATTGACGCGTAGAATTCAAAAATTTTCAAGAAAATTAAAAGAATTCGTTATCCATGAGGGAGATTTAGACAATCACCACCGCATACCTATGCGCTTACCAACCATATCCCTGAATAAAGTAAAAACTTCTCATCACCGACCCACCCACCACTTCACCTTCTCTATCCCATGTAACCTTTACTGTCAAACTTTGTAACGTATATTAGGCCCCGGCCACCTCTTCCACCTCTCTATCCCATGTAACATTTACAATCAAACTCTGTAACTTATTTTGGACCCCACATTTAATGATAGGTGCCAGAGAAATGAGTCAGACACCTTACCAAGTCACCAGGAGGAATCCTTGGTTTTTAATTTTCTTTAAAAACCAGGGATTCCATATGGTGACTTGGTTGGTTGCAGAATTTGAGTAGAATTTTAGTTTGAGTTTAGTATGGATTTTCTTTTATAATTCATGAAAGGTGACTTATTGTGAGAGAAAATATGGGTTATAAAATTGAACTAAGTTATGGGTACGTTTGGTTTAGCTTAATTTAGTTTCCTTACCACTACTATTATTACTTACTCCTAATTTAAATTATTTGTCGCTTAAATAAACTTTTTTCGTTTTATTTATTTGTTGTTTGTTTATTTATTTATTTATTTATTTTGGCTATGTAACTGATATGGTGATACAAACTGCTTGAGTATGCTCCCTCTGTTCAAGATTTTTTTATTTTTAAAAACTAATTGTGGATGAAAAGTATAGAACTTATGACTATAAGATGTTGCTAAAGTTAATTGTTGATTTGGTGTTTCGTTGTAATCAGGAGGAAATTATTTTGAATATGCTTTCTTGGAGGATTGGAATATAAAAACAAGAAAATTTTTGTAAAAGCTTAACTCATGTGAGATATAATATTCAAAGAGAGATAAAGAATGTTTATCATATTAGTACCCACTATTAAATTTCATTGATGTTTTTTTTTTCCTTTATTAAAAATGAGTTAGAGTATATAGTTTTTTTTTTTTTTTTTTTGTTCTTTTATAGAAGATTTGTGATATGTAATTGATACTCACATGTGCAAACATTTTTATATTTCCATAACTTTAAATTATTATCTCTACTTATTATATTTAATTTTTAAAATTTATGTTATGTTTCCATAGGTATTTAATTTTCTTACTTTTATTAACTTTATTATTTCAAATATTAATTTTGATTTATTTTTGAAATATTGACATTCTGTGCATAGCACAGGTTGTTTTGCTAGTATATATTGCAGGAAGAGAGAGAAAGTTTCTTTCCTCCCCCCCCCCTTCCCCCCCTTCTGCAGCCTTTATTCCTGAATATCTTAATTTCTTAATTTAAATATTGTTAAGTCTTATTACTCCTCAAACCTCTCCTTTACTCCTAATTAATTGCAAGCCACTAGTAACACTTTCAAACTGCTATTAGATAACTTCCCTATTCCAGTATAAGTCTACTTCATCATATCCCTTTTTATTCATATATCAATACGCTACATTTCTTGTTCTGCAAGCACATAAGAGGTAGAAGAAAAGAAAGGCTTCTTATGGTCTTTGAAGGTATAATTTAGATTGTATTTTGTTTTCTTGAATCCTTCCTTTTCTTTGCATGGAATTCTTCTAATATTTCTGATTTTATGTAATCATTTTCTTCCTATGATTTTCTTTTCATATCATTACATTTTTCACTATGTTATACTACTTTTTCTAATCAAGTTGTTGGATTTTTCCTACTTATTATACTACATTTTTTTCACACTTAAGTATCTTAATCAACCCAAATACAATATTTTTAGGATTTGGATATATTTTGGTCAAAGAAATGGAGCCAAAATGAGTATAGTCTCCCATATTCTTCTTTTCTCTTTTGTAAAGGCTAAAGCTCATGTGTTTAGGAAGGTATGAATTTTTATTTTTTTTTTAGAAATTTAAATCATACTATATTGTATACTTATTTTACTTATTTCCTTTAGTTTACTTTTTTAACATGAATGAGTTTCCCATAATCTTCTTTCTCTTCAACAAAGCCTTAAAGCCTCAAACAACCACTTTCATTCCTTCAAGGAAGGTAAGAACTTTTTAAAAGTAATTTAAGTCATTTTTTTCTTTTTATCACTATTCTTTTTTTTTTTTTTTTTTTTTTTTTTTTTTTGCATTATAATTTTAATTATCCCTCTTTATCTTGCCTTTTTGTTGGAACAAATTCTCAAGTGTTGGGATTTAGTATTTGTTGCTTTTTTGGGCAAAACTCCTTTGCTCATTTAACTTTTTCACCATACCTGATATATTTTTTATTTTTTCTTTTGTTCTTGAGTTCCATAAATTTGGATCAATATTCATTTTAATTTTATGTTGGTTAATCTTTTTTCTATATTTTTGGGTAGATAAATGCTAATGAGCAATTTATAAATTGCAATGGAGCCCTTAAAAGAAAAGATTAGCGCTGGAGGTATGAATAATCTTCCTTCTTTTCGGGTAAAATTAGTCAAATTGATGCTTATTTGTTGTTTTTCTAACAGCTCTCTCTTTTGGTCATTTGCCTTTCTTGCTATACTTTCTATTTTCTATTCTTGCTTTGATTCTTGAAAAGGAGTGATTCATAATTTTGTTTTAATTGACATTTTCTTCTATAGTTTTGTAGTTTTTTTATAGACCCATATTGGTATTTTTTTGTATTTTTTTAATGCACCCAGGTTGGTATGTGATGGAAGGCAATTTATTTATCTTGGGCATTTTCTTTTTTTTCTTTTTTTATGGACATTTTCAATTATGACCATTGTAGCAAAATTAAATTAATGCAATACAATATATTTAGTTTATACTTTACTTTTTTGAAAGGATTTATACTTTATTTTTATTAGCCTTGATCACATCCATGTATTTAACTGTTTATGTGAGATGAAATGCAAAGGAAAAAATCACTTGAATAACTATTCAATTTTAGAAGAGAGTGAGAACTTTGTTAATGATATATTTTTAAAACTACCCTTCTATTGATGCTACTCTGTATATATGGGATGTTTTTGGATATATATATCCAATTAGTTAAAAAACATTTTTACTTTTAATTGTACCAATGGAGAGGGAAAGTGTCATTTGTATAATTGAAATTGTTTAAACACCATGAAATGTAGTGGTTCTAGGTCACACAATCCCCAAAGATGTCACAAAGGTGACCTTGTGTAGCTTGGAAACACTAGATTGGACACAAATAAAAGATTTTGACTCAATTAAAAATAGATGGACATTTTTTAGAAAATAGTTAAAATTATCTCAACCTATTTATGTTAAGTCAATCATACTTTAAATCTTTTTAAAATGTCCAAATTACTTACGGTGTGGGTTTATGTCTTTAGCATTCAAATTCAGTTGGTTTTGCGGTGTGGGTTTATATCTTTAGCATTCAAATTCAGTTGGTTTTGCAGTGTAATTAACACATGTACGTGCTAAGGGAAAATAAATAATTTTTACCCTCAACAATATGACATCTGCCGAGCACTTGTCAATTACTATGTTAAAATGACAGAATTTCGAAGGTAGGCGATATAAACAATACTCCGTTTAAGAGAAAAATGTGTCTTAAAAATAATTTAAAACATAACAAATTAAATGTAAATAGTACAGACACTTTTTTAATTACAAAAAATACAAATATCACGTGTACAAATCTATAAATTGGAAAAAAAACTTTACTAGATTATATTTTTTTTATAAATACTAAATTATGATTCTAATATAAAAAAAAATTAACCTAAATACATTCGAAAAATCTCATGTGTACGAATCTCTCACAAATGATAATTAGAAACATAAAATTACTATATTTGAATTTTAATATACTGGTATTCCTACATCTAATCTTTTAGGCACGTCATTGTAAGTTGTAGATCTTTTAGCAAAACAAGTGTTAAGGCTACAATTATATGTAATTTTCCATTTTAGTCGAAGCATTCAACCTGACATTTAGGTGAAAATCATTTTAATGAAGTTATAATCAAATTCAGTACGGACGGTAGAGACTAGGACTGTAATGAGTTTATATTTTTTTCTGCAAAATTATTAGAAACCTAGCCAAAAGAAAAATAGAAGATGGGATGAATTGAAAATGTTTCTCTCCCAAAAATGAGAGAAAAAGAAAAAATAATTGCCAACATTTTCTAGTTTTCTGTAGGCGAGGGATTTCGCCTTTTTTTTTTTACCAAGTAATGGTGCATGAAATCATAATCAAGCGAATGACTTCAGTTACCTAATTGTGACAACGCACAGCATTACTACACCGTAACAAAACGAAAAACCATTTGTGATTTCTTATTTGTCTCATCACCTTCTTTGGCCAATCAGGTAATGTAACACAAACTCAAATTCAACAACAGTTACATTATCTCAAATTTAAGTCAGTGACTGAAGTTTTCAGTGGGAAAACATGCAGAAATTTTCTTTATGTTGTATTGATTGTCTGTAGCAAGATATTTTTATAGCATTTACAGTAAACTATTTCCTATAAACCAGGAAGGGAGTTATGATATACAACTATACAAATAATATCTTAAATTACAACTAAAGATATCTTAATAATATTATCCTAACAACATGCATTTTAACACTCCCCTTCAAGTTGGAGCATGAAGGTTATGAATTCCTAACTTACTAGACAACTTATGGAACTGCGTTGGATGTAAGGCCTCCGTGAGAAGGTCTGCAGGCTGTGAAACACCTGGAATGTAGACAAGAGTAATCAAACGTGATTGAAATGCATCGCATAAAAAATGAAAGTCGATCTCAATGTGCTTAGTACGTTTGTGAAAAACGGGATTAACTGTGATATAAACAGTAACTTGACTGTCGCAATGAAGTGGAATAGAGTGATCTACTGGGACTTGAAGGTCAATAAAGAGTTGTCGGAGCCAATTCAATTCACATAGAGTCATTATCATGGATCGATACTCAGCTTTAGTGGAAGAACGAGAAAATTATGTTGTTTCTTCGCTTTCCAAGAAATGGGAGAATGGCTAAGGGAAATAAAATAACCAGTCAGAGAACAATGGGTAATCGGGCAAGCAGTCAGAGTCACAATAAGCAAGCAGACGAAGTGGTGCATCCCGCGAAGAAGAATTCCCTGGCTTGGAGCGTTTTTAAGAAAATGAACAACACAAAGAGCTGCTTCCCAATGCTCTTTGTGAGGATTCTGCATAAATTGGGCTAGGACATGTACATTATAAGCAAGATCTGGGTGCGTTATGGTCGAATAGATCAACTTCCCAACAAGACGACGATATTGGTCTGGGCTAGCATAGAAATCTCCAGCAGCTTTAGCTAATTTGTAATTTGGTTCTAAAAAAGTGGAGACAGGCTTAGAACCAAGCATCTCGGCTACGAAAATAATTTCCAACGCATATTTACGTTGATTGAGATAAAAACCTATTTGGCTACGAGCCATTTCAATGCCTAAAAAAATACTTGAGATAACCCAGATCTTTCATATGGAAACATGAACCCAAATATGACTTAAATTTAGCAATAAAAGCAACATTATTACCAAAAATCAACAAGTCATCAACATAAATGAGAATGGAGAGAAAAATATTATTTGTTCTAAAAGTGAAGAGAGAATAGTCGGCATATGATTGTATAAACCCACACTGTCAGAGAGAGACCGCAAGTTTGGAGAACCAGTATCGAGGAGCTTGGCGGAGCCCATATAATGATTTATTAAGACGACAAACTTGATTTGGACCGGAAGCACGAAATCCTGGAGGAAGTTTCATGTAAACTTCTTTAGTCAAGTCTAAATGCAGGAAAGTGTTGTGAATGTCCAATTGATGGACTTCCATATTTTGGGCAGCAATTACTGATAATAAGGTCCGAACAATCACCATTTTTTCCATTGGAGCAAATATCTCAGTGTAATCAATTCCCTTATGTTGTGCATAGTCCATCGTTCCTCCTCCGAGTGGGCCGCACTGGAATTCCCACAATTGTCCAACAAATTTGGACTTGAATTTACATGGTCCAACATTGCTCCCTCCAAGTGGGCTGCTATTGCTGGATTTGTGGAAATGACTGGCCCACGTCATTTGGAGAGAAATTCGGTTGGCCATCTCTTACGTGTTAGGCCGGTCCATGTTTCTGATGAGGTTGGGGCGGTCTATCTGGAGAAGAAACACTTGCCCCACACCTAGAAGACATATTTTAGGATGCTCCATTTTGTGAGGAAATCGGCTGTTATGAAGGCATGTGCTGGGCTCTCCCAAATTTTGAAGGACTCCCCCTTACTGAGCAACGATCTGACTGTGAAGAAAAGGTTACTGGTATTTCACCAAAGTCACAATTTAAATAATTTTCAGATGATGAAGCGATCCGAAACTCATGAAAAAGGAAATTTATTTTCAACAAATACAACATCTCGTGAGGTAATAAATTCATGAGTTTCCAAATCAAAACACTTCCAACCTTTTTTTCCATATAGATATCCTAAAAAAACACACTTTCATCCTTGAGATCTAAACTTGTCTTTAGGTAACCTATGATCGTGCACATACGCTAAACACCCAAAACTTTTTACATGAGAATATGATGGAACTTTATTGAATAAAAGTTCAAATGGAGTTTTACCCTTCAACATGGATGGAGTAAGATTAATTAGATATCCAGTAGTAAGTACAATTTCACCCCAAAATTGAACAGGAAGATTGGCTTGGAAAAGCAAAGCACGAGCCATATTCAGAATATGACGATGCTTACGCTCCACACTGCCATTTTGTTGGGGTGTATGAACCATTGAAGTTTGATGGAACATACATTTTTCAAAAAATATAGTTTCAAACATGTAAACTCTATTCCGTTATCTGTATGCAAAATTTTGACTTATTTATGAAACTATCTAGAACCATAGCAAAGAAATTTTTCAGTGTTTGTGGCATCTCTATTTTTTTTTTTTTTTCCTGAGCAAAAAAATCCACACATCTCGAACAATCGTCCACCATAGTTAAAAAATAATTTATACCACAAGAAGAAAGAGTTTTATATGGCCCCCAAAGATTACAATGTACCAAATCGAACTCAGTAGTAGCATTATTTAAACTAGTAGGAAAAGTTTCACGTGTTTGTTTAGCACGCAAACAAATTGAACAATTATCCAAATAGTCAGATTTAAAATATTGTCCCAAAAATTGCTAAACAATAAGTTAAGAAGGGTGTCCCAAACAATTATGACATAAGGCACCAACATCAACAATTCGAGTAGCATAAGCAAAATTTGTTGTCTTAGGCTAAGGTCTAAAGTAGTATATCTCGTTTCTCTCTTCACCCGCACAAATAGGCATCCTCGAGATACGGTCTTCTAACATCAACCCACTATCATTAATTATGACTACGCCATTATTTGCTTTGGACAGCTGAGAGAAAGAGAGAGAGAGAGAGAGAGAGAGAGAGAGAGAGAGAGAGAGAGAGAGAGAGAGAGAGAGAGAGAGAATAGATTACATCGGAGTTGTGGTATAAAGAGCACACTATCAATATTTAATTTGGGATGTAAGCAAATAGAATCCTATTCTTTACCAGTAGTTTTAGAACCATTTGGAAGAGTGATAGTATAAGGAAGAGAAGGTTTTGTATTTGACAAAAAATCCCTTCTACCTGTCATGTGGTGTGGCACACACTGTCTAAGATCCATTTTTTTATTTAGCTTACCAGAGAGAGTGTTATTATTTGAGGAAGAAGCTCTCTTATGATCATTCAGTATTTCAACAAAAGAACTCCATTGCTCCGGTCACAAGCCTGGAATTCTAACGGAGGAGCTGCTCGCCGCAGCAACAGCCGCTGCTGCCTCTCTATGTTCTACTGTTGCATCTTTCTGTTCCACGGTGATGTACTGAGCGTTGGACTCTCACAGCTCTTCTTGCTAGAATCTTGCAGCTGCCGCGGAGCTCGAGCTCACCGGAGAAGATCCGAAGACGCCTCAGCCAAACCCAGTTCCTTCGTCGTCGTGTCCCCTTCCTTTGTTTGTCTTTCCTCGGCCCCTATGACCTCCGACACCAGTCTCCTGACCTCACTTTTACCACCGCTCCAACGACTGTTTCGAATAACCAACTAACAGGTAACAATTTCTTGCTTTGTGGCCTTGCTTAAAACAGTGAGTACAGGGGATTGAATTTTGTCCAGATTTGTGGTTCTTAGATTAGGTTCGATGGTATTTAAAATCCATGATCCCACCATGGTGTTAATAGTCCAACACTCTTCTTCCTTATTAGTGCCCGATTTTGGCTTTGGAATTAATCCTTCCATAAAACCCAGGTTTTTCTTTGCTCACAATGCCAAACGCATTGTCTCTACCCATTCATCATAATTGTCCTCCTTAAGTTGCATTTGAGTAAGAATCAAGTGTAAATTGTCTGAGGATACTAGATGATGTGCATCCTTTCGACTATTATGATTAATCTGATCATCATCTTCGATGACAGTTGCATCAACGTATCTTGTGCCGCTCATCACCAAAAAAGGAATGATGATGGCATTGATACCATGAAGTTTTCAGTGGAAAAATTTGTAGAAGTTTTCTGCAGGTTGTATTGATTGTCTGTAGCAAGATATTTATGTAGCATTTTACATTAAACTATTTCCTATAAACCAGGAAGGGAGTTATGATTTACAGCTAGACCCTAAATATCTTAAATAATAACTAAAGATATCTTAACAATATTATTCTAACAATATGTATTTTAACCGTAACTGAGAAAGGAGAATTTCTGCGAACTCATCATTAACTCAAGACTGAGGTAATAACTAACACATCGAAACAGAAAAAGAAAAGGGTGCCTAGGTGAGGTAATAATTTAGGAAAATTTCAAATTATAACTCCTATCATAAGTGGAAACATGTGTCCCTTAACTTGCAATAGCCACATAATGAGGATGATGTGGCTAATACAAATGGGTCCATACCTCACATATGAACTACATCCATAAGAAAAAGTTTCATAATAAAGGGGTGTTAATAGGAAATTCAATGGACCATGTAGTATTTATTAAGCCACATTACTCTTTTGGTTATTCTTGTATCCAATTATAGAGACAAGAACAACCAAAAGGGTGATGTAGCTTAATGCAAGCCACATGGTTCATAGGTGAGGACATGGACTTGATCCATGACATAATTTTCCATGTTTATATCATTATTTTTATAAAAATATTAGAAGATGGTGATGAATTGGAAACTTTTTTCCTCCTAGAAAAGAAAAGAAAAAAAGGAATTGCCAAAGTAATTCATTCTGCAAAAGTAACGAGCATATAATCACAATCAAATGAATGATCTCTTCACCTGATTTTGACAACATGCACCATTACTACACCAAAAAAAGTGAAAAAGCTTTCGTGATTCCTTATCCTTATCATCATTTTCCTTCTCTTCCTAGGTTGGTTCACTACTAAGAAGTGAGTAACGTAATCAACGTGCTGAAACGTTTAAGTGCGTCGATTACATTACCTCACTTTACAGTCAATGATCGAGGAAGAAGAATTTATGTGAATTTGTATTCATAAAAAAAATTTTCTTTTTCTGTTTGAGTGAGTAAGTTATTACCTCACATTTTAATCAATGATCAAAGAAGAAAATTTTGAATCACTTTGTACTGAAGTAATATCTGATGTGCCAGAACAGAAAAAGAAAAAGTTGAACGGAAATTATCTTCCCCTTCTCTACTCAGCATTGACTTTCAAAAGTCCATAAACTATTTTATCTTTTCTAGCCAGTTTCTATTTTTATTTTTTGCTATATATATATATATACATATATATGAGAGTGTCCTCACTTAGAGAAAAGTCTACATAGAGAAAAGTTTTAAGGATCAACATTGACAAAATCAATTGGATAATAGATGATAAAATTGTCAATATATAGAAAACGTAATCCCTATACTTGTGCAAATATTTCTTCCATTAAATGATACTTTTCCCCAATATTAGTCCCATTAATTAGTTAAATATTGATCCTTATATCATCACTCTTTTACTTATATATATATATATATACTACACACACACACACACACACACACACACATATATATATATATATATATGCATGTGTGTGTCTATTTGTGTTTGTGTGTGCGTGTGTATATATATAGTCATTCATTTCACTTGCCTAAAAATATCTATAAACGTTTTACTAGATAGAAAATTGGATCTTTACATTTTTCGCCATAATAAATGTGACCAACTCTCGAAGCTATGCCATTAATATTTTGCCATTTGGAGTTCTAATATTCTACTATATATATATATATATATATTGCTATAGAATCCATCATTTTCTCAGTTCTATCTTGTTACCTATCTGCTCTAATCATCCCTAAGTTTCGTACTTGGTATACATGTTCTTCACCAAAATTCTTCTCCGGCACCCAGCTCTACATCCCAGTGTTCACTACAGTATAAAGGGATATTGAGTCATTGTAGTGCGCCTTCACTTTACCTTGCATCTAAGCCGAACTCGTGGCATTTTCTTTTCTGATATCTGCTACTACCTAGGCAAATTTTTAAGAGCTCTCGATGCACCATGTGTTTTGCAGCATTCCACCTTTTACATCATGATACATCGCTACAATTTTATGCAAGGCCCCTTATGTGTTTTGTGCAAAACTACATTGTGAAGTTTTTAATTTATTTCCGTAAAGCTTGGGACATATTCACTCATTTGGACAATCATACTCTTACAGACACGCTTGGTGGATCCGAGTGGGAACTGATGAGTCCTGAGCTTGAAGATTTAGGACCAAAAGGATTTATATTCTTTTATTATGAAACGTTGATGGTTCAATATTGAAGATTATAATAGATTGGTTTCTTGTGCGTTCTGACTATCTATGCAAGTTATTATTTCTGCTTATCAAGAATTTCTTTTTTAATCCATCTGGACTTAAATTTTTGCATACCTCTCATATACAATCAGCGTGGTCTGTACACTGTCCTGGGCACATGGTATCCTTTTGCACCACTAGGATATGTACACACAGTACATGCAAATGCACATGCCTTAAGTGGTGCACAAGATAGTGTAAATTTTTTTTCAAAAATATTAAATTTTTTAATGTTTTTAATATTAAAATTTATAATTTCAATCATTTTTATGACTTACCTTTCCAAAAAAGGGCTCAAGCTTTGATGGTACTCAACATAAATGACTCATACATTATTTGACAATTGAAATCCAGTCATTATTAAAATTCATAGATGAGAGTAATATCCAATATGCGCATAAACAAAAAAATTGAAATAAAGCTATTACAACAAGGGCGAAATTGGTAAATATCCAACAATCCTATTAACCTACTCCTCTCTATCACTTCTTTCCATTTTCTCCCTCTTTTTGGTGCCGCCTCGTTGTCTTCTTCTCTTTTTTAACTTTTCTCCCAACCTACATCGCAACGCCTTGTGTCCTTTACCTTCCCTGCCCTTCTCTTCCATTTTATTCCCTTCTCCTCTCTCTAGATCTCTTCATGGTCTTCCCAATCATTCGCTTTGCTAACATTCTTAACTTCACTTTCATTTTGTGTCTGTTGCGTACATTTTATCTAGATAAATTTTAAGTCGTTTGTTTACATAATTTTGATCCCAAAATAATTATTTATCACCTTCGCATTATAATCTCTTTCATTTTACTAATAAAATAATTATTTTTTTATTTGCTAATTTGAATTGCTAATACGTATATCCTTGTGCGACGTTAATGTTGATCATTTTTATTTTAGTCTTTTGTATATTTAAAAAGATGGTAGCAATTAAAATTGTTACTACCATTAGTAGAATTAAATTACTTTATAATAAGATTGTACAAAACTTTATTATTTTCAAATGAACAGTTTGTCTTTATAGCCCTAATCACAAGTTCACAACTAGGATGCTTGAACTGGTTCCCTTCACACTATGCTGTTGTAATTCGTAAGCAATTCCAAATTTGCCTTTTTCATTAGCTGGTTCTCTTATATTAACTACTACATTTAGTTTTTATATAGTGCTATACATGATTTTTATGATACTACCTTCAAGAAACTCTTATTGGCAGCTAATAATAGGTACAAGTACAACAATATAGTTGTTATGTACTTATGAGCTTAGATCCATGCAATTTAGCAATCTTAAATTTTCTTAATCAAAAAAATTATATGTATATTTAATTAAATTATTTATTAATAATTAAAAAATTCCTAGTTTTTTTTAAATTTCAAAGAGAAAATAGCCAATTTGTTTTTTTGAAGTTTTGGATTGCTTACACTAAATTTCCATTAGTGCTTTATTCATTTTTCAATCAACATGATAATTGAAGAACTTAAGCGTTGGCAAAGTCTTATATATATGGACACTTTTCAATTACAAATATATAAATATCAAGTGTACAGATGTATAATTAGTGATAATTAGAAACCAAAAAAATAATCTTTAGTAAATTATGATTTGAATATATATATTATATATATATATATATATATTTGTCTATGTGTCAAGTCAATTATTTCACTTCCCTACAAATATTGACAGATATTTTATTAGATGAGAAATTGTATCTTTACATGTTTCGCCAAAATAAATGCGACCAAGACTCGAAGCTATGACATTAATATTCGGTCAGTAGGGGTGCCAATATTCTATCATATATATGCGACTAGTTGCTATAGACACTATCGTTCCATCATTTCCATCTTGTTACCTTTCTACTATTTCTAATCATGCTTGAGTTTCCTCACTTTATAAACATGTACTTTGACAAAATTATGCTCTGTATCCCTGTGTTCTCCGCCGTATAAGGGGACGTAAAATCATTTTAGTGCACCTTCGCTTTACCTTACGTCTAAACTAAACTCATGGCATTTTCTTTTTTTATTTCTGCTCCTATCTACGCGTCTTTTTAATAACTCCCGATGCAACGTATATTTTGGGGCATTCGACCTCTTACTTCATGATGTGTCACTATGATTTTGTGCAAGGCCGCCTGATGCATTTTGTGCAGAAGCACATTGTGAACTTCTTTTCAATTTTCTGTGAAGCTCAAGACATTTTTGCTTATTTGGACAACCATACTCTTATATACTAACATATTGGATCCGAGTGGGAACTGATGGGTCCTGAGCATTAAGATTTAGGACCAGAAGGATTTACTATTTTTTATTACAGAAAGCTCGTGGTTCAACATTGAAGATTATAATATATTGGTTTCTTGAGCGCTCTGACTATCTATGCAAGTTATCATTTATACTTTTATCAAGAATTATATTTTTTATATTCATCGAGACTTAACTTTTTGCATGCTTCTCACATAAAATTGAAGTGTTTAGTAAGCGATTGCTAACATTGTCCTATGCATGTGGTATCCTTGTGCAACACTAGTGTCAATGCACACAGCACATGCACGTGCACGTGCTTTAGTGGCTCACAAAGTTGTGTAAATTTTTTTCAAAAATATTAAAAAAATTTTATTGTTTTCAATATTAAAATTTATAATTTCAATCATTTTTATTTATGTGACTTACCTCTCCAAAAAAGAGCTCAAGCTTTGCTAGTAATTGACGTAAATGACTCATGCATTATTTGACAATTGAAGTCGAGTCATTTTATAATGTTTTAGTCATTATTAAAATTCATAGATGAGAGAAATATCCAATATGCACATAAACAAAAAGTTTACAATAATGGTATTACAACAAGGGCAAAATTGGTAAAAAAACCAACAATCCTATTAATCTACTTTTCTCTATCGCTTCTTTTCATTTTCTCCCTCCTTTCGGTGCCGCCTCGTCTTCTTCTCTTTTTTTCTTTTCTCACAACCTACATCACTACACCTGGCAGCCGTTTCCTTTCCTTCCCTTCTCTTCCATTTCATTCCCTTCTCCTCTTCTAGATCTTTCCCCAATCTTTCCAATCATTCGCTTTTCTAATCTTCTTAACTTCATTTTCTCCGTCAATTGCACACATCTTATCTATATCATTTTAAGTCGCTTGTTTGCACAAATTTGATCTTGAAATTATTTATCACCTTCGCAAAGTTAGTATAATCTCTTTTATTTTGCTAATATAATAATTATATTTTTTGTTTGCTAATCTAATTACTATATGTATTTCTTTGTGCAATGTTAATGTTGATTATTTTATCTTTGTCTTTTGTATATTTAAATAGCTGGTACCGATTAAAGTTGTTTCTACTGTTAGAATTAGTAGAATTAAATTACTTTATTACATGATTATACAAAACTCTATTATTTTCAAATGAAGAATTCCACTTTATACCCAAGTTCACAACTAGGATGCTTGAACTATTACCCTTCATGCGATGTAGTTGTTATTGGTAATTCTAAATTTGCCTTTTAAATTAGCATATATGTTCTTTTAAATTAACTACTACATTTAATTTTAATATATATACATGATTTTTTATGGTGCTGCCTTCAAGAAACTCTTGTTGGCAGGCAATAATAGGTACGAGCACAACAATATAGTAGTTATTATACTAATGAGTTTAGATCCTTACAATTTAGCAATCTTAAATTTACTTAATTATTAAAAAATTATATGTATATTTAAATTATCTATTAATAAGTAAAAGACATTCGTAGCTTTTTAAAATTCAAAAGAGAAAGTTGTCCATTTGTTTTTTTGTAAGTTCTGAATTGCTTATTAAAATTCCACGTGTGCTTTTATTTATTTTTCTATCAGCATGACCTTTGAAGAATTTATGAGTTGGCAAAGTCTTTATATATATGGACATTTTTTCAATTACAAAAAATGCAAATGTCAAGTTTACAAATCTATAAGTAGTGATAATTAGAAAATAAAATAAAATTTTCACTAAATTAAGATTTGAATACATATATATTTACACATATATATTTATATATTTTTTATTTATAGATATATATTATATATAAATATATAACATATAAATATATAAAATATAAATAAATATATGTATAAATATATATTTATAAATATATATACATACATACATACATATATACATATATACATATATATACATACATATATACATACATACATATATATTATATGTGTGTATATATACATATTTATATATATATATATATAAATGTATGCATAATATATATACATATATACATATATATGTACTAATATACATTTGTATGTACAATATATATCTGTGTGTATATATGTACATATATATATCTACATATATTCATTTCACTAACCTAAAAATATCTACACACATTTTACTAAATGGAAAATTGTACTTTTACATGTTTGCCACATTAATTGTGATCAACACTTGAACCTATGCCATTAATATTCAGCCGGTAGGAGCGCTAACGTTCTACTATATATATGTGACTTGTTGCTACAGAAACCGCCAGTCTGTCAATTCTATCTTGTTACCTTTCCATTCTTTCTAATCATACCTGAGTTTCTACACTTGGTAAACACGTACTTTGCTGAAATCCTACTCCGGTACCCTACTCTGCATCCCCGTGTTCACCGTCGTATAGGGGGACATTGAGTCGTTGTGGTGCGCCTTCGCTTTCCCTTGCATCTAAGCCAAACTCATGGCGCTTTCTTTTCTGAATTTCGCACCTATCTATGCATCTTTTTTAGAGCTCTCGAAGTATCATATGTTTTGTGGTATTCTACCTCTTCATGACGCATCGCTACAGTTCTGCGCAAGGCTACCTGATGCTTTTTTTGTAGAACCGCATTGTGAACTTCTTTCTAATTTATTCCTATGAAGCTCAGGATATCTTCGCTCATTTGGAGAACCATGCTCTTATGGACTCGCATGATGTTCGATCTGAGTGGAAACTAATGGCTCTTGAGCTTGAAGATTTAGGACCGGAAGGATTTATTGTTTTTTATTATGGAAAGTTGTTTGTTCAACATTGAAGATTATAATAGATTGATTGTAATAGACCATCTACAAGTTATCATTTCTGCTTTTATCAAGAATTTTTTGTTTTACATCAATCGGGACTTAACTTTCTTCATGCCTCTCACATACATTGGCATGTTCTGTAACCAATTGCTAACATTTTCCTATGCATGTCGTATACCTGTGCACCACTAGTGTCCGTGCACACAGCACATATATGTGCATATTCCATAGTGATGCACAAGGTTGTGAATTTTTTTTCAAAAATATTAAATTTTTTTAATGTTTTCAATATTAAAATTTATAATTTCAATTATTTTTTTATATTTTTATCCACACTAAACTCGAACTACTTCCAATCATTAGTTTGAGTAGGATTTTTTTAGAGAGAGTGTGGAAATGAAAAAATAATATGTTAATTAGATGGTTGCACTAGTAAAAGATGGTTTTCAATTAGCAAACCCCAATTGATCATATTCACATATTTTGCTCAATTTTTATCATATCTTTCACAAAAAATTAGCTATATATACTAATAAACTAATCTCATTTTTCTATTGTATCAAAAAAACTTTTATTACAAACATTTATATCTATAAATTATTTACAACTCTGCACGTACAAAAAATCATACTGTACAGGAGTGAAGCACAGGAGTGAAGCCAAACTCCAATATCTAGTGGGGCCGAAATTCAAATGTAAAAATCTAATTTTAGAAAATAATATTAAATTATTATTTTTTGTAATTAATAACTTAGTTTTTCATTTGGGGGTCGAAATAGAAAAATATGTTAATTTTAACACAAAATATGTAAATTATTTGACACTATAAAATTTTTAAAAAATTTTTAGGGATAAAATGACATAATTTACTAATTTAAATACAAAATAAACAAATTATATATACTATATAAAACTAAAAAATAAAATGGCCCCAATATACTAGGTCAGGAGGTTACTCTGACCTCAAGACCCAACAAATCGACTACACCAATTACAAGCAGCTGCTAGAAACCGATGATCAACCTCAGTTTTGTGAATCAGGATTTATTACAAGCACAAAGCACACCAATCATTTTTTTTTTTCGAGGAGGAAGTAAGAATATATTACACTCTGACTACAGATAAATAATTCATTCTTCTCAAGCAACAGCTCAAAATAAGGGAAGTATAACTTCTAATTCCCTTAATTACATTATATTCTGTAAACTCGATTACAAGTCTTGTAAAGTCCTACTTATATCAAAATCTAATATTTTTTTAGTTGTGTTCTAATGTGTAACTCTTCTTGAAAGGGACTTGTGACAATTGACATAATTTCATATATGTCAATATTAAAGGAGGGAATAATGATGGAATATGAATTTTCACTCTTAAGAAAGGCTTTTACAATCCCACTTGGAAACTCCATAAGTCCTCTTAGGGCTTCACTCTCTATAAATAAGGTGCATTTTCTACCTTCTATACACACACTCTTAAACTTTTGGAACTTAGCCTCTAGGTTTTGACCCTACCTTAAATAGTCGGTACAAACTTAAGCATCGGAGTAGCCCACCTATTTGTAATTGGTAAGAAATTCCAAATTTTCCTTTTAAATTAGCATATATGTTCTTTTATATTAACTACTAAATTTAATTTTTACATAGTGCTCTACATGGTTTTTTATTACTGTACTACCTTCAAGAAACTCTTATTAGCAGCTAATAATAGTTACAAGTATAACAATATAGTTGTTATTATACATGAACTTAGATCATACAATTTAGCAATCTTAAATTTACTTACTTAAAAAAATTATTTATTAATATGTAAAAGACATTCCTAGTTTTTTAAATTCAAAGAAGAAACTAGTCAATTTGTTTTTTGAAGTCTTGAGTTGCTTACATTAAATTTTCATTAGTGCTTTTATTCTCTTTTCTATCAACATGATGTTTGAAGAGCTTATGAGTTGGCAAAGTCTTTACATATATAGACACTTTTTCAATTATAAAAAATACAAATTGTACATATCTATAATCAATGACAATTAGAAACCAAAAAAAATAAACCTATACTAAATCATGATTTGATTACAGTAAATAAAAACTAATCTAAATACATTCCTTAAATCTCATGTGTACAAATCTTTCAAAATTGGTAATTAAAAACATAAAAAATTACTAAAATTTGAATTTGAATATAGTAAAGTGAAAAGTTAAGTTTAACCTTGACTACATCACGATTTTTAAGTTCCGCTTTTTAAATTGTAGACCTTTTATTGAAAACAAGTTTTAAAACTATAATCGTATGTAATTTTCTATTGAGAGTAAAATATTCAAGTTGATGTTTAGGTAAATTTTCAAGTTGACATTTAGGTGAAATATGTCGTTATCAACTCAGATTTGAAAATGAATTTTTGGTGAAGTATACTATTATGAACTTAGATTGGAATTTAGTGTAAGAATAGAAATTATAACTAGGGGAGTTTCCATCATGATAGATTTTAAATAGTTTTAGATGAAGTGCGTTTTTTATGAACTCGGATCCAATTTGGGGTAGAGTTACATCTAACTGATTTAGGGCATTTACAATGAATGCACCAAAATTTTACACCAAATTTGGTATAAAAGGGAATATTCTCAGCATTTTTCTACATCAAATTTTTATGCACAAGAACGTTACACCAAATTTGGTGTAAAGCATCTCAAAAAAAAATATTCCATATTATTTTGTAAATAAAATTCATTTAACATTAATAAATAATCCATTTAATTTATTTATGAAAAATAACTTAAAACCAGTTTAAAATATTTGTAATTAATTAATACATATTTTACAATAATATAATATATTTAACACATATAATTAAAATTATTACAAACTAATAATGAATTATTGAAAAAAATTAATATTTTTATTAAACATTCTTCTCTCTCATAGGGAAGATTCTGAAATTTCATATTTTACTATTATTTTTCTGAATCTATAATATAAAAGATAAGACAAGATAAGAAAATCCTTTTTACATAATAGATTAGATTATATTCATCTCAACCATCATTGGTATTCTTATATTTTTTATAATAAAGATATGATAAGTTCAGAAAAATCTTGTTACAATATTTATATTAGATTACATTTATTTGAACCGACAATTGGTATTCTTATATTTTTTTAATGTAAAAGATAAGATAAGGAAACCTTCTTTAACATCATTGAATCAGATTACATCATATGGACCGTCTATTGATATTCTTATTTTTTTTAATATTTATAAATGAATTTATAACATTTATACATTAGAAATATAAATAAGTATTAAAAGTAAATTAAGTTTTATATTCAATATTGGTCTGATTTTAAAGGTCTAAATGAAATATTTGTAATAATATATTATATAAAAATAAATTATAATTTAACAAAATATGTAAATAAATGAAAATGAAAAAAAGGATATAAATGTAATATATGAAAATAAGAAAGGCTAAAGACGACATTTTGCAAATTTGGTGTAATGAACAGTAACAAAAAAATTTTGTGTTACTGTTCATTACATCATTTTTACACCAAATATGTTGGCTGGAGTATATTTTTTATACCAAAATTAGTGTTTTGGTGTCTTCCTTGGAGATGCCCTTAGAATCTAATTTAGTATGGAGAATAGAGATTACGACTAGGAATAGAAATCCTCCATATATCTATATGAATTTCAAAATGAATTTAGATGAAGTGTGTTGTTATGAGCTTCATCTCAATGAACTTCCTGGTATATCCTAAGTGTATATATATGGATTAGGAGATTTTGTTGTGAAAAGGCCCAAACTTTATCCCCCAAATAACTATACTTTGCACAAGAGGGGAAGGACTTTTCAAATGAAAATGCCATTTTTGTTAAACTTTATAGCTGAGCTTGATTTTTGCAGCCACACACATTAGAAAGTAGCACTCAATATTCATAGTTTATAACTATAAAAAAAATATAGAAACTTTTTAGTGCATGTGACTTTCAAAAAAATAGATTTACTTTAAAATTTTGTACTTTCATGACCAAATTTATATTTGGGTCATTATGCATTTACAAGGGGCTTTGGGCTGAACTAGCAAAGAAATGGAAAATTATGCATTTTTCTACCCACCAATGTTAGAGAAAGGCCTCAAACTAGCAATAGTTGGAAATTATTTACCATCCATCAAAGAAACTCTTTGGTCCATTAGGATTTCAATTACAATTGCAATTGCAAATGTTGAACTCAAGAAAATTTATGGTCCATATCTACTTTTCTTGTGGTAAAGTTACTTTTTACGATAATTGAATATTTCAATTTTCTTTGCTATCTTATGAAATGTATAAAATTGTATCGTAACTTCTTATTAAGAATTAGACTTTATGGCGCTTTGTAAGTTATACCCTTAAATATTTGGCGCTTTTCAATGTTATGTAAGAATATAATTTTTTTTCTTCAAATATAAAACTCTCTATTTAAATTTAAACATCTACATTCATAAACAAATTAATTCATCTGATTAATAATGTAAGATGCTAATTTTACTTATCATCAAAGACTCATCATCATGAGCATCCCAAATCAAATAAACATTTAATATTGAGCGAAATACTAACATTTATATTCAAACTAGAAAATATGAATGTAACTAATAAGTAAAATGAAATTTTCAAGAAAGAAATACATTGTTCGAATTAAAAACCAATCAAAATATAGCATGAACAGACATTGAGTTGAAAAGGTCGATTTTATCAGAAAAAAATAGACTTTGGGCCGAAAAAAGTTCTTTGTTTCAAGATTTGTAATTGTAATTGCAATACTAATGGACCCAATAAGTCATTGAAAAAGGGCAAACAATTTCCAAGGTGTTGATAGTTTGAGGTCTTTTCCTAACATTGTTGGATAAATACATATCAGTTTTTGCTACTTTAGCCTAAAGTTTACTAGGCGGTCGTCGGCCCACATATGGATTTAGTGATCAAATGCAAAATTCTTAAGTAAATCTTTTTTTATTAATAAAAGTTAATATATTTTATTTTATATGGTTTATGATCTTTAAATATTAAGTGTAACTTTCTAATGGGGAACTATTTGAGAACAAAATGGCAATTTCATTTAGAAGGCCCATCTCTCTTAAGCATGTGATCTGTTGGACATAAATTTGAGCCCCTTTTCATAGTAAAACCTCATATCTTATATTTTTGTTATTGTTATTTCAAGTTACGATTTTTATTTTTTTATTTAAAAAGGTACCACAATATCAGTGAAGATTACATAATATCAAACAATTAGCATAACCTTAACTCGAGAGAAATTAAACCTTTCAAAGATAGAGAACAACCTCTGGATTGGGAGGCTGCAACTCCTTCTACTTTGACAAGGTCTCACAGTCTGTTTTTTAAAAAAGGAATAAAATTAGGCTCATGTACTTATGTTAGTAAAACTCTAGAACTTCACTAACATAAGGGCATGAGACTAATTCTTTTTAAAAAGTAGAATAGCTAAATTTCTTTTCTGGAAAAGATTAGCTAAAAATTTATATATACAATATATATAAATATATATCCAATGTTAAATTTTTTTAAAGTAAACAAAAATTATATTAATTAAACATGTCTGTACTAAGAGTAGAAGCGATACAATCCGAAACTTGTCCTGGTCAGAGAATAGAGTGAGCTAAAGTACTAGCAAAGATTGCTAAGCCATCAACAATAGTGCTATGAGACCTTAAACATTATAAACAAGCTCATAAAAATGTTACACGGAATAGGTATTTTGAGAATAAAACAAGTTAATAGTACTTTTAAGACTTACTTTTTTTAAAGTTGATAGTAGTTAAATAGTTTGTGAAAACAAAAATAGTAATGATGAGAAAAATTTTCAAATAAATTTCAAAATAATATGTATTTAATTAGATTACCTCAATTGAGGGTGCTTAGATCTTTTAAAGCATCTTTCTTTATACGACACATTTCATAATATTTTTATTCATAAATTTACAAAACTAAAAAGCAACTTTAAAAAATAAGAAGAATAGTGATATAATTTAACACATGTTAATCATTTTGTCTCCAAATATAAACTGTTTATATAACAAATTTTTTTTTAATAAGGTGAATTTATATAATTTTTTTCCTAAAAAAATACTAGATACCTTGCAAAAAAAATTAGAAGATGGGATGAATTGGAAATATTCTCTCCCAAAAAAGAGAGAAAAGAAATTGTCAATGTTTTCCATTCTGCAAAAGTAGCGGTGCAGGTAAATCATATAATCAAACAATGACATCACTTCACGTGATAGTGACAACATACACCGTTATTACACCGAAATGGTACGAAAAACCTTTCGCAGCTCCTTATCCATATCATCACCTTCTTCGGCCAGTCAAGTAATGTAATACATAAGGATGGAGAAATTTCTACCAAAAGAGGGAATTCGTACCATCCTATCCCGAACGAGATAGGAATTTCCCGACTTTAATGGGGGTGGGACAGGAATGGGACAGAGAAAGCGGAGATGAAACGAAATGGGACGAGGATAAGATTTCATTTTGTCTCGTCCCATTTCCGTCCTGTCCTGCCCCATCCCCTTTTTAAGTCTCTTCTCGATCCCGTCAATATAAATATTTAATTCCTTTATTAGAATTATTACTTTACTTATGTCATAAAACACAAAATTTTTCAAAGCTTCTCTAATTAACAATATAAGTATTTTCATATATTTCAATAATTAATTACAAAATTCTCTGATGGGCTAAATGGGGACTTTTAGTGCCATTTCCCCGTAGGGCTAAACAGGAATTTTTTGTGTCGTTTTTCCAGTTGGGGATGGGACAGGGATGGGATTGATTTTATTCCCACCGAGACGGGGACGGGGATCTCTAGCATAATTTTAAACAGGATGAGATGGTAATTGGATATGATATAAAGTAGTGGGACAGGGATGAGATCCTTGATTCCCATCCCATCCCATTCCGATTGCCACCCCTAGTAACATACGCTGAATTCAACGTCAGTTACATTACCTCACATCTAAATTAGTGATTAAGGAAGAAGAATTTATGTGAACCCGTCACTAACTCAAGATTGAGATAATAACTGACAAGCCAAAATAGAAATAGAATAAGTCTCTATGTGAGGTAAGAATTGAGGAAAAATTCAAATTATAAACCCAAACATAAGAGGAGTTAGAATATGTATTCCTCAGCTTGTACTAGTTAAATCACCCTATATTAAAAATCGGGCTAATGTGGCTTAATACAAGCCAATAAGTCCATGCCTTACATGTAAACTACATCCATAACAAATTTTTCATAATGAAGTGGTGTTTATATCATTCTTTTTTATATCATTACTAAAATATTGTGGTGAATTGGAAACAATTTTTCTCCTAGAAAAGAGAGGGAAAAAAAGAGAATTGCCAAAGTTTTTCATTCTACAAAAGTAACGGGCATATAATCACAATCAAACGAATGATCACTTCGTCTGAATTTGACAACATAAATCGTTACTACATCGAAACGAAGTGAAAAAGATTTCGTGATTCTTGATCCTTATCATCACTTTTTCCCTTCTCCTCAGTCGATCACTACTAAGAAGTGAGTAACATAATCGACTCGCTAAAACGTTTCAGTGCATCAGTTTCATTACCTCACTTTTGAGTCAGTGATCAAGAAAGAAAAATTTATGTGAATGAGTATTCATAAAAAATTTTCTTTTTTTATTTGGGCGAGTCATTTATTACCTCACTTTTGAATTAGTGATCAAGGAAGACAAATTTTTGCGGAATGGATATCTATATAAATTTTTCTTCCTCTGTATTCACTCAGTAGTGACATAATAATTGACATCTCGAAATAGAAAAATAAAAAGTTGAACTGAAATTCTCTTCCCCATCATTCTTCTCCTTATCATTGAGGTAACAACAACTGACGCGCATTGTATTACCTCAATAGGTGTGCAGTGGTGACTGTATGAATCTCTATCATGGATAACGAGTTCTCTGAATTTCCGTGGACTTTTCTAATTCTTTTTTTTTTTTTTTTGTCATTCCTCTCCTGAACATTGAGGTAATAACAACCGACGCACAAAATTGGAAAAGTTTCAAGAAAATTAAAAGAACTCGTTATCCATGAGGGAGATTCAGACAATCACCACCGCACACCTCTACGCTTATCAACCATATCCCTAAATAAAGTAAAAACTTCTCATCACTGGCCCACCCACCTCTTCACCTTCTCTATCACATGTAACCTTTACAATCAAATTTTGTAATGTATATTAGGCCCCGCCCACCTCTTCCACCTCTCTATCCCATATAACATTTACAATCAAACTTTGTAACTTATTTTGGATCCCACATTTAATGATAGGCGCCGGAGAAATGATGTCAACACCTTACCAAGTCACCAAGAGGAATCCTTGGTTTTTAATTTTCTTTAAAAACTAGGGATTCCATACGGTGACTTGGTTGGTTGCAGCAAGAAATTTCTTTTCGTTGCATGCTCAATTTGAGTAGAATTTTAGTTTGAGCTTAGTGTGGATTTCTTTTTATAATTCATGAAAGGTGAATTATTGTGAGAGAAAATATGGGTTATAAAATTGAACCAAGTTATGGGTACGTTTGGTTTAGCTTAATTTAGTTTCCTTACTACTACTATTATTACTTACTCCTAATTTAAATTATTTATCGATTAAACAAACTTTTTTCATTTTAAAATATCAATAATTTTAGTAAATCAAGATATAGCATTAAATAATTTATATATATTACTATATATGTTTGGTAACACTTTTCTTCTCTCTCTTCTCCTAAACATCTCACTTCTCCATTCTCATTTTCCAAGACTTTATTTTTTTTTATTCTATAACAATCTAATCATTATTTTGAATTTCAAATAATCTTATCACTAGCGTCAATTTTACGTTTCTGATCCATAACTTCCACCACGTTCATAGAAAACTGTCCAACAACTATAGATGTCTTCTTTGTTTTAAAAATTATGGATGTATGTTACGTAAATCATTACCTCATTTCTTTCTTTTTTTTTATTCTTTAAATTTGTACTTTAATTTTACTTTTTAGAACTGTTGTTTACCTTTGTTGATACCCTTTTAATATTTTGAAGCAGGTACTCTTCTTGAAGACATTTTTGCAATTTTTCCATCGACCCTTTTAAGTAATATTTTTTTTCCCAATAAAGAGGCCATCGAGTAAAATTGTTCAGGTTTCAATTTTTTTTCTAAATTGTTATCGTTGTTTAATTTATGCATAAATTATGAGTCCCATTATTTATATTCATTGAGTTAGCATTATATTGCGGTTTATGATGTGAATCATGACTTATCTTGAAGTGATTCTTTTGCCCCTTCAAGTGATAATTTTTTTTCTAATATAAGCATGCCACATAATAAAATAGTTCAGGTTTCATATTTTTCCTAGTGGTAAGTTGCAGCTTATGATCTGAAACATGACTTTTCTTTTCTCTGTATATAATCATTTATACTACCTTTTACTCTTTCTCTATTGTTCTATTTTTTTTTCCCATTAATAATCCTTTTCAATATATTGAAGAGTTTTAAGGAGAAGTCTTCTTCAACGTATGTTTCTTATTTTTGTTTTAGTTTCTTTTTTGTTCAGTTTTGGTCCGTCAGTTCGTAAAGTTCGTATTTATTTAAATTATATATTTGATTTTATTAAAAATATTTTCATTTTCTTAAAAAAATTCTCAAACATCTCAAAATAATTTGCAATTTGACGTACTGGAATGTGGCAATGTTGCACGAAAGAAAGAGTATAGTTAAATTTATTTATTTGTTTGTTTGTTTATTTATTTATTTTGGCTATGTAACTGATATGGTGATGCAAACTGCTTGATTATGCTATCTGTTCAAGATTTTTTTTATTCTTAAAAACTAATTGTGGATGAAAAGTATACAACTCATTGACTATAAGATGTTGCTAAAATTAATTGTTGATTTGGTGCTTTTGTTGCAATCACGAGGAAATTATTTTGAATATGCTTTCTTGGAGGATTGGAATATAAAAACACGAAAATTTTTGTAAAGGTTTAACTCATGTGAGAGATAACATTCAAAGAGAGATAAAGAATGATATCATATTAGTACCCAATATTAAATCTACGTCATTTTTAATGGTAAACTTTCATTGATGGTTTTTTTTCCTTTATTAAAAATGAGTTATAGTATATAGTTATTATTTTTGGTTCTTTTATGGATGATTTGTTATATGTAACTGATACTCACATGTGCAAGCATTTTTTTCTTTCCAAAAATTTAAATCTCTACTTATTATATTTAATTTTTAAAATTTATGTTATGTTTCTATAGGTATTTAATTTTTTTACCTTTATTATTCTAAATATTAATTTTGATTTATTTTTTAAATATTGGCATTCTGTGCATAGTAGGGTTGTTTTGCTAGTATATATTGCAGAAGAAGAGAAAGTCCCCCCCCTCCCCCCTCGGCAGCCTTTATTCTTGAATATCTTTTTTCTAGATTTATTAATTTTTTCCTAATTAATTGCAAGTAACTAACAACAGTTTCAAAGATAACTTTCCTATTCCAGTATAAGTCTACTTCATCATATCCCTTTTTATTCATACATCAATACGCTAATTTCTTGTTCTGCAAGCACATAAGAGGTAGAAGAAAAGAAAGAAGAAAGGCTTCTTATGGCCTTTGAAGGTAAAATTTAGATTGTATTTTGTTTTCTTGAAACCTTCCTTTTCTTTCCATGGAATTCTTCTAGTGTTTCTGATTTTATGTAATCATTTTCTTCCCATGATTTTCATTTCATATCATCACATTCTTCACTATGTTATACTACTTGTTTAATCAAGTTGTTTAATTTTTCCTACTTATTATACTTGTTGAGAAATCCTACATGACTAGTATTTGAGAAATAATTACTTCTTATAAATACTTGGGCAGTCCTCCCCTCTTGAGGTACCTTTTGGGTGAGTTAGGCCCAAACCCAAATTTTAATATGGTATCAAAGCCAGTTGTTGGGCTGCCTGTGTTGGGCCACCCGCGCAGATGTTCAGTCCTGCAAAAAAGAAAGATAAAAAAAACTTCACACTCCAGATGTTTAGTCCTGGGCATAAGGGGGTATGTTGAGAAATCTCACATGGCTAGTATTTGAGAAATAATTACTTCTTATAAAAACTTGTGCAGTCCTCCCCTCTTGAGGTAACTTTTGGAGTAAGTTAGGCCCAAGCCTAAATTCTAATAATACTACATTGTTTTCACACGTTTAAGTATCTTATTCAACCTAAGTACAATATATTTAGGATTTGGATAGATTTTGGTCAAAGAAATGGAGCCAACGTGAGTATAGTCTCCCACATTCTTCTTTTCTCTTCTGTAAAGGCTAAAGCCTCATGCGTTTAGGAAGGTATGAAGTTTTTTTAAGAAATTTAGATCATGCTTTTGCTATAAAATGAGAAAAATACTATATTGTATACTTATTTCCTTAGTTTACTTTTTTAACATGAATGAGTTTCCATAGTCTTCTTTCTCTCAATAAAGTCATAAAGCTGCAAACAACTACTTTCTTTCCTTCAAGGAAGGTAAGAATTTTTTAAAAGTAGTTTAAGTCATTTTTTTTCTTTTTTATCACTATTCTTTTTTTTTTTTTTTCATTATCATTTTAACTATCCCTCTTTATCTTGCCTTTTTGTTAAAACAAATTCTCAAATACTGAGATTTAGTATTTATTGGTTTTTTGGGCAAAACTCTTTTGTTCATTTAACCTTTTACCTGATATATTTTCTATTTTTTCTTTTATTCTTGAGTTCCATAAACCCTAATTTGGATCAATATTAGTTTTATTTTTATGCCGGTTAATCTTTTTTTCTATGCTTTTGAGTAGATAAATGCTAATGAGCAATTTATAAATTAGTAATGGAGCCCTTAAAAGAAAAGATTAGCGATGGAGGTGTGAATACTCTTCCTTCTTTTCGGGTAAAATTAATCAAATTTTATGCTTATTTGTTGTTTTTCGAACAACTCTCTATTTTGGTCATTTGCCTTTTTTGCTATACTTTCTATTTTCTATTCTTGCTTTGATTCTTGAAAATGAGTAATTCATAGGTTGGTAGGTGATGGAAGGCACTTTATTTATTTTGGGCATTTTCTTTCTTTTTTTTTTCATGGACATTTTCAGTTATGTTCATTGTAGTGAAATTAAATTAATGCAATAGAATATATAGTTTATACTTTGCTTTTTTATTTGAAAACATTTATACTTTATTTTTTATTAGCCTTGATCACATCTATGTATTTAACTGTATATGTGAGATGAAATGCAAAGGAAAAAATCACTTGAATAACTATTCAATTTTAGAAGAGAGTGAGAATTTTGTTAATAATGTATTTTCAAAACTACCCTTCTATTGATGCTACTCTGTATATGTGGGATGCTTTTGGATACATATATATGTAGTTATCTTTATTTCATTTATGATTTATTTTAAAACAATCATGAACTTTTATGCTAAATGATCATATTAATCTTGGTACAAATATGTGAAATTCAACATCAGTGTGTGAAACATTATTTTGATCAACTTGCTTTTGCATATCGCCACTATCGTCTTATTGGAGTATGAATTATGCTATTCACTGTGACTCAAAATAGATGACATTTTGTAATTTGTACAAAGATTAAAGTTGAAAAAAAATACGAGCTAAATATTTTATTTTATCTTTAACTAATTTAATGTATTTTTGATATTTTTTAAACAGTGAATTGTTGTTAGCCATATGTACAAATAAATATTTTTAAAAAAATGCATCATGTTCATAAATATGTAATTGTACTTCAATCGCGATTAGTTCAGATTTTCTATTTACTCCCAAGTTTCTTGGATGATCAAAAGCTATTTGAATCATATTGTCATATGGATAAAATCTAAAAATGACTCTCTTCTCATTAGTTCAATATTCAATTACTACTAATTTTGTATTAAGACAATAGTTTAATAATAAAAATTCTTAAATAGATAATATTATCAAAAAAAACTATTAAATAACAGATACTAACTGATCAAGAACTTTGTAATAATGTAAATGAGATGCAAGAGAAAAGATTGCCTTTGTTACTTCTTGTTATGTACATCTTGTGTGGCTCCAACAACAAAATGCTCCCCTTTTTTTTTTCTGATGAATACAAAATGTGCCCATCACTCACCATTTTCTTTTACCTCTATAATCAGTCTTTGCCCCTTCCCATAACTAGTTATTAAGAGGATCACTGTGATGTAAAAGCCTGCAAAAAAGACCGAACATATGTTATTTCTAGGGAAAAGGCACCAATAATAACCTACTGCAACTTCTTCATTAATTTCTCATGTCTATGGCCCTACTTAATATAAGTTTCTTTTTTACTTATTTTAAACTATATAAGTTATTTTTCAGCTTTTCTCTATTGATTATTACATCTGTTTTTAGTTTTAAAAAAAGCTGAAAACAAACTATGTCAAGAAAACGTACGGAGAAAATGTTGCAATGTCCAGGATCTGCTAAGTGTGCCATTAAGTTCTCAATGGGACCCTCACCTGTATAAACAGCTTGAAAACAAAAACCAACAAAAGCCAACATAGCAAGTCTACCATTCTTGATTTCTTTAGTCCTTAAAACCATAACAGGTTCAGGTGATCCTCTTCCCCACATAAAGGGATCAAACCATAATCCACCAGGATAACCAACATCAGATTTTGGGTTTTTCTTATGAGGATGTTTTGGTTCAATATCAACACAACCTGGATTTAACATATCTGCCCATCTTCTTCCTTCAACCCAACCCATTAGAACTAATTGTACTATAAATAAAGTTGTGGGATCAGCAAAATATTCCTGAGTACCGGCGTCGTACCATGAGAAGTTTTCGATGAATCCTAGACTTTCTAGCCATTCTGGAATTAGGATTCCAGCAACTGCTAGCATTGCCCATCTGCTATGCATTAGTTCAGCTTGTGCAAACCATTTTAGTAATTCTGGGTCAGATCCTATATAGGGGGAAATTAAAACAAGAAAACAATTGAGTGTTTGATAAAAAAAAAAATTTTTAAAAAGTCAGAATTGTCTAATACACTTTTATTTTTGCAACAGTTTTTTATAAATGTAGCAATTTTTTATAAATGTAGCAAACAGTGGAATAAAATATCTATTAAAAGATTCTGCAATGATAAAACAAAAGGAGTGCCACAAAAATTATAAGAAGAAAGAGGAAGATGGCCTTAATCTATTTTTGAATTGCTAACTTAAATCAAAATTTGTATAGTCGGAATTGTTTAAACACCATGAAATGTAGTGGCTCTAGGTCACACAATCCCCAAAGATATTACAAAGGTGACCTTGTGTAGCTTGGAAACACTAGATTGGACACCATTAAAAGATTTTGACTCAATTAAAAATAGATGGACATTTTTTAGAAAATAGTTAAAATTGTCTCAAACTATTTATATTTAATCAATCATACTTTAAATCTTTTAAAATGTATTTTTCTCCAAATTACTTAGGTGTGGGTTTATGTCTTTAGCATTCAAATTCAATTGGTTTTGCAGTGTAATTAACACATGTAGGTGCCAAGGGAAAATGAATAATTTTCACCCTCAACAATATGACATTTGTTGAGCACTTGTCAATTACTATGTTAAAATGACAGAATTTCGAAGGTAGGCGATATAAGCAATACTCTGTTTAAGAGAAAAATGTGTCTTAAAAATAATGTAAAAAGTAACAAATTAAATGTAAATAGTTCCAAGCCATTTTGGGCCCATTTCTCTAATGAACATACACTAGATAGATTGATAAAGTGCATACCTAGTCCTAGAGGGTCAAAACCAAAATCTCCAGGAAGACTGCAACAAGAACATAAGAGGAAATTCATGTGTTAGACTTGGAAAAACCAATCAATGCTGGCTGCCATTTCAAGAATCTTGAAATACTTATGGCAAATTACCTTCATTGGACTGTAATTGGATTGAAAACATAAAGTGGCTGTAAAACTGAAAAATGCAAATTCATATGATAGAAGGAGACAGGGAAAATTGACCTGCCATCAAGCCATGGCGGAGGTGAACTGCCGGGGAACCACAATGGCCTATCAGGAGGAAGAGGTTCGCAAACGCTAGACACACCTTTCGAAGCATTTAAACGAGTTGCCCCAAATCTGCACGCTTTTCCTGCTGGCAAGAATTTTGAACCAAAAATTGACCTTATTGGAACGGTGGAAATTACAGTTGAAGCAAGGGACAGAGCCATGGTACTGGAAAAAGGGTACTCAGTGAGTGAGAGAACTAGCGAGTCCCTTTACTTATCCGCAGTTGGAATTGGAAGTGGATGGCTATTGTAATAGATGGGAGGTGATGAACCAATGGCTATTGAATCTGCCACTCACTTGGATATGTAGTATGGATGGCAAGTAACTTGAATAAATCAATTTTCTCAGAACTGGTCCTTCAGAAATTGACCCGGTCAACCTATTAAATTAAATTAGTTAAATGATATAAAAAATTGACTGATATCATAAATATATTAATAATTCATCTAATATCATACATTAATTAACATCAAATCTAATTAAAAAAAGTTTAATTTAGGAACGTTATAAACTTTCAATTTAAAAATATATGTACAAAAATAAAAATTGTAGCTAAAAATTTTAAACAATTTTAAAATCGGATCAATCGAGTCAAAATGACCAAATTGTTTGGTTTAAATGTCGGTTCAATCAAATCTTGATCAGATTGACAGAATCAATCATACCTTAATTTTTTGAAAAAAATCAAACCCACCTATAATCTAATTTTTCAATCTAAGCAATTTAATCGATTGGTCCAATCCAAACTTAACAATACTTAAATGAATTTTATTATAAATCTATTGACAAGTAAAAATGAAATAGTCAGCTATATTAAATCACATGACCCAATCTTATTGATATTGGGTATAAGTCAAGAGCCCTTCTATCACCCATATTAGGGAGACTAGTCAAAAAACTTTTGAAGATTATTTATTTAGTTATCATAAAAAAGGAAAAATGGCAATTTAGTCCCTTAAATTTAGGCATTGACATGATATAATCCTCAAAGTTTATTTTCTATTATTATGGTTCCTAAACGATTTATAATAATCCAATTAGATCTTTTACTGTCAAATACTAAATTTTAGTCAAGAAAACCAGATGATATGCTCACGCGAGATAACCTAAAGAGTAAAATAGGTATTATAAGTCATTCTCTCCAAACAAAACATACCTGAAGCTTCCTTTGGAGTGAAATGAAAGCTATTTCTCATTCTAAAATCGCACCTCAGGTATATCATTTTTAACATAATGACTTATAATTAGTAGTGTCAAAACGAGCTCGGGCTCGCAGACTGAATCAGACCGTCTGCGAAATGGATATGGATTTCTAAAAATAGACCCGTAAAAAATGAGTCCAGACCTAACTAATCGGTTTTGAGTGACGGCTTTTGCGATCCGGACCACAACTAGCCCGTTTGTCTTTAAGTTTTTTATACTTTTGAAAATTTTAGACATTACCTTTAATACATTATACACAAATTAAACTATTATTCAGATGTATTTATGTGTAATTATTTTGTTTATTATTTAGATGTTAGTGTAATTTTATTATTACTTGAATATTTTTAAAGAAAATTAATTTTTAATATTTTTTTAAGTTAAAAAATAATTTTTATAAAAAATTATCCAGTCCACGAGTTGGCCTCTTTATCTGCGGACTAGTCATGGACGGATATGGTTCATCTAATTTTTGGCCCATAAAAAATGAGCCTCGACTGGACCGGACCTTTGGTACACAAGTTTTGGTGCCTCCGGTTTGGCCCATTTGATACTACTACTTATAATACTTATTTTACTCTTAAGATTCCCACATGTGAGTAGTTTTGTGATTTTTTTTTTTTTTTTTTTTTGTAGATTGACAATAAAAAGTTCTTATTGAATTGTTGTAAATTGTTTAGGGACCATAACAATAAAAAATAAATTTTGAGAATCTATCATATCATATCAATGCCTAAACTTAGGTATGGCAACAGTTATTTTCCTATTCCGAATGTCAATCATCCGATTTTATGACCAACTATATAATCGACGGTAATTCCGTTAGAATTTGGTATTCACTAAGATCGACCGATAGGTTTGCGTAAACGAGTTTTATCGACGGAAAATCAATACGGATACGGAATGTTATATTTTATTATTTTTATATAGTAATTAATTTTTATATTTAATATGTTTTGGAATTCATATATTTCATTTGAATTTTTGATATTTTTCGTAGTTATTTGTGTACTCTCATTTAAATTTTGTTGTTTTTTTGTTGTTTAAACAATTAGATATAATTTGTGATTTTTTTAGATTTTTTTGGCATGTTTAGAATTTAATTTTGATTTTAAAAATAAAAATTTTTCATTTTTTTAATTGGTAATCGATTCTATAACTCATCACCGATTACAGAATGATTTCGATATTGATAACAAGAAAAGTTACCGATTAATAAACAATACAGAATTACTAATCGATTGAATAAACGGTAACTATAAAGTAACAGTAACAACTAATTGATCAGTTAATGTACCAATATCATTCCTACCTAAACTTTAGAGACTATATTAACTGTTTTTCCTCATAAAAAATCTTAATAAAAATATTGCGGAAAAAAAAAAAAAACCTTACCTTGTTGATTAAAACGTACAACGTAAAGGGTAATTGGCAAGATTGGTCCTAATTTTTTACCTTCTAACAATGTTATCACATGTCTTATATGGTGTTTGGCAATTTTACCTTTTAACAATGTTATCACATGTCTTATATGTGCACAATTTAATCGTGTCCTTGCTAAATATATATGTAGTCGTTTGGACTAATTACGTTTTGTTTTTTTTTTTTTGACACATTGAGGGAGGAGAGTGTGGTAGTTGGGACTAATTAAGTTTTAAAAAATTGGAGATTTGAGAGTAAAAAGATAGGCCTTTCAAAAAATAATAATAAAAAAACATTTGGACTAAGCTCAAACAAAAATAATACCATTTATATATTAGAAATTTACTTGTGATAAATTGGCAACCTCTTAAATAGAATAATCGTCTTACTAATAAAATTAGTTTTTGACCACATTTGTGTTTGTGCAATTTATTCAATTGATCTAATATTACCTATTTGATGAATACAAAAGTATAATATAAACATGAGAGTAATAGGAAGCGTATCAGTTATCTTTACTAACATTTTTCTTTTTATTCATTAAAAAAAAGTTTTGATTAGATTTACATCCCCTTCTCTATATATATACACAGGGACGGAACCAGGGGCTCGGATGGGCTCGAGTTCCCTAGAAAATTTTGAAAATTTTTAGGTATTTTACTTTCAAGCCCCTTCAATTTTGTTTTAATACAACTCTAAAACTTACTATTTTATTTATAAATTTAAAATTATGTAAATAATTTTATACTTGAATGCATTTATAAAATAGACGAAATTCTAACAAATTTTTATTTTCTCCGTCCCAATTTCTTTTATCTGGATCCGTCCCTGCATATACCTAGTAGGAGAGGTTGACTTTACACTAGTTGTTGTGTAGTTTGTGATTCCTTCCTTGTAAAAGTGAACAACTACTTGATGGATAGGCATCTCCATCCCCTACCACCCTTACCAACCAATGAATACAATTAAATTCCATTACATAACTTATCAAACATCCTTAGAAGTCAAATAAATGGGAAATTCTAACGAAACCTAGAAACAAACCCATGAAAACAAAATAAATGAGAGATATAAGTCAAATAAACAAGATGGGTGATCATCAATTATTAATGAGAAATTTTGATTGATTAACAAACTCTCAATAAGAAACAACTCAATTCCCATGTGATCAGATCAGACTCTATTTTGAGAATTTTGATTTTCAATTTTCTTTTAAAAAAACGGTTAACAAAAATATTGTGGTTCATTATATTAAAAATTGAAAAACAAATATCCCGTTTGTGTTATAAAGATATGGTCCAAATACATGTGTATTTTAAAATTAGTTTCATTTCGATATTAATGTAAATTTTTCACTTTAATCAAAACTATTTCCTACAAATAATTTAACTTGTTGCTGAGGACACTAAAAAGATCTATTCTAATACCGACGACAGATTCCGGTTGTACGATTGTCGCAATGACAATATTACCGGTGGCACACCAACGAAAAACGTGTCTGTCGGTTCTTTTACGTCGGTAAATTCAAATTTTGACGCTTTTCCCGTTGGTAAGTTTATTTCTCAGCGGTTGGCTCGTGGGACATCGGCATAGGAAAAATTTTTGTTGATATCGTTATATCTGTCGGTAACAAATATCGACAGACGTTGCCGATAGAGATCCTTCTGTCGGTACCTTTGTTACCAACGGTCTTAACGACGAACACTGAATAAATAAAATTTAAAAAATAAAACATATTACCGATAGATTTTTCATAGGTAAGGCTGTCGGTAAAAAAAAATTTTATTTATAATTTACAAAATAAGTAAAAATCCCCTGAAAAATAACAAAATCCTAATACAAGCAATAATATTAAACGTATAAAATACTAAATGTTCATACTCAATAATATTAAATATAACATATATATATATATACATACATGTATAGAACATCCTAATAAAAAATATAAGTAAAAATAAATCAAACATCTTGATCTGTCTTAGGATCACTAGAGGATGGGGGGCATCATCAATGTCGGAGCACGAATAGAGGGAAAAGGAGTAGAGGAAGATCGAACCGCAACATCAGGGGCAGGGGCCTCCGAGTTTGCAACAGGTGTAGGCGGTGAAGATGTCGAGGCGCTGGTACCCATAGCCGCTCTGACAAGGTCCAACATAGATGACGGAGTACCTCCGCGCCTCATGCCTCCGGCTACTATAACCATAAGGGCAAGATCATCAGGTATAGCTGTGCCCGTCGTCGCAGCCTCTTCCTTGGCCTTCCTCTTCACCTCGTGAAATCTCTCCCATAACATAAAATGTTAGGTAGATAATTGAAAAACCTTAGAGGAGGGGTGAATAAGGTTTTTGGCTAATTTTCGAAAAACCTTTGTTAATTAAAGGATAAACCTCCAATTTTGTTTGAAAGAGAATATTAAAAACTCTTTTTAATAAAATTCCAAACCAAACAAAATCTTTTGGTTAAGACAAATAAGAAATAAGCTTAGAAAGAAAAGCACAAAGATTTATAGTGGTTCACTCTCTCAAAGAGTTACATCCACTACCTTGAGTCAACACCCAAGGATTTTCCAAATCCACTATAAACACAAATTACACCAACTACAAATATGAGGATCACCCTACAGGGGTTTTGCACACAACCTCAATTTACAACACAATGTAAATCAAAGGATTACCCAAGGGGTTTTTCAACACAAACCTTTGATATCAATAAGAGAGAAAGATAGGTTTAAGAGCAATGTTACCAAATTGAGCTTGAGAAATAGTAGGTACAACTCAATGGAATGTTTCTACAAGCTCCTCCTTTCTTCTTCTTTGATGATGATCAATAATGAAGCTCAAGAAGATTTTTGTTTGGGATTGAAAGTGTTTGCAATAAATGTACTTTAAAGCTCTTTAAAAGTCTTAAATGATCTCAATGAATATTTCACCAAACCTCTTTTTTTTTTTCTTTTGCTGATAAAAAAAGTCTATATATTTTCTTTAAAAAATGACCGTTGCACTCTGTGTAACGGTAATAAATTTTTACAGTAAATGTGAAAATTGGACGACCGGTTCTTAAACAGAAAGATTCGGACTTGTCCTGCTAGAAATCGGACTGCCGATTTTTCTAAGTGTAGAAAAAATCTGACGACCGGTTCTTAAACAGAAAGCTTTGGGCAACAAGTCTAGCTTTGTTTTTAATAACTTTACCAGATTCATTTAGTTTATTTCGAAAAACCCATTTTGTGCCAATAGTGGGGTGATTACGTGGTCTAGGGACTAAAGTCCAAACTTTGTTTCTTTCAAATTGATTTAACTCCTCTTGCATAGCAATAATCCAAAACTCATCGCATAAAGCATCATCAATAAACTTAGGTTCAATTTGTGATAATAGGGCAAAGTTGTCAATAAAATACCTTCTTGCTCTTACCCCTTGTGATACATCACCAATAATTTCATCCTTGGAGTGTCCCTTTGGATATATCACATCTTGAGGAAGATTTTGAGTTTCTTGATCGTTTCCTTGTTTTTCCTCAATCTCCTCTTCCTCCATAGCATGTTCTTCTATTGCTTGAGTATACAATGGTTGGTTACTAAGAATGTTATCTACGTCATCATCATCAACTTTCTTGTCAAAAATGTTAGTTTCATCAAAATTAACATGAATAGACTCTTCAACACATAAGGTTCTTTTGTTGAAAATTCTAAAAGCCTTTGTTTCAAGAATAACCAAGAAAAATTCCCTCATCGGATTTTCGATCAAACTTCCCAAGATTGTCCTTGGTGTTTAAAATAAAGCATTTGCATCCAAAAACTTTAAAATAGCCAATTGAGGGGGTTTTATTAAAAATGAGTTCAAAGGGAGTTTTCTTTAAAGAAGGTCTCAAGATAATACGATTCATAACGTAGCATGCGGTGTTAACGGCCTCGGCCCAAAAGTATTTAGGAAGGGAGTTTTAACAAAGCATTGATCTTGTCATTTCTTGTAAAGTGCGAATTTTTCCTTTCCACAACACCATTTTGTTGTGGGGTTTTAGCGGCCCAAAAATTGTGTTATGCCAAAATCATCACAAAGTTTTGTAAAATCTTGATTGTTAAATTCTCTCCCATTATCACTTCTCATAGAGATCAATTTACAATCAAGGGAGATTTGAACTCTTTTGAAAAGTTTAACAAACTCATGAAAAGCTTCATCTTTTTTACTTAAAAACAAAGTCCAAGTAAATCTAGAGAAATCATCCACAATAACAAAAGCATACCTCTTACCACCAAGACTAGTGGTCCTCATTGGTCCAAATAAGTCCATGTGGACAAGTTCCAAAGGTTTTGAAGTTAAAATCATGTTCTTTGATTTAAAAGATGTCTTAATTTGTTTTCCAAATTGGCAAGCATCACAAAGTTTAGTTTTCTCAAAGTGAAGTTTTGGTAGGCCTCTAACAAGTTCTTTTGAAGATAGTTGGTTCAATAAATCCATACTAACGTGACCAAGTCTTCTATGCCACAAAAATGCATCATCATCATGAACCGAGAGACACTTTAAGTTTTGAGAAAGAAAATCTTCAAGATGAAAGACATAGACGTTTCCAACTCTTTTAGCAACAAAAATAGTTTTGTTTTCATACTTATCAATGATAGAGGAAGAATCACTTTCAAAAACAACCTTTTTCCCACTATCACATAATTGACTAATACTGAGCAAATTGAATTTTAAACCATCAATTAGAAGAACATCCTTAATGAGAGAGGAAGAATTGTTACCAATATTGCCTATACCAATGATTTTTCCTTTGTTCTTATCTCCAAAAGTGACAAATCCACTTTCGGTTTCTTTGAGATCACTCATAAGTGAAGAGTCCCCGGTCATGTGCCTTGAACATCCGCTATCCAAGTACCACTTAGATGGCCTTGATTTGTGTTCCTACAAAAGAAGAAGTAGAGATGACTTTTGGTACCCACATCTTTTTGGGTCCATGGATGTTAGTTGGATTTTCTTTAACCTTCCAAATGGTTTTCATTCCCCTTTCAATCTTTTTCTTTATAAAACACTTTGTGACTTTATGACCACTCTTTTCACAATAGGTGCAACAAAGATGTGAGTGAGATGATGAAGCCTTTACAAACCATGTTTGTTTTGAGAAATTATTGGAATGAGTATGTCCAATACCATTTTTATCAAAAAGTGATCTTTGAGAGCCAAGAAGTTTTTCAAAGTTTTCTTTCCCTTTTGTGAACTTTTCAACACATATAGTGAGATCATTCACCTTTTCCTTTAAAACATCATAGTCTACCATGCTTTTTTCAAGAGTGTGAACTTTTTCACAAAGTTTCTTGTTTTCTAAAGCAAGTATTTGAAAATCATTGTTTGAACACTCCCTTTCATTTTTCAAGATTTCTAAAGACTCAAGGAGAGATTTGTTTTCACAAATAAGTTTTGAGTTTTCATCAAGCAAAAATTTATTTTTGTTTTTCAACTCTTTGTTTCTTTTGGAAACCTTTTCGCATTCACCATACATTTCAATAAGCATGGTAAAAGGATCATCATCACAAATATCATCAATAAGATTGGATGAGTTAGAGGGTGAAAATTGTACCTCATTTCTAGTGCCATGAAGCATATGTTGGCCTTTTCTTCTTCGCTTTCATTCAATCTTTTTATTTTCATTTCATAGGTGAGTAGTGATCTTATGAGTTCTTCAATAGAAAGTAGTCTCAAATCCTTTGATTCCTCAATAGCAAGTGTTTTTTGTTGCCATGCTTTTGGAAGTGCATCAAGAATCTTTCTATTTACTTCTCCTCTTGAGTACTCTTTCCCATATGCCTTTAGGCCGTTTGTGATGTTGGTGAACCTTGTGAACATGTCGCTAATGCTCTCATTTTGCTTCATCGTGAATAGCTCATAGTCTCTCACCAACATGGCCAACTTTGACTCCATTACTTGATTGGTGCCTTCGTGAGTTACTTCAAGTAACTTCCACATTTCATGAGCCGAATCGCATCCGTTCACTCTATTATATTCACTTGCATCCAAGGCACAACTAAGAATATTCATAGCTTGAAAGTTTAGAGTCATCTTCCTCGAGTCGAACTCATCAAATTCTTCACCCTTCTTGGCTAGTCCATCAATTTTGGGAATGTAAGGACCTTTCTCTACAATGCTCCACAAGTCTAAGTTAATAGAACAAATACATATTTTAATTCTAGATTTCCAAAACGTATAGTTTGATCCATTGAAAAGAGGAGGTCTATTTGTAGAAGAGCCTTCTACATATGGTAAATTAGAAATATTAGCTATAGTAAAATAAAGATCTTTTGCTTCAAGGGTGTTAGTCCTTTTTTAGAGAGGTCCTGCTCTGATACCAATTGAAAAACCTTAGATGGGGGGTGAATAAGGTTTTTGGCTAATTTTCAAAAAACCTTTGTTAATTAAAGGATAAACCTCCAATTTTGTTTGAAAGAGAATTCTAAAAACTCTTTTTAATAAAATTCCAAACCAAACAAAATCTTGTGGTTAAGACAAATAAGAAATAAGCTTAGAAAGAAAAGCACAAAGATTTATAGTGGTTCACTCTCTCAAAGAGTTATATCCACTACCTTGAGTCAACACCCAAGGATTTTCCAAATCCACTATAAACACAAATTACACCAACTACAAATATGAGGATCACCCTACAGGGGTTTTGCACACAACCTCAATTCACAACACAATGTAAATCAAAGGATTACCCAAGGGGTTTTTCAACACAAACCTTTGATATCAATAAGAGAGAAAGATAGGTTTAAGAGCAATGTTACCAAATTGAGCTTGAGAAATAGTAGGTACAACTCAATGGAATGTTTCTACAAGCTCCTCCTTTCTTCTTCTTTGATGATGATCAATAATGAAGCTCAAGAAGATTTTTGTTTGAGATTGAAAATGTTTGCAATAAATGTACTTTAAAACTCTTTAAAAGTCTTAAATGATCTCAATGAATATTTCACCAAACCTCTTTTTGCTGATAAAAAAAAGTCTATATATATTTTCTTGAAAAAATGACCATTGCACTCTATGTAACGGTAATAATTTTTTACAGTGAATGTGAAAATCGGACGACCGGTTCTTAAACAGAAGATTCGGACTTGTCCTGCTAGAAATCGGACTGCCGATTTTTCTAAGTGTAGAAAAAATCGGACGACCGCTTCTAAAACCGGATGACCGAATTTTTGAGTTTTTACAGCTTAAGACAAAAGCTTTTCTCATTGTTTCAAAAATATGTATTCTTGATAATCATTTTAGAGATAAGAAGAATCTTTCAAAAGCATCAAAACCTCAATCAAGAATACTTAGATTTTAAGAAAAGTTTATATTGAGAAAATCGTAAAAGGAGCTTCATAAATGATCAATAACCAAGGAGTAAGATTAGGGAGTTTTACAAAGAAATACCTTATCACACTCTAACATAGACAAGGTCTTCAATGTCTTCAAAATCTTCAATGTCTACCATGATTTGATCTTGGAATGGCTTGGTCTTTTCTCCTTCATTTTGCCCTCATCACCAAGATCTTTTGCTTGTAGACTTGACTTCAAAAGTGTTTCTTTTGTTCTATGAAAAGTTAGCTAAAATACTCACATAAGCACATGTTAAACATAATCAAAATCATAAGTAATAATGCTCTTAGGGCTACCAATAATAATAACTTATACAATATTAATTAGATACACTTTAAAACATTAAAACATTATATAACCTTAATTTTTCACTAACATACCTAAAACTCTTCTGATGTAAAATCCACATACTCCCCATCCTTCTCCCTCGAGTAATGCTTGTGCAGCTCTTCCAACTCCTTGCTTTTCGAAAATTTCTCAATTAATATCGCTTGTTGCAAAAGAACAACGTATGCTTAACGTGATTTACAATTAACTAACCGAAGATGTAATATTAATAAAATTAAATACCTTCTTTGCAAGAGACTCGGTGAAGGAAATGGACCCACCGGTGTATTTCAAGAGTCCCCATCCCCCCGTTCCTCATTCCTATTCTTCTTATTCTGATAGGATAGCGCTAGAAACCGCGGGCTTTTCTTCTAATCTAACATTGTCTACTAGTGTCTCTCCTCAAACCATGGGGACCGCTTACCATCTTTTCGAATGTTGCCCATCAAATCCCTCATCTGAATGCTTGCCCTGTCCTCCCAAGCATCTCGGACCTTTGACATGGGTAATTTTTGTATAATTTTAGAAAAATTTTGGCAGAGCTTCCCCTATATTATGGACATTTTTCAAGCACACAAACCACACAAACAGGCAACAAACACAATATCTAAAGAAAAGAGTCAAGACTCCCCCGTAAAGTAATATCTAAACCAAAAGAGTCGGGGCTCCCCCATAAAGCAATGTTTAAACTAAAAGAGTCAGGGCTCCTCCATAAAACAATATGTAAACCTAAAGAGTCAAGCCCCCGGTAAAACTATATATTTAAAGTAAAAGAGTCAAAGCTCTCCCATAAAAGAATATATAACTTATATTAAACTATATTTATAATGCACTAGAATCTTATCATTTTGAATAAATCTTATTTTATTACATTCAATCAACAATATAAATTCTTTTGAAAAGCTTTTGAACCGTTTAGGGTGTGGATGAGGCACATCTTTATGAAGATTGCTATTTGCATTTACAAAATTAATGAAGCAATTATTTAACTCGTCATTTTCTAGGGGGGTCAATAAATCTAACTCGGGAATATGAATATATAACGCGAAAAAAATCATTATTTTTCCTCATCTTTCTCTCTCTATACAGTTTCTCTCTAACTTCTCTCTACTCCTTCTCCACTCTAAAACAAAAATCTTTAACATTGAACTTGAATTGGAGGTAGATATAGATCATTCTGAAGAATTTGTAGAAGAAAATATCAATTTAGATGTAAGAAAAGTTTTGAAAAAAAATTTCAAAACTGGGCTCGGATCACCCGGACGGGCGACCCAAACATGGGCGGATCACCCAGATGGGCGACCAGCACACAACCGAGTCACCGGCCTGAGCGACCGGCTCATGTCCGGGTCGCCAGCATGGGCGATTCGAGGGTTTTTTTTTTTTTTTTTTTTTTAAGGAAGAAAGAATTTTTGTAGGTATTTGGAAAACTTGAAACATGAATAACTTTCTTTTAGGAAGGATTCGATCCCATCCCACCCACTCGTTTTGATGGTTCTCGTAAAGAGGAACGCAACAGAATCGTCGAAAAAGTTATCTGGACGCGTTTCGGGGCAAAAAAATCGTTTCGTATAGTCGAAAACTTTGACGGGGCATAACTTTGCGCTCGGATGTCCGATTGAGGCGATTCTTGTGGGAATTTTGGGTATTTTTTCGAGATCTACACGTCAAAAACATCCTTAAGGAGGTTTCCACCAACCGTTCCCATAAAAACGCCCTATTTTCCTTTTAATTTACGTTTTTGTAATTTTCTAATACTTTCTCTCTTGTTAACTAAAAAATAACACCGCCAATTTGAAAATTAAATAGAGGAGCAGTCTTCTTTTTGCTCTAATTAAAAATTCAAATGATTGAAGTTGGTAAATATGGAAATTCTTTTTGTACGCAATTTTTTTGCCCCAAAATGCGTCCGGATCACTTTTTCAACGATATCGTTGCGTTCCTCTTTACGAGAACCATCAAAACGAGTGGTCATACACGTGAAACGGACATCCGATTGCAGAGTTATTTATGTTTCAAGTTTTCCAAATACCTACAAAAATTCTTTCTTCCTTAAAAAATTTTTTATAAAAATTATAAAAAAAAAAAAAAAAAAAACCTCTGATCGCCCGGGCTGGCGACCTGGACGTGAGCCGGTCGCCCGGGCCGGCGAGCCGGATATGTGCTGGTTGCCCATCTGGGCGATCAGCCCATGTTCGGGTCACCCGTCCTGGCAATCCCAGCCCAGTTTTGAAAAAAAAAAAATTTTAACTTTTCTTACATCTAAATTGATATTTTCTTCTACAAATTCTTCATAATGATCTATATCTACCTCCAATTCAAGTTAAATGTTAAAGATTTTAGTTTTAGAGTGGAGAAGGAGTAGAGAGAAGTTAGAGAGAAACTGTGTAGAGAGAGAAAGATGAGGGAAAATAATGATTTTTTTCGCGCTATACATTCATATTCCCAAGTTAGATTTATCGGCCCCCTTTTCTAGCCTTTATTTTTTCTCTTTTAACTTCCCTAACTCATAATTCTTTTTTCCTCTTTTTCTTTTTAAATTTAATATTAATTAGTGATTTGAAATCTTTTCAATCCTTGCATTTTTCTCGTCAACTTCTCAAACTAACAATTCTTTTAACTTCCTTTTTAAAAATTTAACATAATGATTATCATAAATAATTCTTATAACTTTTGTCCCAATTTTACCTAAAAATTTGCTATATGATTCAAACAAAAGAAATAAAAAGAAACCCAATTTTCTTTCAAATTAGATAAGAGTAAAATCTTTTTATTTTCATAATTAAACTCTTAACTCTAACATTAATATTAGGTTAAATAAAAACAAGATAAAATTACATGATCATCCAAACAAAATCAAATTGTTGATCATCATCTTTCCTGGAGAATAAGAATTGCCATTTTCAAACCTAATCAATTTTTTTTAAAAAAAAAATCAATTTTCATGTTTAGCTAATGAAAAGCAACAGAGATAAAGGGAAAAAGATAAACGAAAAATAGAGGAAGAAGACTTACGGGTGAATGACAGCACCGGCAGGACCTTTCTGACGGCAGTGAAGAACCTCAATCTGGGAAGAGGAAGAAGAGGGAGATTCAGAGAAAGAGAGGAGAAGAAGATGAAGAGAGAAGAATTAGGAAATTAACACCTTGAAGTATATATATATATATATGAGAGAGAGAGAGAGAGAGAGAGAGAGAGAGAGAGAGAGAGAGAGAGAGAGAGAGAGAGAGAGTTACCGGCATCAATGGTGGTGGCAAGAAATGGCAATCAGAAGGGGTTTTGGAAGGGGTTTTGGGATTATCAGAAATGGGGCATGATAAGGGCTCGATTCTTTCGCGACCATAGCGACAGAAAGGCTGTCGGTACCAAAATTAAATACCTTACTGACAAAAGGAGCGTCGACCAAACGTCAATAGTTTAAAACAAATTACCGACGACCACAATATGTCGTCGGTACATCTGTTGGTAAGTGAAACGACTTACCGATGGTCTATTTTCCATGCCAAATTTCCGTTGATAGGTAGATTCACCAACAGTGCTTTCGTCGGTATATTCCGTGATTTAATAGCGTGACAATTCCCTCCAAAATTTTCAAAGAATTTTCGAAAATTAAGTTGAAAGAAACTTTCCCGTCAGAAGTCCATTGTTTCCGTCGGCAAACCGCGAATTTTTTGTAGTAGGAAACCTTGTTTGAGGAACTCTTAACTAGACATCGATAAAGAACGCGCGGGAAAATAAAAGAAACAAGCGAAAGTTTTCAAAAAGAATTTTTTTCCCCCAAACATTTTCTCTCTCTAACCTCCTCCTATCTCACTTCTCTCTAAAAATTAACTTGAGTTTTTGAAGATTTTTAAGATTTTGAAAATAAAATATGTTAAAAATAATTAATATAACAACATAAATAACATTTATGATTTTTTTTAAAAATCGAAAAATAGGTCAAAAGCTGGACTAGGCATAGGACAGGCTGTTTTGCAGCTTGGTTGGGTGCAGGACAGGCTGTTCTGCAGCTCGGCTGGGCATTGGACAGCCCTCCTTTGCGTCTAGCTCAGCTTTTGACGTAAAAGTTTAATTTTTTCACATTTTGATGTGAAACTTACCTCAAAATTGATGTTTTCTAATAAATCTATCAAAATTGTCCAAATCATTAATGGTTATCTTCAAAATATTCAAAAACTTTAGAGAGAAGTGAGTTTACAGATAGAAAGTATTTGGGGGAAAAAATTTTGAAATTTTTCCTGCGTCTCTTTTATTTTCCCGCGTATCTTTCATCAATACCCTTCCTAACTTCTATTGTTAAAATTAGATTGGACGAGACTGGTCGGTCGGACCGATTAGATCGAGAATCAAACCTATAATCAGTCTAGTTTTTTCCATTGAATAAATCGAACAAAAACTGATTAAATTGAACGATTGGACCGTCAAATTGATCATTTGGCCCAATTTTAGATTTTTTTATTTTTTTAAATTGAAAAGTTTGTTATGTTCTTGTATTGGAGTTTTAATTGTATATAACCCTAATTTGGTTCACGGAGGGGGATGGGGATGGGGAGGGGAAGGAGGAGGAGGAGAAGTGGCACCATTTACTTCCACTAAGGGAAGTAAACAATTTACTTCAAAATTATTTGGTAGGGGTGGACATTTACTTCCCTTAGTTTGGTTGGGTGAAAGTGAGAAGTAAATAACTTTTATTATATATAATTTACTATTATATTTATTGCACAAAATTAAGAATGTTAAATAGTTCTAGAAGAGGCTAATTCGCCGACTCTTCACCTCTACATTTACGTTTGCAACCAAACGATGTAAATAAGATATTTCCGTCCTGATTTACATCTCTTCTTATTCCTCTTCCTGATTTCGCCGCAATCAAACTAAGATTTAATGTTAATTGACATATTATGTATATAAATGGATTAATATATATTTATAATTTTTTATATTTATAATGTCACGATGATATCATCAATTTTTTCAATGATCCAATCGATTGAACCAATAAAATTCAATAACTTACCCTGTTCAATCTTCTGTCCAAATTTAACAATATTTCTCCCAACTAAAAGATTTTGACTCCCACTTAATGGGAGATTTATATAATCTCGAAACAAACCAAACTATATAAAATCACACACTAAACCTCAAACCAAGCATTAGGACCCAAAGGCCCAAAATAAAGAAATAATACTACTGTAGTTGACACTATAAAAAAATTGAAACCTTGGCTGGCCCAACCACTCCATTCCCTTGATAGTTGAAAAATGATACCTGCTGCTGCCCCTGATGTTGAACAACAACTACACTTACTATTGAAAACTCTCTCTCTCTCTCTCTCTCTCTCTCTTCCCTTCCAATCCACTCCACCATCCCCAAGTCCTTCAAAACTCCCACTGATTCTGACTGTTACTTTCTACCCTCCAATTCCCATCTCTTCTAATTAACTCAGATCATACTTTTACTCTTTTATTCCTTTCCTTCAATTATATTATCAATCAGTATATCATTATTATCTATCTCTATTCATGTATTCTGAACTTCTTACTTTGCTCCCAGCGAGTACCTGAAAAAAAAAATCCGAAGATTAATTAATGGTTGAGATAGTAAATACATCGTCTCCGAGGAGGACGGCCCATCTCCACCATCACCGGCGGTGGATCCCTTCTTTCGTTTCATCCCACAAGACCCTTTTGCTCGCTCTCTGGATCGCGTTCTTCTTTACCCTTTTTATATGGCAGCAGAGGAGCGCTGCTGCTGGATTCCTGATTTTCCGGCAACCTTTTTCTTATCGGCCGTTTCCGAAGCTCCGGCCTGTACTTTTCAACTTGACGGATTTTGGGGCGGTTGGGGACGGAGTTACTGTTAATACGGTTGCTTTTGAGAGGGCTATGATGGCAATTTCTAAACTTGGGAAAAAAGGAGGTGGTCAGCTTAATGTGCCTCCAGGGTATTGGCTTACTGCGCCATTTAATCTCACTAGTCATTTGACTTTATTTCTTGCTGAAGGTGCTGAAATACTTGGAATTAATGTGAGTAATTTTCAAATTTGTCTTTGCTTTATGTTTTTGAAAGTTAAATATAGGATCTTGCTGGTAAGTTTGTTACACAGTGGCTCTCTGCTTGTTCCATGTCTTTGTTTGTTAGTTATTTGTTTGTTAGTTAAGTAGGAGGGGCTATTCTTTATTGGATATTCAATGTGTGTTGTGCTAGGCTAACTGCATTTTACTTCTTGCTGAGAGCTGATAAACTATTAAGATTGGCTCTGTACTCATTATCAAGATGGATATAACATAAGGTTGGGTTCATTTGAGGACTTTGAGTATTCAATTTGGTTTTATTGGCTTCACTATGTTTAGCAAATCTAGTCCCCCAACGTATGCTAGAGGGAAGTTTTTGGATCTTTCTGTCATTGACCTTCTTCTCTTGCCAATCAACTCCAGAACAACTTTTAAATATGATTCTAGCGTATGAGGCATTCAATCTCTGAACATACGAAACATCACGAAAGACTTTAAGTTTCTTGTATAGAGATATGATGTTAGCAGAGATGCAATGATGAGGTTATTGTTAAATCTCGTTAATCTGATGAATGCTGCGGAAAACCCTGTAATCCATCTCAATAGACTGAGCACCTTTTCTTTCTGTGAGAAAGAAGTCATAATAGGACAGATACATACATGTATGGTCATTCATATACCTGTGAACACTGATAAATTAAATGAGCACCTTCTCTTTCTGTAACAAAAAATTCATAATAGGATATATGTAACTCATTCAAACAGATGTGCACATAGATACTTATATGTGCATTTTTATGCCCAAGAATTTGTTAAATTCAATCTAAAGAGAAATTGATGAACATGTGAAAATGTTAACTACTTTATTTAAAATATAAATAAGGTCTTGAAGTTATAACTTTTTCTACACAATTTTTTGGCCTTGATAGAAAAGGAAAAGAGTGCCTATGTTTTGAAACTAAGGGAGTATGACAGCGTGTCTTGTCACTTTTTGAAAATCAAAAGGAATATGATATTGACTTTTATCTGTTTTACGAGGTAAATAAAATTGCTCTATTTGATCAAATATAGCATCTTACAAGTTTGACCAAATGTTAGAGATTATCAACTAATAGCGCATGAGTTAATAGGATTTTGTATCATATTGTAAGAGGGGCCAATGATGGGGAACTATTACTACCAGGATCTACTGATTAGTTGTCATGTACTCATCATAATGGACAGAATGAGAGGGGTTTTTTGGGTAATATAAAATACATTGGCTTTTCTAACTTGTTAAAATGGACACATGAGAGACTTTTGAGCAAACCTCCCATTGGACTTTAGAGTATACCTGAGATTGTATAAGGTACAACAGCTTTTTGATCAAGAACCTATTTAAATATAGTGGGAATTAAGCAGTAAGCCCCCAACTGTTTTCTGGAATAGCTATTATGTTTCTGTCCCCATTCATGCAGATGACACAAATTCTAGTTTCATTTAGACTTAGGCTGCTTGATGTCCTCCTATTACCTAGGCTGCTTAATGCAGGTGATTTTAGTTGCATTGTTTACATGTTGTGAAGGGTAGGATGATGTGCGTCTCTTGTTTTTGTCCTAAAAATGTTGTTCAGTAGTCCATTATAGGGTTTTTTCTCCAATGGCTTGAGTTTTGCAACTTTCTCCCAACTGGATGGGCTTATTCTGTGTGTATCATTTTTGGGATGTCAAATATTTTGTAAAATCTCATCAATCCTTATTCCAACATGATTCAGCATAATGGGTAATACATGTACAATTTGAACCTTAGGCATTACATGCACCAGATGATAACCTGTGAAGATGAATGGTTTGTACATATTTGAATGGAATTGGAATATATTGCATGATGGAAAAGACCTCTTTTACTTTATATATTGCTCTGCAGAGTGGATGAAGGGTTTACTTATGTCATCCAAGGCATTCTTCTGCAAAATTGGAACTGTCATAATTTTTACTCTTCCCCTGATTTGGAATAAAACAGGACGAGAAATACTGGCCTCTCATGCCACCACTGCCTTCCTATGGATATGGGAGGGAGCATCCTGGACCAAGATATGGAAGCTTAATTCATGGTCAAAATCTTAAAGATGTGGTGATTACAGGTTAGTTTCTTTTGATTACAGGCTTCAGATGCTTCCCTTTATTCCTTGTCTGTTTTATTCCACAAATGATGCTTTGTGGTATTCATTTCATCATGTTGAAGATCTACATAGGAAAAAAGTGTTATTTAGACTGAACGCTTAGTATCACCACTCCCAAATGTTTGGAGTGTAGAAATGACATCTTTGTGAGTAGTGGTCAGAAAGTGTAGCCTGGGGAATGTAATCTCTGTATTGGCTTTGAAATCTGTTACACGTGTTTTCAGCGAAATTAACAGGCTTGATAGAGGCCCATTAATTTATTTTTTTAAAATGTTGGCTTGTTTCTGGACCCCTATGGATGGATTTATGGGCTTTTAATGCTTATTGCATGTGACCTCTAGTTAATCTAGCATGCGAAATCCTATCACCCGAATGAATAATCTTAGAAGTTCAACTGATAAGTTACTCTGACCACAGGGCATAATGGTACCATTAATGGACAGGGTCAAACCTGGTGGAAGAAGTATCGCCAAAAGCTTCTTAATCATACCAGAGGGCCACTTGTACAGATTATGTGGTCTAGTGACATTGTGATCACTAACATAACACTACGCGATTCTCCTTTTTGGACACTCCATCCGTATGATTGCAAGAATGTGACAATCAGAAATCTGACTATCTTGGCCCCTGTCTTCGAAGCTCCAAACACTGATGGCATAGATCCTGGTAACTCCATTTCTTCAAACCTTTGGAGTTTCCACTGTTCTTGTATAATTTGTATATTATTATACTTCAGTTTTCTGTGTATACGAGCTGCTAACGAGTTGATATGGGTTTCAGATTCATGTGAAGATATGATAATTGAGGATTGTTACATAAGTGTCGGAGATGATGCAATTGCAATCAAGAGCGGTTGGGATCAATATGGGATTGCTTATGCGCGACCCTCAATTAATATACTCATCCGGAACCTTGTTGTTCGCTCCATGGTCAGGTAGAAATTCCCTTAAGTTGTTAATCTGCTCGACTTTTCTTGCCTGCCTTCTCTCATGGATTATTCTGTCATTTCAATATATTCTGTTAATGCATTTTCTTGATGTATATTCCACCCTAGATGAATCTCCAATATAATTCTCTTTTAATTGCACCTTTCATATAAGTTCATATTGGTAGTGTTTTCCCATTTTACTATTTGCAGTTGCTAATTTAGTTATATTTCCAGTTCTCTTTGCCTGCCCTTTTTGGAACCCTTGTTTATTCTTTGGGAAAATAGCCAATTTAGTTCCAAAATCTATGCCTTGATATGATATGGTTTTCAAAGTTTATTTTCTGTCATTTTGATCCCTAAACAATTTATGGCAATCTAGTAAGATCCTTTTATCGTCAAACACTACAGTTCGTCAAAAAAACCACACGAGCTGCTCACGTGAAGTAACTTGAAGGGTGATATAGATATTTTAAGAAATTGCCACACAAAACACACTTGGGGAGGGGGAATAAAAGCTGCTCCTCAAAAAATCATACCTTGCGTGTGTTTCTTTTTGAGAAAATGACTCTTAACACCTATTTTACACTTCATATTACCACACGTGAGTCGTTCGTCTGCACTGTAATAGAAGTTAAGTGTTTGACGAAAAAAGATCTTATCGGATTGTCATAAATTGTTTAGGAACTATAACGTTACAAAATAAACTTTATCATGGACTCAATAGACTTTTTCCCTTATTCTTTTGATACTATTGCATTAGATGCCTGGGAATCTTGAAATAGTTAATTGATTTCTACCTCAACTGAACTATGACAGTGCCGGCATATCAATAGGCAGTGAAATGTCCGGAGGTGTGTCGAATGTCACCGTTGAAAACCTCCATGTTTGGAGCTCAAGGCGAGCTATTCGGATCAAGACAGCTCCCGGGAGAGGAGGGTATGTCCGGCACATAACATATCGAAATATCACATTCGAGAATGTCAGGGTAGGAATCGTCATCAAGACAGATTACAATGAACATCCAGATGCCGGATTTGATCCAAAGGCCGTTCCCATCATCGAGGACATAAACTACCTCTCAATACACGGCGAGGAAGTCCGTGTTCCAGTTCGTATACACGGCAGCGAAGAAATCCCGGTAAGAAACATAACTTTCCACGATATGTCAGTCGGGATTACTTACAAGAAGAAACATATATTCCAGTGTGCTTATGTTGAAGGACGCGTTATCGGAACAGTTTTTCCAGCACCTTGTGAGAATCTTGATTTATATGATGAACAGGGAAACTTGATCAGAAAATCTACCTCTCAGAATGTTTCAGATATAGATTATGATTTCTGAAAAAAGTTGTATAATTTTGTCTCGCTGGGGGGCCAAATTTTATTTTCCTAGTGGCCGTTATTTTCTTGGTGTGTTTTTATATTAAAAAACAAAAAATAGCGAGTAGGGGAAACATGCTTTTGGATCAAAATCATTCCCAGTGCCCTTATACCCTTTTTTTTCCCCCTTTTCTCAGTCTCCCTTTGTTACTATGTAGTGTAAATACCGAAAATATCAAAGCAAATACACCCTTAAGTTCATCAACTTCTCTATTTTGTTGCTGTTTCCTTTCTTGTTCTCTAAAGCCTTCAAAAACTCTCTATGATTGGATAGAGTTTAATTTTGAAATATTTACTTTGAATTTTGTAAAAGTTTTTAAAGGAAATGTGAGGCTCAAGATGCAAAATTTGCATAAATGTTTCTAGAAACTTTTGATAAAGATCTGTTCTAATCTTCCGTTTCTTTTTTTTTTTTTTTTCCTTCAAATATATCATCTTCTTAAATGTTGAGTTAGAACTTCAAGAATTTCCTTTTCTTTTTGTATGCTTTTAAAATACACATGCTTTCTCAATCGTTTTATTTTATAGAACTTATATTGATAAAATTATTATAAAATGATCTTTTATTTTATAAAATTTATATTAATAAAATGATTATAAAAAAGGTGAACTAAACGATTTCATCACCTTTTTTAAGAGGTTATGGTATTTAAGCACTAGTTATATCATTTGTACTATTTTTTGTTCTATTTTTTTTTATAATATTTTTTTTTAAAAATTTTATTTATTAAATTATAAATGAGACAAAAATATTTTACGAAAAAAAATGTGACAGAAAGATTCGAACCAATATTTAAGAATATACAACTTGACTAATTGAGATTTAAGCATATAGCATGCTATATGAGGAGGATTTGAACAAACTTGACCTACATAGCATTGGTTAAAACTTGATGCTCGTATTATTTAAATCTTATTCCAGTAAGAATTTAATATTTAGCTTTAAACATTTTATTATGATATTACAAGAAAGATTTGAAAAAATATTAGCAACAGTTATCTACTGTACCTATTTAATGTGTCAAGCCATTAGTTTAAAATTTTTCTCGAGGTACTTGAGTTTGTGATGGACTATTTCTATGTCAAGTTGAGTGACTATGTTTTAAGGACCCTACTCTTGTTTTTCCGTAGATGTACCAACTCAAAACGTGTTGAATATGTGTTTCATCTGTTTCCAAAACGCAACCTTCAACTTTTTTTTTTTCTTTTTTTTCCTTCCTTGATTTCAACTTGAAACAAAATGGACTTATCAATACTAGTACTAGTATGTACAGTACAATTCTCCGTGGATCAGTTCACTCCTTACTTATAATTACTCTCCTTTTAAATACATGTTTACTAGTGAATATATCAAATTAACTGAATAATCAGTGCAATCACATACTTCTATCAAAATAATACTATTAATAAGTAAATATAATTTTTAGAAAACAACAGCACCGACAAAATATTTGAACACCTCCTGCATTTCAATTTTATGTTTTTCCTTCCAAAAAAAAAATCTATTGCTTTAGTTGATTAAAAGAACATTAAATAAAATTTTTTTAACATATACTCTTATTTACTAATACAATCTAATAATAAACTTCAAAATAAATTATATTTTAATTAAAATTTGTCATTATATTCTGAAGTGACATATAAATTGAAATAAAAGAATTACTTATTTGCCCTCTAGTGTACAAGTGAGTGTTGGAAATGGGGAGACGAACAATTAAAGGTTGAATGAAGCCAAGCTTTATTTCAGCAGATGCGGTTTGCATATTATTGTCTCTACAAGGATTGATTGTAACGTGACAAAAAAATCTTCTCCATTTGCTCAAATTTGCTCAACAAGAAGAATTGAAAAGTTTTTGAAAATTACTAGTACAATAATCGAATATTATTCATAGAGATTGACACAAATTCTACGAAGAATGTTAATTAAAACACAATGGCATAAGTGTTTATAATAAATTTTTTCTTAATTTTTCTTTTTTTCTTAAAATTTATTTTCTTTTTCTTTTTCTCTTAAAACACAATGGCATAAGTAACATAAAATATATTAAACTAAAAATATTATAAAAAATATTACAAAAGAAACAAATGATACAAGCCCATTCATTCTTTCTTTTTGAAAGGGATCCGAACCCAATCTAAGGAGGGTTTGAATTCTTTTTTCATCGTATTAGATAGAAAATTTATAATTTGATGATGATTCTCTTTTTTATATATATTGACTCAAATGCTCTTATAATATAATCTATGAATATTAAAGAATCGATGAGTAATATACAACATTCAACTAACGGATAAATATCTTTCAAAGAAAAAAAACTAAGGTATAAATATGCTATAATTATGTAAATGAAGAAAAATTAGAAAAAGAAAAAAATAAATGCTATACATTGGTTAAAAAAATTAATTTTAAAATTTAAACATTAGGGCCTAGTTTGTTTTCAGAGGGGGACGAGGGGAAGGGAAAGGAAGGGTGACAGCATATACTTCTATTAAGGGAAATATAATTATTTACTTCAAAATTATTTGATATAATGGAAGGTACATTTGTTTGGTTGAGGTGAAAGTGGAAGATAAACAATTGCATAAAGTTAGGAATGACGTATATATGAGGTAAGAGTTTAGTTTAGAATTAATTTATAATAAATTAATTTGTAAGAGGATAAAATAGACTTTTTAACGCCATTTGCGTCTCAATTTTGTTTGTTTTGGAAGGGGCTCATTTACATCCATCCCCTTTTATGTTATAATCAAACCACGTAAATAAGACATTTACGCCCTGATTTATATCTTCTCTTATTCTCTTCCCTAATTTCAACCCAATCAAACTAAGGCTAGAACATTTCAGCTACTAATGAAACTCAATACTAAATTACAATATTTTTTCTTTTTATTTTTTATTTTTTAAACCATCATACTTCTTTGGAAAAGGTCTCTCCCACTTTTTGAAATAATAATTTTCTATTATAAAACTTCTTCCACTTTTAATTTTATGTATCAAACATTCAAATGAAAAATATAAAGGTAGTTAATAAAGATAACTCGGAAATCTATAAGGATAATTCGAAAAAATTTATCTTTTACCTTTCACTTTCTCTCTCTTACCACTTTCTCTATAACTTCTCTCTAGGAAACATCAATCGTCCACATTCAAATTAATTTGGAAGAGCATATGGATCAGTTTGAAGATTATTTGCAAGAAAATATCGATTTTGAGGTAAACTTTGAAGAAAAATTTTTTCACGTTTCTGAAGGAGATTCGCCCATGCTGGCGAAAAATGGAAGATTTTCGCCCAGATGGGCGAAATTTTTTAATAATTTCACCCAGAAGTGCGAAAATCTTCCATTTTTTCACTAGCATGGGCGAATCTCCTTCAGAATTTTTATTTTATTTTATTTTTTTTCCTGTTTAGGCTTAAGTTTTTTTTTTTCACTATTAATATTTTAGTTTTATATAAACAGGGTGATGTAGATCCAAATACGTTTGAAGAATTTGTTGATCATGGACATTTATTCACAACAAATCAAATTTGCAATTTGAAAGTAGAGTTGGTCGATTGGGCAAAAGAAACGGCTATGAAAGCTGAAAAACCTTAGAGGGGGGTGAATAAGGTTTTTGGCTAATTTTCGAAAATACTTTGTTCATCAAAAGATAAACCTCCAATTTTGTTTGAAAGAGGATTCTAAAAATCTTATAATAAAATTTCAAACCAAATGAAATTTTGTGGTTGAGACAAGTGAGAAATATAAAGAAGAACACAAGGAGTTATAGTGGTTCACTCTCTCAAAGAGTTACATCCACTACCTTGAGTCAACACCCAAGGATTTTTCAAATCCACTAAAACACAAAGATATACCAACTACAAATATAAGGATCACCCTACAAGGGTTTTGCACACAACCTCAAATCACAACACAATGTAAATCAAAGGATTACCCAAAGGGTTTTTCAACACAAACCTTTGATATCAATAAAAGAAAAGAAGAAGTTTAAGAACAATGTTACCACTTTTGAGCTTGAGGAATATAAAATACAACTCAATGAAATTGTTCTACAAGCTCCTCATTTCTTCTTCTTTGATGATGATCAATAATGAAGCTCAAGAAGATTTTGTTTTTGGAATGAAAAATGTTTGCAATAAATGTGCTTTTGAAGCTCTTGAAAGTTTTAAATGTTCACAATGAATATTCCACAAAACTTATCTCTTTTATGGCTGAAAATCAAGTGTTTATATAGAGTCTTGAAGCACAAGACCGTTGCCTTTAGAAAATAGCCGTTGCTTTTCAGAAATGACAGATGCATTCCAGTGCAACGGTAATATTTGTACAAGAATAAAGAAAAACCTGACGACTGGCTTCCCGAAAACGGATCACGGGTTCTTTAAAACAGAAAGATTCGGACTTGTTCAAGCTAGAAAGTGGACTGCCGAATTTTGATTTATAGGAAAATTGGACGGCCGGTTTTAAAACCGGATGACCGAGTTTTTGAACAGAAAGATTCGGACTTGATTTTCTGAAAAAACGGACTGCCGAATTTTTTACTTTGGAAAAACGGACGACCGGTTCTAAAACCGGACTGCCGAATTCTTGTTTTCCTCAGCCAAGTTTCTTTTTAAACAAAAACTTTCTTCCTTGTTTCAAAAGCATGTATTCTTGACAATCATTTTAAAGAGAAGAAAAACTTTCCAAAACATCTTCAGTCAAGAATACTTAGATTTTAACAAAAGATTATGTCTTAGAAAATCATACAGGGAGCTTCATATATGATCAATTTATCAAAGAGTAAGACTAGGGAGTTTACAAGATAGTACCTAATTCACTCTACCAAAGACAATGCCTTCAATGTCTTCAATGATTTGATCTTCGAATGGCTTGGTCTCTTCTTCTCCATTTTGTCCTCATCAACAAGATCTTTTGCTTGTAGACTTTGAGACTTCATAGGTACTTCTTTTGTTCTATGAAGGGTTAGCTAAAATACTCACACAAGCATATGTTAATCATAATCAAAACGTAAGTATTAATGCCCTTAGGGCTAACAATCTCCCCTTTTTGATTATGACAAACACATATGCAAGAAGAACAAAAGAGCAGGAGTAAAGTATGGTGATGCTTCAAAAAATCAATAGTAAGAGCAAAGCACAACAATCACCAAAGAAAAAACTTACTCCCCCTAAACACATGCTGCTATGACAAATATGGCTAAAGAGTATTACAAGATCAATCAAAACCAAAAGGCCCTTAGTACCATAACATCACAAGGCGTAAGCTGCAAAATAATCAATATAAACACCATAAGCTGTAAAAATGCCATCAATAATACATATAAGCACCATATAACCAAGATATCTCCCCCTTACATCTTGCACTATTTTCTCCCCCTTTTGTCATAAATCAAAAAGTTTCGGGAGAGAAGTGCCAAGGGATCATAGAAGAGGTAGTAGTAGGACTTTCAACATTAAAGGTATCATCATGAAGTCCATAACAATAAAGGTCAATCAATCAAGGAAGAAGAGCATTAGCATAACAAAAGCAAATGAGTAGACATAAGTAAGTGAAAAACCATATTATTAAGAAAATGAAATCAGGAGTTGGAAAAGAGTTTCGGACAAAACGAGAAAGAGAAAGAAAAGGTTTTATGAGATAAGTCTCAATCATCTCTCTCTCCTCCTCCTTGCTCAAGTCTCTTAACCCGTTCTTGTGTATCGGTCATTTTTTGGTCCAATGTATCAAGCCTTTCTTGAATGTTGGAGACTTTCCCATCCAAAGCCTCAAAGCGACCGTCGAATGCATCAAATCGGGTGTTCATTGATGTTTGGAGAGAGGCTATCATATCCATCAGATGACTCATGCTCCCCGAAGATGAACCTTCCTCTGTTCTTTCTTGTCGTTTCTTTTGTCTTGTTTCTCTTCTTTGTATTTCAGCCTCTGTTTCCTCATCACCTGTCCCTCTTCTTTGATATCCATGTCCTCCGGATCGTCATCATCCTCATCATCACCGCCAAGCAACATCTTGTCCATCTCTGATGAATGTCCCATCTTCATTTTTCTCAAACCCCCATTCTTTTGAAGGTTTGCTCGAGTGTATATCTTGCCGTGTCCAATGTGATTACCCATCCCAACCAAATTGATCACAAAGTGTTGGAGGATTTTTTGTGATAAAGCAACCATACTGCAAGCATTTCATTTGGGAAGATTGTGCAACTAGCATATGTTCTATAGCCATGAATCCAAAATTCATTCTCCTATGCTCATGCAAGGCTAGCATCACAAATGCGTGCATGTCGGTGATAGATGATTTGTGCCCAACATTTGGAATGATGATGTTAGATATCATATGATGGAGCACTCTCCCATAAGCATCCAGCTTTGTTAACATTTCTATCATCATGTCTTTTTAACACCTCTCCCTTAGTGAAAATTTCTGCAAATCTTTTTTTCACCGTATAAATTTGGATCATAGCATTTTTTTGTTCTTGGTGTAAAATCTTATGCCATCTTGAGGGGTATCCAAAATTTCATTCAACGATCTATCATCAAATGCAATATCCCTTCCCCCAATCCTAGTCACAATCCATTGATGTGAGACATTATTCACCTTTTCAATTCTTCCTTTGTGGAGATTAGCATAAAATTCATATATCATATCCACATAATAAAGTTCATTGACAATCAACAGAGGTATCCAACCAATCATTTCAAAAAGATGAGGAATAGCCTCCATACCTTGCATATCATGTAAGTCCACCCTATGACCCGGAGCAATTTTTTCGTCGATTTCTAGTCCATTCTTCAAACTCGGTAGCTTCCTTTACCGAAATAAACCTTTCGAAACCCTTGAAACCCCTAGCAGCGAAGCCCCGGCTCTGAAGGTACTCTTTTTCCCTTTCCTTTCCCTCTACCGGTACCTCCTTCTTCGAGATTTTGCCCTTGACCAACTTGAGCATTCTTTGTTTTAACCATTTTTGAAGAATTTCTTGGGTAGGGTTTTGTGAGGAGATGAAGAGTTTTGAGATTGGTAGATAGTAATCAGAGAGAAAAAATCGCTTCTTTACTATGATAATAGATGAATTTGAAGAAAAAGAAGAAGAAAATTGAAAATCGAATAAGAAATCGGACGGGTCTTATGCGTAGGAAGGTTTTCAGTCGAGAGAGTGAGAAAGAGTTGAGAAAAATGTGAGGAGTTTTGAGAAAAAATCTGATTTTAAACCGCAACCCGACCCTAATTCAAGAATTCGGTCGACCGTTTGTTAAAATCGGTCTTCCGGTTTTTTAGATTTTGAAGAATTCGGACGTCCGAGTTTTATGCAGGCGTCCGGTTTGAGAGTCCGAATATCTCTGGAATTTTTTTGAAAGGTGAAAGATGAGTCCGGTTTTAAAACCGGACGTCCTAATTTTAAAACAGGCGTCCGAATTTTGAAGAATATCATCAAGGCAGAGAAATGAGGAAGAAAACAAATAATACAAGCAACATACATTACTCATTTAATTTCCCGATGCCAAGTAATTTTTCTTAAAAAGCAAAAGCGATCTTCCGAAAGAGGTTTTGTAAAAATATCGGCAATTTGATCTTCACGTGCAAATATATTCTAAAGATACATCACCTTTAGCAACATGATCTCTAATAAAGTGATGTTTGATTTCAATATATTTTGTTTTTTTAATGCTCGCATGGGATTTATGGAAATATTTATGGCACTAGTGTTATCACACATGATAGGTATGCACTTAAAGGAAACACCAAAATCAATTAATGTATGTTTCATCCAGTAGTACTCGAACACAAAGAACAACCGATCGCGATGTATTCCGCTCAGCGGTTGATAGGGACACGCATGATTGTTTCTTGCTGTACCAAGATACTAAGCATCCTCCCAAGAATTGGCAATTTCCACTTGTACTCTTCCTTTCTACCTTACATCCGGCGTAGTCCGCATCAGTATAGGCAATAAGATCAAAACAAGATTGTTTAGAGTACCACAAGCCATAATCATATGATGAAATTAAGTATCTCAAAATACGTTTTACAGCTATTAAATGAGATTCCTTGGGACAAGCTTGGAATCTAGCACATAGACATACGGCAAACATGATATCTGGCCTACTAGCCGTTAAATAAAGTAAACTACCGATCATACCTCTATATGTCTTTTCATCAACAGTTTTACCTTTTTCATCTTTGTCAAGCTTCAATGACGAGCTCATAGGAGTACTGATACCTTTTGCATTGCTCATCCCAAATCTTTTGAGAAGTTCCTTGGTGTACTTCTCTTGATTGATGAAGATTCCTTCTTTTGTTTGCTTCTTGTTCTTATCCCTTGAGATACATCACCAATAATTTCATCTTTGGAGTGTCCCTTTGGATATATCACCTCTTGAGGAATACTTTGAGTTTCTTGATCGTTTTCTTGTTTTTCCTCATACTCTTCTTCCTCCATGGTATGCTCTTCCATTGCTTGAGTGTACAATGGTTGGTTACTTTGAGTGTTATCTATGTCATCATCATCATCAACTTTCTTGTCGAAAATGTTAGTTTCATCAAAATTAACATGAATGGATTCTTCAACACACAAGGTTCTTTTGTTGAAAATTCTAAAAGCCTTTTTGTTTGAAGAATAACCAAGAAAAATTCCCTCATCGGATTTTCGATCAAACTTTCCAAGATTGTCCTTGGTGTTTAAAATAAAGCATTTGCATCCAAAGACTTTAAAATAACCAATTGTGGGGGTTTTATTAAAAATGAGTTCAAAGGGAGTTTTCTTTAATGAATGTCTCAAGATAACACGATTCATTATGTAGCATGCGGTGTTAACGGCCTCGGCCCAAAAATATTTAGGAAGGGAGTTTTCACAAAGCATCGATCTTGCCATTTCTTGTAAAGTGCGATTTTTCCTTTCCACAACACCATTTTGTTGTGGGGTTTTAGCGGCCGAAAAATTGTGTGTTATGCCGAAATCATCACAAAGTTTTGTAAAATCTTGATTGTTAAATTCTCTCCCATTATCACTTCTCATAGAGATCAATTTACAATCAAGGGAGGTTTGAACTCTTTTAAAAAGTTTAACAAACTCATGAAAAGCTTCATCTTTTTGACTCAAAAACAAAGTCCAAGTAAATCTAGAGAAATCATCAACAATAACAAAAGCATACCTCTTACCACCTAGACTAGTGGTCCTCATCGGTCCAAATAAATCCATGTGAACAAGTTCCAAAGGTTTTGATGTTGAAATCATTTTCTTTGGTTTAAAAGAGGTTTTAATTTGTTTTCCAAATTGACAAGCATCACAAAGTTTAGTTTTCTCAAAGTGAAGTTTTGGTAGGCCTCTAACAAGTTCTTTTGAAGATAATTGGTTTAATAAATCCATACTAACGTGACAAAGTCTTCTATGCCACAAAAATGCATCATCATCATGAACCGAGAGACACTTCAAGTTTTGGGAAAGAAAATCTTCAAGATGAAAGACATAGACGTTTCCAACTCTTTTAGCAACAAAAATAGTTTTATTTTCATGCTTATCAATGATAGAGGAAGAATCACTTTCAAAAATAACCTTTTTTCCACTATCACATAATTGACTAATACTAAGCAAATTGAATTTAAGACCATCAATTAGAAGAACATCCTTAATGAGAGAGGAAGAATCTTTACCAATATTGCCTATGCCAATGATTTTTCCTTTGTTCTTATCTCCAAAGGTGACAAAACCACTTTCGGTTTCTTTGAGATTGCTCATAAGTGATGAGTCCCCGGTCATGTGTCTTGAACATCCGCTATCTAAGTACCACTTAGATGGCATTGATTTGTGTTCCTACAAAAGAAGTAGAAATGATTTTTGGTACCCACGTCTTTTTGGGTCCATGGACGTTAGTTTGATATTCTTTAACTTTCCAAATAGTTTTCACTCCTCTTTCAATCTTTTTCTTTATAAAACACTTTGTGGCTTTATGACCACTCTTTTCACAATAGGTGCAACTAAGGTGTGAGTGAGATGATGAAGCTTTTACAAACCGTGTTTGTTTTGAGAGAATATTGGAATGAGTATATCCAATACCATTTTTATCAAAAGGTGATCTTTGAGAACCAAGAAGTTTTTCAAAGTTTTCTTTTCCTTTTGTGAATTTTTCAACACATAGAGTGAGATCACTCACCTTTTTCTTTAAGACATCATAATCAATCAAACATTTTTCAAGAAAAGCAATCCTTTCACAAAGGTTTTTGTTTTCTAAAACAAGTTTTTGAAAGTCATCATTTGAGCACTCTTTTTCTTTCTTCAAAACTTCCAAGGATTCAAGAATGGCTTTATTTTCACAAATGAGTCTTGAATTTTCATCTAACAAAAATTGAGTTTTGCTTTTTAAATCTTTGTTTCTTTTAGTAACCTTTTTCCACTCATCATACATTTCAATAAGCATTATGCTAGAATCAACATCACAATCATCATCAAGGATACTAGAAGAGTTAGGAAGTGAAGATTGTACCTCATTTTCTAGTGCCATGAAGCATATGTTGGCTTTTTCTTCTTCTTCATTTTCACTTGAGTCTTGATCCCAAGTTCCAATTAGACCTTTGCCTTTCTTCTTCTTCTTTAATGCCTCAAGCTTGGCTTCTAAAGCTCCCTTTTCCTTTTCAAGGGCCTTGGGACAATCGGCTACAAGATGATCGGTGCTATTGCATTCAAAACACCTAGCTTTGAAGAGTGATGAGCTTTGTCCTCCTTTCTTGAGTGGAGGTTTCTTCCCTCTATTGTTGAAACCTTTCTTATAGAATCTTTTAAATTTTCTCATTATCAATGCCATTTCCTCATCATCATCGACCTCATCTTCATTGTTTGATGAGTATGATTGATCATCTTCATTTGCCTTGAGTGCTATGCCTCTTCTTCCCTTTTCTTCATCCTCCATTTCATTCAATCTTTTAATTTCATTTCATAGGTGAGTAGTGATCCTATGAGTTCTTCAATAGGAAGTAGTCTCAAATCCTTTGATTCCTCAATAGCTAGTGTTTTTGGTTGCCAAGCTTTTGGAAGTGCATCAAGAATTTTTCTATTTGCTTCCCCTCTTGAGTACTCTTTCCCATATGCCTTTAGGCCGTTTGTGATGTTGGTGAACCTTGTGAACATGTCACTGATGCTCTCATTTTGTTTCATCATGAATAGCTCATAGTCTCTCACCAACATAGCCAATTTTGACTCCTTCACTTGATTTGTTCCTTCGTGAGTAACTTCAAGCAACTTCCACATTTCATGAGCCGAATCACATCCGCTCACTCTATTATATTCGCTTGCATCCAATGCACAACTAAGAATATTCATAGCTTGAAAGTTTAGAGTCATCTTCCTTGAGTCGAACTCATCAAATTCTTCAACCTTCTTGGCTACTCCATTTATTTTGGGAATGTAAGGACCTTTCTCTACAATGCTCCACAAGTCAAAGTTAATAGAACAAATATATATTTTAATTCGAGACTTCCAAAAAGTATAGTTTGTTCCATTAAAAAGAGGAGGTCTATTTGTAGAAGAACCTTCTACATACGGTAAACTAGAGTTATTAGCCATAGTAAATTCAAGATCTTTTGCTTCAAGGGTGTTAGTCCTTCTTTAAGAAGCCCTGCTCTGATACCAATTGAAAAACCTTAGGGAGGGGGGGTGAATAAGGTTTTTGGCTAATTTTCGAAAATACTTTGTTAATCAAAAGATAAACCTCCAATTTTGTTTGAAAGAGGATTCTAAAAATCTTATAATAAAATTCCAAACCAAATGAAATTTTGTGGTTGAGACAAGTGAGAAATATAAAGAAGAACACAAGGAGTTATAGTGGTTCACTCTCTCAAAGAGTTACATCCACTACCTTGAGTCAACACCCAAGGATTTTTCAAATCCACTAAAACACAAAGATATACCAACTACAAATATAAGGATCACCCTACAAGGGTTTTGCACACAACCTCAAATCACAACACAATGTAAATCAAAGGATTACCCAAAGGGTTTTTCAACACAAACCTTTGATATCAATAAAAGAAAAGAAGAAGTTTAAGAACAATGTTACCACTTTTGAGCTTGAGGAATATAAAATACAACTCAATGAAATTGTTCTACAAGCTCCTCATTTCTTCTTCTTTGATGATGATCAATAATGAAGCTCAAGAAGATTTTGTTTTTGGAATGAAAAATGTTTGCAATAAATGTGCTTTTGAAGCTCTTGAAAGTTTTAAATGTTCACAATGAATATTCCACAAAACTTATCTCTTTTATGGCTGAAAATCAAGTGTTTATATAGAGTCTTGAAGCACAAGACCGTTGCCTTTAGAAAATAGCCGTTGCTTTTCAGAAATGACAGATGCATTATGTGCAACGGTAATATTTGTACAGTAATAGCAAAAACCGGACGACCGGTTCCTGAAAACGGACTGCTGGTTCTTTAAAACAGAAAGATTCGGACTTGTTCAAGCTAGAAAGCGGACTGCCGAATTTTGATTTATAGGAAAATTGGACGGCCGGTTTTAAAACCGGATGACCGAGTTTTTGAACAGAAAGATTCGGACTTGATTTTCTGAAAAAACGGACTGTCGAATTTTTTACTTTGGAAAAAAGGACGACCGGTTCTAAAACCGGACTGCCGAATTCTTGTTTTCCTCAGCCAAGTTTCTTTTTAAACAAAAACTTTCTTCCTTGTTTCAAAAACATGTATTCTTGACAATCATTTTAAAGAGAAGAAAAACTTTCCAAAACATCTTCAGTCAAGAATACTTAGATTTTAACAAAAGATTATATCTTAGAAAATCATACAGGGAGCTTCATATATGATCAGTTTATCGAAGAGTAAGACTAGGGAGTTTACAAGATAGTACCTAATTCACTCTACCAAAGACAATGCCTTCAATGTCTTCAATGATTTGATCTTGGAATGGCTTGGTCTCTTCTTCTCCATTTTGTCCTCATCAACAAGATCTTTTGCTTGTAGACTTTGAGACTTCATAGGTACTTCTTTTGTTCTATGAAGGGTTAGCTAAAATACTCACACAAGCATATTTTAATCATAATCAAAACGTAAGTATTAATGCCCTTAGGGCTAACAAAAGCCAACACATATTTGATCATCAATCGGTATCAGAGATCAAGAACAGCTGACCATCGACATTATGTTACACTAGCCTGCGAGCGTGGAGGTGCAGTTAAAAAAATACCAAAGCCAGTTATTGACGATGAAGAAGAAGAAGAAGTTCCCATAAAAAGGCAGGGTCCTTACGGGACTAAAAAATATAGTTGTCCATTTAAATTAAAAGGCGAGCAAATGGCCACAACTGACGATTAGCAGTTGTTCGTACATGATGGGAGGCACAACCATAAAATAGATGTTTACAATCATGGTCATGCTCAGGCTGCAAGACTTACGGAGGAGCAGCTGAAATAGACTGAACAATTCAGGAAGAGTCACGTGCCGCCACGTAATATCCTACAATTTTTTCGAAAACAAAATGTTGGTTGTGCGGTGAGGTATAATAAATTTATTTCTAATACTTTATTTAATATTTTAGATAAGTTTTATCTTCTAGTATAATTATTTTCATGATGTATGTAGAGCAAGAAAATATACAATGTCGTTGCCAAGATTAAGAAAAATAGGATGCATAGAAGAAACACGATGGAGGAAGTTCTTTGCTTATGTGCTAAACGGGGTTATACGGTCTTCTATAGAAACTGCGAGGAGAGCAACGTACTTAGTGATATTGTCATTGCACACCTTACATGAATTGCAATAATCAGAACGTGTCCATATGTACTGATAATGGATACCTCGTATAAAACGAACAAGTAAGTTCTTCATGTCACTTTTTGTATTATTAACACTGCATTTGTCGGGTATTATGATTAGAAAATAAAAATCAAGATTAACCATAACATGTTCTCTTTATTTTATATAAAGGTATAATATGCCACTGTTGGAAGCCGTAGAGATGATTCCGACCAGTAAGAACTTCACTTTGGCAACTGCTTTTATGCACAATGAACAGGGTCCTATAGATGGATCCTTGAACAAATTAAGCACTTATATGTTTCATCGATTATGTCAACGGGCCAAGATGCAATTGTTAATGATGGTGAACCAATTGTGATTATTACTGATAGGGAGAGCAGACTGATGCCTGTGATTGAAGGTGTGTTTAGTAAATCATATAATATGTTATGTAGAAGGCACATAAATCAGAATGTGTTGGCCAAATCTCCAGCCTCAGCATCATCATCATCATCATCATCATCATCATCATTGTCACCATGCACCTTCCCAACATCCTCCCTGCTAATGTGGAGAGATCCAACCATGGCAGGCTCCGGATCTAAACCCCTGTTACCCTCAATCCCAATATCTCCAGAATCTCTCCCTACAAAAGGCTCAGATGAGGAAACGATATAATAGGTGGTTGTGCATTCATGTGTGTTGTACGATGAATCAGTAGGGACTGCACCAACCATCTAATTGAAAAATTCAGCACCTAACTTCCTCCCAGGACCAATAAATTCATTCATAGGTTCCTAAACTTTAGATCTATAGGGTATATGAGGACGAACAGAAGGAGCATGTACATAGGGATCATATAATGCGGGCGGGGGCTGAGATGGTGGATGTGAAGATCCATATATATCATATGGCACCGGAGTGTGTAAGCAATGTGATGGGAGAGGAAGAAGAGAACTAATCAGTATATGTGCTGGTTGGGCAGAGGAACCCAGTGCACCTATATCATAATACATCCCAGTAGCAAATAGGGTAGGAGTAGACGGGATATCGGAAGTACTATGTCGACCCCTCAAACCTCGAGATGAAGCTGAAACTGTTCCACCTTCAACTCGACATGTCATATCCGTCACAGGACCAAGATCATCATCTCCTCTACGTCCGCCGGGTCGAACCAACTATTATAAATTGATTAAAACTATAATATGAATAATTATAATACTTATGCTTATGCTAACAAATTAATGAATGCTCCTTAAGATTCAAATTGTTCATATAAACATAATTCATTATCATATTAAACAAACAATTATAACATAAACCATTTCAAAAAACTAATAACACGTATTCTACATAGACAAAATTAAATAATATTTTAAATAGATATGAAATTAAATTCAATTAAAACTTCTTAAATAACATAAAATTAACAAATTAAACATAATGATAATTTTAAATATTTATAAACACAAAGGTAAAATATATTAAAAAAAAAAATTTAACCAACAGCATATAAATTATCCAGGCTGGCAAAAATAAGAGAAAAAATCGCCCAGCTTGGTGAAAAGCATCCATAAGTTCGCTGGACCGAGTGAATTTTCTTTTTCGCCGGTCCGGGCGAAAATATCCCCACCCGTACCAAAAAAAAAAAAAGTTCGAAGAAATCGATTTTTCGAACGATTCCAAGTAGTTTTTCAAGATCTAAACCAATAGATTTATAATAAACGAGTATAGATTGATGTACTAACCTTTTTTTCAATTTCAACAGTAGGATCTTCGTATATTGAAGTTTGAAGTTGGGGGATTTCTACCCAAAAAATAGCTTCAAAACATTTGATTTTTCATGAGATTCAATGCATATTTTCAAGATCTAAACCGATAGAATTGTAAGTAAAAGGGTATAGATCGAAGTACTAACTTTTTTTTATTTTTAACGGTCGGATCTTTCTAGATCTGAGTTTGAAATGTTCACTTGTAGAGAGAGTTGACAGGATTTTGTTTTAAAGAGAGAAAGATTGAGGATGAAAATGAAATTTTTTTAATTTTTTCGAGTTTTTATAAATTCCCAAGTTGACTTTATTATTCCCCAAAATAAATTAGAAAAGCAATTTCATTTCATTTCATTAATCATATTATACTTTCTGTTTAATCACAATATACTTTTTTATTTAATCGTAATATACTAAACGTGGCATAATTATATAGAGAGAGTAAAACCAGAATCTATACATGTTAGTATCTTACTATCTACTCTATTCTACCTCCCCCAATGAAAAAAAAATTTTTATAGTGGTGGGAGTAGTCCGTTGTACCACTCTATTTAGGGTCAACTTATCTAGCCCAATATCTTTCTACATTAGAAATATATTTTGGCCTGCCTGTCAGAATATATATCCGCCCGACCTGCTTAAGAGTAATTTTGAATTGCCTTTAGTCCATTGCTACAAGGTCTCCTAGTGATATCATGAGACCTTTCTGAAAGCTGCAAAGAGATAGACCTTATGTATAAAAGGTATCAACCCTAGACGAAGAAAGGTCATATTCTCTTACTACTGCATTACTCTCTGTTCTTTAATAGTAGCCTGTATGAGGTTTGGTTTAACTTAAGCATAAAAGGTGAAACAGATAAAACCCTCTTCTGTGATCTTTTTCCTTCTAAGTGCGAGTTCGCTAATGAAGAACATTCTCTTAAGATCCATTATTTGGCACACACCGTATTTTTACTTTTAGTACACCTTTATCCGAATCTTCGATTATCAATAACGTATGATTCTTCACTATTCGATGACGTTCCTCATTATCCTTCAATCCTGCAAAATGCAGCTCCATCATCCGCTCCTTCGTCTCTTCTACAGACGTTGGGCACCGAATTTCCCTCGTTCATATTCCAAAACACTGGCTCTTCGGCAGCTAATTTGAATTCGGATTAACTTGCTCAACTACAAGCTTTTTTGCAAACCATGCTAGCGTTCCAAGCTAGCGCGCCCATACCTCAACCATCTCCACAAGCAACTCCTGCTTCACTTTCGGGGACAACACTTCTCACTGAGAGGCATCTCCATTGTCCTAAACACAAACTATCCATGATCTGGTTAACAAAACTCTCGCTCAGATGACTCCTTCCTCGACAGTCGATTCCAGGGATTGGAACTTCCAACAGCACAATCCATTGTGCAAATATTAGAATTTGGACTTGGGCCTAACTCACCCTAAAAGGTACCTCTAAAGGAGAAGATTGCTCAAGTCTTTATAAGGAGTGAATATTTCTCAAATTCTAGCTATGTGGATTATTCTCAACACACCCCCTCATGCCAGAAATGTACATCTGGAGCGTAAAGTTTGCAGGATTACATTTGCGCGGGTGGCCCAATTCGGACAGCCCAACAATTGGCTCTGATACCATATTAGAATTTGGATTTGGACTTAACTCACCTCAAAAAGTACCTCTAGAGGGAAGGATTGTCCAAGTCTTTATAAGGAGTGAATATTTTTTAAATACTAACCATGTGGAGCGAATAATATGCTTGCACCAAGGTTTCTAGTTACTTTTACAGAACTATATATATATATATATATTAGATTAGGCACCTAGTTAATTATGTTTCATCTGAATTAATTAATGTACCAAAAAATATTTTTGAAAATAAAGTTATTAGGAGTATGAATCGTTAATCTAGAATGTGCATTAAGCTTCAATAGTCAAAAGAATCGTGCTATATAACCCGCTATTCATTTATGGCAGCAGAAGAAGAAGACAGACTAATGACTTTAAGACTAAGGACAAAAAGTCAATCTTATTGTAAACCATAAAACAAATCACGGGAAGCAACTCTGCAAATTCAATTTTTTTCTCTTCTCCAATAATACTATTATTAATGAACAATAAAAATATATTTGTACAATATTTCACGCGATATTTTTTCTCTTAAAAAAAAAAAAAAATTCTCTTCCATTTTTCAATATGCTTTTTTCCAAGAAGCTTCCTTATAATTAGAATCCTTTACCCCTGTCTAGTGTCCTATTATATGTTTCTAATAAATATGTATTTGTTCATAAATAATATAGATAGTATATATACTTGTGTGATGCTCCTTGAAGATGTATAAAAAAAAATAAAGATTTTTATCATTTATTTTATGATAAATAGTATTAATAAATAGATTTATCTCTTCATCACAATATTTTAGTTTTAATTTTTTTTAATTTCATAAAATTTATATTAATTGTAAAAAAACGAAATGCAAAGTGAAAATTTGCATTGGAATTTGTTTCGAAACCCGATTCGAACAAACATATGCATACGTTATTTAAACAATTGAATATTATCTTTACCCGAACATTTCATCTTCAACCATATTTGTCTTCTTTTAATCATCCACATATATATAATATATTTGTCTCCTCTAAAGCACTCTAGAAGCATAAATATATAGTATTTCATTAGAGTTTGTCACGAAATATTTTTTTTAAAAAAAATCAAGCGTTATCAAGCATGCAAAACGAATTGCTTGGTTTATATAGTTGTATATACATATGAACAATTTTGAGCTATGATGAATTTAAAATTATGCATTTTATTTGAACTTACCTAAAAAAAAGACTTTAATTTATAACAAGAAGAAGATAAAAGTTGTTCTTCAATTAATAAAATACTCCTTATTAATTGAAATATATATAAAATTAAAAGACAGATATTCATCTTTTTTAAATTAATTCCTTTCCTCGTAGTAATATATGATTCTAAAAAACCATTAAAAACCAAAAAAGAAATTCTTGAGTATTCCTTTTAAACTCTTGATTCATGCATGAAATAATTCCAAAAAAGATATAAATATATTCATGCATGAAGTAATAGTTCATTAATTAGAAGCATACACCGGATAGGATAGGATACGTATATGATCCTATATAGTATTTTCCACAAGATTGCAACAAGATTGTGATAAAATAAAGGATGACATTATGTGACTTTTTATTATTTTTTTTGGATGACATTACGTGACTTAAAGCCGTGGTCTTTGCCAACTGTTTTGTTTTTGGATAAAGAAAATAAACGTCGGCAATAGATACCAATCTTTCTCGTTTCCTCTTTTTATATTTAAATGTAGCATATGATTCTTTTTTATATAAATAATAATGTACCATATGAATAATTTTTTATTTCTTTTTTGAAAGTGAAAAAGACATGTATACGCAGATAACGCGGTTCTTCCTCAATGTTTGGCTCGAGACAAACATGCATAGATAAGGTGCTGAATAATATGTGTTCCAAGGAGATGTCTAGTGAAAAAAAAATTATATACTACAAAATATATTGTGTATAGAATATACATGAAAGATTAACATATAGTTTTTTTTCAAAAGAAGAAGGGATAGTATATAATTGAATAATTTTTTAAATGGAATGTGGTGATAAATAATATTCCATTATACAATACTTTCAAACTATTTAAAAAAAATATGTATTTACGTTTAATTAGTTATACTCTATAATCTTTTTAAAAATATTTTACTTATAACTATTTTCATATTACCGTTTATGTCAATGATCTTTGGAATTCATACATTTTGAACGAGTATTTGACATATATTTATTATATATCATATTGGTGAGATGTAATATTATTTATTTATTTATTTGCACGTGTACATATTAATTATCTTGTCAAAATAACTAAATTTTAAAAGTCAATAATACAAACAATACATTTTAACTATAAATAGTGTAGAATAACATGTATATACCTTGATTGCACTTTTGGCTCTTTGCTCTCTTTGTTTGTAGTTTTAGTCCAAGGCAGTGGACTATATCGCATAAAAAATAAGCATAAAGAAAGTGGTGGTAATTCCATAATTAATTTCACTGTCCTTATTTTTTAATGAGAAAATGGTCAAAATGTTTTTAAATTATTTACATTTAATCAGCCATGTTTTATTTTTTAAGATACATTTTATCTTTAAATTATTTATAAAGTCTTTATATTTTAATCTTTAAAACTTTTTAATTATTTGAATCTAGTACTTAACACGCGTACATATTATCTTTCAACAATATAATAGGTAAATTACGTTATGAACATATATTTCATTAATTATTCAACTAAAATTGTCCTATTTTAAAAGTGTTATAAGTGTTATGCTATGTAAATATATGATTTAGAATTATAATATTTTTAAAAGATTTAAAGCGTGACTTAAATAATTTAATTTAACTGCAATGTATTTTTACCGTTTTCACCTTTAAAATAAATTTGAAATGATGGGTTTTGGCATCTCATGATTCATGCATGTTGCCTAGGTGCGTAAAAATTGGAGGGAGGCGTAGATATTTTCACCCACCTCGTTGGTTGCCCCATTAGGTGCGGTGACTAGTCATATATTGTTGTAGAGTCTTTTAGAGAGAGTTTAAACGCGAAAATCACGTGCTGCGACTAAGTTTTAACACCAAATCACAGCACCTCTTAGCCGTGACTTTTCCCATTATCACAATTCACTAAGTTGACCCAAAAAACAAAAAATTCTCATCACAAACATGCCTCATACTTCCCAAACACGACCCCGTCATCCATACCATACTAAAGTCTCCAACCACGGAATCGCTACACTTTTTATAATATTTGTAACACACATTTTTATAATAATTTTATTAATAAAAAATTTTTATAAAATAAAAAAAATTATTATTAAAATAATATACTAAAAAATATATTAAAAAATTTACTAAACAATTCTGAATGCTAAAATTTAAGTATCATTTAGGAAATTAAGTTTGGGAGCTCCAATCCTCTCTTAATGTGTATGAGCATTTACTTCATCATATATATATATATATACTTAGAAAAAAATTCGTGTTATGCCCGATAGTATTATATAGTGAAAAATATAATTATTCTAATAATATAAATTATAATAAATAGATTATTATAAAGATATTACTAATACGATCAAATTTATTTTTTTTTTAAATTAAATTAATTTATAATTTTTTAATCTAATCATTTTTGCAGTTTTTCCTTCAAAAATTTGAGAATAAGAAAAATAAAATTATTAGAACATTTGATGTTACAAACTGACTTGAAATTTTAAATATTTCAAAATAATTTTGTCCAAGTTATAGAATTTATATTAAAAAATAGTTATTAAAACTCAACATTGATGATGATTTAGTCCAAATTTTTGTGTTTCTTTTTAAATTTCATAGAATATGATACCTTCATCAGTGGAGAAACGAAAAAATCTAAGGCAATACCCGTTGTAAAACAACTATAAATAAAGATTTTGCCTTTTCAAAGAAAAGAAAAAGAGAATTTGATCGGTCAAAAAAAATGGAAACCAGAAGAAAAAAAGACTTGAGAGAATTCAATTACATACCTATTAATAGTAAAATATGTACTTCCAAAATAATTTAGTAAAAAATTAAGAAACCTCAAACAATGAGAAGAGATACGATTGTCAAAAAAAATGAGAAAAGATACCTCATTATTTTATCATCTAAAATAATCAAATTGACCAAACAAAAACTATACTTCCTAAGGAAATCTAACATGATTAAAATAACACAATCACACAAAAATTATAAAAGAATCATCTTGGAAGGGGACCAAAACCTATAATTTTAAAAGAATTCAGTGTAAAGAAAAAAAGAGAAACATGAAAAATAAAAAAAATAGAAAGCAATACTCTCATGATTTTATTACCTAAAATAATCAAAATTACAGAATTAAAACGAAAAATTAATAATTCCACTAAAAAACAGAAATAATTAATGAGATAGTCTTTTTTGATTAATAATTAATCATGAAGTCCCTTTTGATATGGTTCTCATACTTTCAAAATTGTTGTGTAAAAATAATATAAAAAAAAGTTTCTTAATTTATTGGTTAAAAGGAAAAATGAGAAGAAGAATAGACATGCTTAAACAGAATTAGAGAATACAAAAGAACACATATTTATCTTGTTTCAGAGAAAATTGGCGGTGATAGTGCTGACTTGTAGAGAAAATAAGAGAAATCTGTAATTTTTATTTTTTTTGAAGGGAAGTATTAAAGCCATTAATAATGAGATAATTATGAAGAAATGGTAATAAGAAAGTTACAATTTAAATTTGAATTTTGATAAACTCTTAAATAGGTATTACTATTCGTTCCTAACCCCTGACAATTTTTTAGTAATTAAAAAAACCTTAAAATCTAAAAAATTAGAATCAGTCTTTTAAAGCTCTAAGAAATGATGGAGAAGGGGACTGTTATTCAAATATAAATTAATAATATATATATATATAAAACTTTTCATATAAACAAAATAATTTCAATTACTTGATTGGATTCTATTAAGTAATTACTTAATGCCGAAATAACTTTTATGGACATATGTATGTATATACGCATTCATTCATTCTCTAACTTATATTCTTATACAAACATTTTCTGTGATATATATATATATATATATATATATCATGGAAACAGTATATAAGCATTCATTTTTTCTTTTATATATACGTTTATACATACACATGCTTATACACACATATCTTTTGTGATTCCCCTGTTATAGAGACGGTACCAACCAATTAAGGAGGGCCAAAGGGGGTGACTGTCCTTATTTTTAAAAATTATTTTTTAAATCTTTATTTTTTTATTTTAAAATAACTTTTCTTCAATTTAATCGCTCTAATATCTTACTAGAAAGATATAAAAAACAAAAAATGTTATATAAAATATTATAGATGATTTTAAAGGTAAAAAAGTTATATACATATTACTTATACATGTACACGTTTTTTACATGCATATGCATATTGACTCTCATATATTCACACTCAAGATGGTTTAATATATTCTTTAGGACACTCTCTAAAACACTTTTTTTATTAGTTATTTTCCTTAGGATTTATCTTTTAGAGTTTATGATTTATCTTTTATTAATAGAATTTTTATTAATAAAATTACTATAAATTGTGTGTACTAGACGATCTCGGCCGATATATTCATCATATATACTACTTACCTCATGATCGTCGAATACATCGTATAATAAACTCTTTAGTATAGTTTTTAATAATAATTATTTCTTAATGTTTATGATTTAGAGTTTAAGATTAATTATATTAATAAATTTACTACAAAGTAAGTGTGGTAAATAGTGTATTAAAATATGTACTAAAGGATCCTCATAACAAACAGCTTACACATATACATAGAAAATCTCTCTCTCATACATAGTTTTTCTCTTGATAATACACATACACATCCAGAGAATAATATACTTAAGTTTAAATTTTAAATTTTATATTTTTCAAACAAAATAATTGGAATTTAAAATAAATTTTATTAATATTATGTCATTTTTACCGAAAAATTGATTAAATATAACGTTTAGTTCAAATTATATACTATAATTATAATTCTCATAATTTTAAAGGAACTCGTAGGGTAGCAAAGCAGTTCAGGTTAGTGGTGAAAATCATTTCTTACAAGGTCAAAACTATATCCCCTTTTCTTAGTGAGAGAAAAAAAAAATAAAAGAAGAAAAACTCGTGGAAATTCATTTCGAAAGGAAAAAAAAGAAAAGCAAAAAACAGTCAAGTGGCACGAGTGACTTGCCAAGGGTAGGAGAGACTATTGAAATAGTGTCACGAGGGAAGGATGACATGACATCCATCATCAACTAAATTGCATGGACACATGTCATAAGAAGAGGTCTTTAAGGAGTAAGGAAGGAGCATGTGCTACCTCCGCACAACAAACTATTCCTCTTTGCGTGAATTTCGGCACCACGTGTCAGTCTCCTCTTTGCCGACATAACGTGCACCGCCGATTTTGCTTTTTACATTTTCAGATAGGAGACGGAAGGCAAAGGGCCCCGCCCCGCCATTATGGCCGTTTAATCTGACGCCGTCTATTCACCAAAACGGTCCTCATAGTTTCAGCTCATAAACAGTTTAATCCTATATTTTTTTTTCTAGCCATTATGGTCTGTAGATTTTGTGTGCTTCGCCTACTATCGTCATGAAATTCGATCAAAATCAACCACGTGAGTTATTTTAAAAGCAAAATAAACGTTATAAATAATTTTCCTTCTAAATTTTTTTTTTTTAATTTTTGCCTCTCTCACATGAATAATTTTAACATGAATAAACAACTAATTCACCTTTATTAAATCATTTATATATGCTGCAAAAAGAAGAGAAAATGTCAAAAAATAAAACATAACGATTCCTTCATTATTTGCTACTTTGGAAGACCAACTTATTCATCGATGAATCTCAACTCAGCTAAAAGATTATTTGGCTTAGCCTCCTCTTTGTCAATATTTTAATTTTTCTCACCCACATATTAATTGTGAAAAATAAAAATGCAGGTTGCTAAAACATATGGGATACATTGTTTGCAAATGGTTGGTATGGATTCGCAAAGGGCCCGTGGGAGTTTGTGAGGGAAAAATATAAATGATTTCTAAGTTTATTGTTGGTTTAGAACCATTTGAATTTGCAACATTTCTTTTTCCTTTATTTGAGTTTTTTGTATTTTGTTTAACTATGTGAATAAATTGGAGAAAAAAATTATAATGCATGTTTTATCTTAAAAATGATAGTTCATGTGAAGTTTATACGATTAATTTTGATCTAATTTCATGATAAAAAGTGGATAGATATTATTTTCCAGAAAGCATGTAAAATTAATAATGTTGAGACCCTAATTCTAAGGACTATTTTGGTAATTTTCCAAAAAAATAAATAAACAAAAAAGAAAAAACTCTGATATGTGACTCTCGACCAACATGGTTTTTAATTCTTATTTGACTTTCTATTTTCTTTTTAAGAGTGAGAAGGACGTCCAAGTTATTAAAGGAATCAATCTATAGATTAATGAATAATTAAAGAGAATCAAAGTTGGTCATAGGGGTCTCAGGTTTAATTATTAATTAATTTTTCATAAGTTTTCCAATGAGAATTTTCTATTGATTATTTTATTTTATGATGTTTGCACATGTTTGAAAAATATTAAAAGAATGTCTTTACTTTCTTGGATTAGCTTGTAAAATTGGATTCAACTTTGTCGTTGAATTTAAGTAAAAGTACAGGAAATTAAGGATCATCTTCATCTAGTCTAGTATTATGCACAATTAATATACTATTTATCTTCAAAGGTTGTTTACTAGAGGAAATTGGTGTTAATGATCCTTATTTAACTTTTTCTTTTTTTCTTTTTTTTACCAGATAAGAAGATTATTCATTGATATAAAATAGATTAAGACCGTTACAATCAAACTTTTTCTCCAATTTAATGAAAGAGAAAAGTTGAAAAATTGAAACAATCATCATAAATTTAGTTACATTAAGTAACATAAATAAAACCGCACTGAAATGGTAGACAAAACATGCTAAAACTAATAATAAAAGCAATATTAAACCTTTATTTAACTTCTAGATGTTTTCCTTTGTTGACATTTTAAGAAATAAAATGTAGTCAAAATAATTTGGCATGCTACATTTATTTCTATTTTAAAGCTTTTGTTGGACTCCAATGGAATACCTAATTTACCTAGAATTTGGTAAAGTTATATTTGAATTAAATTTTTATTTCTTTTTTTCTTAATATTTGTTGAGATAAGTTGTTTGTAGAGAAAAGATAGTCCAAAAGTGAAAAATATGAACTTTTTTTTTAATATTCAATCCAAATCCAATTTTTATTGTATTTTATTTTATGTTAAGTATTTTTATACAACTTTGTTGAACAAATTATTTTTTTCTCTTTTCTTTAATTTGTAGTTTTTATACATTTTTTTATACGTCAAGTAAAGAGAATGAGATTTAAAGCTAAAATCTCTAGTCAAGTAAAAAGTATTTCTAATATTAAATTGATATAAAGAGTACAAATGTAACTAGTCCAAACTAAAAATAGAATTAAAAGACAATTATGAACAGTTTATTCAATAAAAAAATTTTTAACAGTTTAAGCCAACTTGTAATTAAAAAATTTTGAAAAAAAAGGAAGAAAAACGTCGAAAGTAGTACAATGTTCTTCACACCACAAAAAAAACAGTCCAATTAATTTCAATTTGATCACTAAATTTGGATGTATTTTTCAATCGAGGATTTCAGGATGTAAATGTATCATTTGATCCTCATAATAATATATATATATATATATGAACGATGCGTCAATCAGCAACTTCATCGATGTCTATTTAAGATTTAATAATAAAATACAAATAAAAGTATAGCAAAACTTCTTTTAAAATTTTAAATATATAAGGTCAATATAGTAATTATAAGTTCTTCTACCTAGAAAAGTTGCATTTCTAATTAAAAAAGAAGTAAAATATTTACTAATTGTGATCAAATTTGGATGAAAATAGATTTAGATAAGTATTAGTAGTAAATTTTATTGTAATATTACTATCACATTTTACTAATTTTCGTATTTTTTATTTGTCATATTGTAATTGCAAGACAATATTTAATGAACTTTTTCTTATTAAACGCTCTTATTAGTGACAAATTCTAACATATTTTTATTACTATAACGTGAAAACTAATAAAAATAATAATGATGAAAAAGAAAATTTTGAAGAGCATTCTAATTCACAAAAGAAAAAAACATATAAAATTTCGTATTTTCTTTAACAGTGTGATATTCAAAATATGACAAATAAAAAGAAAAAGAGAGGACTATTTTTGCACATAAACCCTAACAATTATATGTATTGTATATTTGTATTCCTCATAGTTACTTCAGAAAGTACTTAATTGACACCTTTTTGCCAATTACAAGGATCAAATTGAGACATGTGTACCTTGAGTTCCTCAATAAAAAATTTGTCAAATTTCAAGGACCATATTGGAATTAACCCAACTAGATTTTGTGGTAAGAAAAAGAGGCAGAGCTAATTGAAGACTGTTAACAGGAATGAGAATTGTCACAAGTTTTTTATTATATTTGGCCACTTTTTAAAAGATAGTCACTAAAGTGGCCGTAACTACTTTTTTAAATTTGAGTTTGGTACATATACTATGTGCGTTATTTCTAATCACCAATTTAATTTCGTGATTATGCAATATTACTGATGTGGTTATTGACGTGGCAGGTCTGCGGGTGAGTTGGGTGATAACGCGTTCTTTATATGCGTTATCAACTTATCAATAAGAAAAATGCACGCGATTTATGCGTTATTCATACAAGTAACACACATACTGTGTGCGTTATTAAGCCCAGTTACTTAGAACCATGGCCGTCATCTTCTTCATTCTTCTTCTGCAAATTTCCGCTACACCCCATCTTTCCTCCCTCTTTTCGCTGCCACTTTGCTCATTTCCGCCATAACTCTTCCTTCCTTATTTTCTTCTCTTCCTCTTCTCCTTCCTTCCTCCTATTCTTCCTTCCACCGCTGCCTTGCATTTCCACCGCCACTATGGTGTTCAAAGTGAACCGTGGAGTACGAAGGTGTTGTTGACCACAACTATTAAAAATAGTGTGTGATATATATATAAAGAAACAGAAATATAAAACAAAAATACTAAAATAATATTAAGGAAATAGAAATCAAATCCGAGTCTTGAATAAATTTCAATTTCCTCAAAAGAGATTCGTTCTCTCCATCGGAAGTGCAAGAGATGTATTAAAACGTCTGTTTCCTAGGATAAAACGGGCTTCGAAAAACAGTTTAGCATTTGAAGCTGTTTTCCCTTCGAACTTGAACAAATTGAAGATGAACAGGAAGAAGATATATGTATGCAGGTTAAGAGAGAATGCTAGAGAATTGCAAAGAAAAATTTATTTTCCCTTCGGCTGTGGAAAACAGCAATATTTATAAATGAAAAAACTCTTCAACTGTTACATTGAATTAGTTTTATACACTGAATTCACCCTTCAGTTGTTACATTGAATTTGTTCTATACACTGAATTCACCCTTTAACTGTTTCATTGAATTAGTTCTATACACTGAATTCACCATTCAGTTGTTACATTGAATTAATTCTGTACACTGAATTTAGCTATACAAAATTAATTCTGTATTTCAGCATTCATTAGAGAAATGAATATGGTTGTACATTGAACTCAATAAAAATGGATGTAGTTGTTCATTGAATTCAACAGCCATTGAATCCAGACAAAAGAAGAATTTGGTAAACAATTTGGCAAAAACGTGGGTCTGCTAAAGCCCTTTGTTCTTTTCCAATGTGGGATTCAAATCCCTTACTTGCCAACCTTTTCCTCTTAAATTTTTTTTCATTCACTTCTTTTTTCTAAATATCTTCCAACAGGTACACGATGGAGTAGGAAGAATGACAGAGGAAGCTACACTGAATAATAAAGCTTGATTTCAATTTATTCCGACATTCGATAAATCTCTTTATATTATTTAATTGTTTTTAATATTTTTGCATTTTGTGTTGATTTCTATTATGTATATGAAGATTGTAATTTATTGTGGCTTGTGAATATTTTTTATAAATTTTATTTGGGCTATTTCTCAATTTCCTGTAGTTTATTTTTTCTAGACGTGGGTTTATCAATTTTCACTATTTGTTTATATTGATAGATTTATGCATATTCGACCATTTTGTTAAACTAATTGTATTTTTCTATTAGAAATGTGATTTGATGAAATGAGTTTTTAATAATTTTGCTCATAATTTTGCTATTAAGATGATATTAGTTATATAAATTATTTTATTTTTATCATAAACCCTAATAAACAATTTATATAAATTATATCTCAAGAAACCTGATTTGTTTCGATTTTTTTGTTAGAAAAAAAAAAAGAAAATATAATCTTCTCTAAAACCCTAAATCCTAATAATCTAAACCCTGAGCATTTATAATGTTCTATTAATTTTATATAAATGTATATCTCAAGAAAACTGTTTTGTTTTGATTTTTTTTGTTAGAAATAAATGAGAATATAATCTTCTTTAAAACCCTAAAACCCTAATAACCTAACCTAGCCTTGAAACCCTAACATTAAAACTCCAAACTATAAATCCCAAAACCATAAATCCTAATCTTGAAACTCTAAACCCTAACATTAAAGCCCTAAAACCATAAACCATAAACCTTAGAAAATGTGTAATACTCCATCTTAATCCTAAAACCTTAAACCCTAAAACACCCTAAACCCTAAAATTTATGAATTGCGTCATGATAAAAAAATATATTTTACTTTAAATTCTAAACCCGTAACTATTTAAAGTTAGAAAGTGTATAATACTATACCTAAAACTTTAAATCTTGTGATGTAATGTAGATGGAGGAAGTCCTAACACATGTACATCCGGGTCCCCTAGTCCTTGATGTATTGGCGAGGCAGCATGAGCATAAATCTGGGTTAATATAGAGTGGGGATCACATGTATTACTGATATTTAGCGTAAACGTTTCAGTCGTGATCTGTTTCAGGCTTACAGTATGACTCCCCGTAAATTGATTGATATTATTGATAGGACGGGGTTCAAGGAAGTTTTTAGATGTGGTTAAGGTCTCCGATATTTAGTTTGGATTTAACACCATTTACTCTGTCACATCCGAGTGGAGCAGGCACATCATATGTCCCACTTGACTCATTCAATATCCCAGACGCAAATTACGTTCAGCCACCTCCGAGTACAGGAGATACATCATATATACCTCTACCCCTGAGTTCAGTAGGGTTGTCATTCGATGCATCTTCACCTCCGGATACAGCGGGTTCATCTGTACTTTATATGCCTATATCTCGTGCATCTTCTTCTGACTCAGATGAGCATGGTGATGACCCATTGGATTACATCAGCAGAACAACTTGGCTTTGGACATTGTATTAGGAGTAAGACTACTAGATTTACTCCAACTTATTATCGTTAGGCTTTTGGGTTTAGATTACTATTTATAATACCTTGTTACATTTTATATATTATTTCTTTAAATTATTTATTTTATATTATTAGGGTTTACACTTTTGTATATTATTTCTTTAAATTATTTATTTTATATTATTAGGGTTTGCATTTTTGTATATTATTTCTTTAAATTATTTCTTTTATATTATTAGGGTTGAAATTTTGTGTATTATTTCTTTTATATTATTTACCATCAAATCAATAATGGATAGATATGAATGCTTTTCTGACAAACTTATGTGACGCCTTTAATCACATGAAATAACAATTCTCAATAATGGATGAATATGAATACTTTTCCGACAAACCCATTTGACGCCTTTAATCACATGAAATGACAACTCTCAATAGTGGACGGATATAAATGCTTTTCCAGTAAACCCATGTGACATCTTTAATCACATGAAATGACAACTCTCAATAATGGACGGATACAAATGCTTTTCTGGTATACCTTTAATCACATGAAATGAAAACTCTCAATAATGGACGGATATGAATGCTTTTCCGACAACCCCATGTGACTCCTTTAATAAAATGAAATGATAACTCTCAATAATGGACGGATGTGAATACTTTTCTGATAAACCCATGTACGTCTTTAATCACATGAAATGACACCTCTCAATAATAGACGGATATGAATGCTTTTCCGACAACCCCATGTGACACCTTTAAATATATGCCACCTCCAACTCTCAATAATGGATAAATGGTGATGCTTTATATACCTATAAATTTGTGAAACCCCTCCACCCAATTTCTCATCCCACAACAAAATTGAAGCATTTTCCTTCTATTCTATTTCCGAACCTTTTAATATCTTTCCTTCATTCATAACAAACAAAGAACATGGAATGAGGTTTGTTGAAAAAATCCAATCAATTAGTGCAATTCTGAAGTGGTCTATTCAAATAGGACAAGAGATTAGAATTGTTAAACGTAAGAGCAATCACTGGACAACGAAATGTTATCATCACAGCAACTCTAATTATTGTTCATGGTATATTCGAATAAAGAAGAAAGCAACTCATGGTAGTTGGGAAATAACCAGATTTACCAAGGATGACACATGACTTGTTCAGGTTCATCAAAACAAACATTGAAATATGACTTCAAAATTTATTTCAAAACTAATATCACATCTTGTTGCCAACGATCCCGAGATCCCTGTCTCGAATGGCATCCAAGTATTACTTCAGACGGGTTATACGTACAAGAGGGTATAGTATTCTCGAAAACTTGCAGTAGAAAGGGTGTTCGGAAGTTAGGAGACAACTTTTTTAATTCCATTCAAATATCTCTAAGTAATGAAATATTCAAATCCAGGAACTGCGTATGAGTAATTGCATCACAAAATGAGCATTTTCCTGCTGAATTTGATCGATCAACGCCTCCAACTTTCTCCACAACAACGTACAAAAACGAAAAATTAAAAGACGAAACAACAAAAGAAAAACCAACTCCTAACGTGTATGTTAATCTTGGTGGAGCAATCTAGAAGAATTGGCCGAATCAGCTGCTTTCGCCTTGAAAGGGGTAGGCATTGTTGGTGTCCCCTAAGATCGTCTCTCGAGTCACCAAGAGAAAAGCTTATTGTCATGTCTCCATGGATCCGGGGTCAACCAGTTCGACCAGTTTCCAATCGAACTGCCTGATTTTGACTCTTCAAAAAATATGCCTACAAGATATCTACATAGCATCATGTATGTTGCTTTAAACAAGACTTGTTTAGGATGATGCAAATGATCTTCGTGATGTATGCATATTTCTCATCTTTCTTTTGCGGATCTTGCTCCACTTGGTGCTATGTGGTGCCCCACACCATTGCACTTGAAGCACTTAGTTGAATTGGTAAAATTCTTGAAAAAAATCAAGCCACTTGTAAAATACTAGTACCAAGTTTTCTCCACAAAACACGCCAATAATGACTTTCAATTTTAAAAAGTCAGACAAAGGAATTGCATCCACTATTTGAATAGGAATCCATTTTTCTGTGATCAAATTGATCTCGGTTGTCTCTAAATGTTTTCAAATTTCATTTTTGGTATTTTGTGCCTTGTATAAATGGATTTCAAAATTGTCGGCCGGTGATTTATACGAATGTCACTCGTCTTCGGGATCATATAAGAGTGTACTATTAATTGTAAGTACATAAAATGCGAATAACCATTTGTTACCCCCTTGCATTTGTAATCGTTGATAAAGAGTCGTCTGGAGTTGGAATTGGTTCCTCAAACTTCTACAGCAACGTGTTGTCAAGGATCGGTATGTCTGTTTAATATCCGATCGCCACAAAGGGATTTTAATCTACTACGCAAAATCAAACTTTGTGGCAACCTCCATTTGCAGTTCATAGGTTTTGTCTACGTCACATTTGGGCAAATTTTACCAAGACATTTAAGAACAACGAATTAAAAAGTTTAATGTGACAAGTCGAAACCGAAGCTAAGCAATGGAAATTCGAATGAGTAGTGAGTGAAATTCAAAAAAGAAATGTATAAGCTTACATTTATTTAGCCAAGATTGACCTAGAGAAATAGACACTCTTGCATGATGGTGGACACAGACACTGAGTGATGACAACCAACATTTCAGAAGCACTTAACAGTATCTTGAAAAAAGTTAGGGTCTTACCTTTAAAAGACGTAATTGAATTAATATTCAACAAACTTGTTAAGTATTTTAACCAATACTGTCAAGAGGTCCAAAACTATGTACATCCATTTCCAACAAGAATTTTTGACAAGTTTCTTCGGATTGAAGTGAAATCAAGAGACCACACAGTTATAGTGTATTACCCACGATAAGGTATTTACATGGTTAAATCTTCGATACGGCTTGATGGGTTGATGGTAACGACAACAACATTTATACTTTAAAAATGAATGAAAAATTGTGATATTCTGGCAAATGGCAAAAATATACATTTGTCTTGTTCTCATGCTCTCGCAATGTGTAAAGATAATGGTACAAGATCAGATGCTTATGCACTGGACATACATTTGCGAGAAACTTACAAACAAACATATCAATTCAATTTCTATTTGGTAGTCATGAAGACTTTTGGAGAGATCTCCTTACAATTTAAAATTATATCATCCAAATATGAACAATCAACAGGGTAGAAAATAAGGTACAAGGTCGGGGGAAATGAATTATCGAAATCTGGATTCTTCCTTTAAGATGTAGCCGATGTCGAATGCCCGCCCAGGTATAATAGAAAAATTGATAACCCCCAGTTCAAACAATGTATAACTTTCTTTTTTTCAAAGCGTTGTATATTTTAGAGTTTCTATTAATGATATTTCTTCATTGAATTTCTTCTAATTACTTTTTTATAAATCTTTTTACTTAAATCAATTATAAATTATTATAGTAAACTTTACAACAAGTAACAAAAATATAAAATACTTTAAATTACTTCTTCTTACTTTTTTTATAAAATTTTCTTTTTAAAATAGTTATAATTATTATCATAAACTATACATCAAATAACATAATAAAAAATGCTGTTCTTTTTTTAAAAAATAATCATTATAAATTTTGCAAAAAAAAATTATGAATTTTGCAAAAAAAATAAAAAATAAAAATGTTGTTATAGATAACGCATACAATAAATGTATTATCAACTAAAATAATGCACCCAAGATATACATTCCACATTAAACAATTAAGGTAGAAATTTCTAATTTAGTTATAGCTCAACACAGATTGAGGTGCATTATGGCTAAAGTGATTTTTTTAAAAAAAAGCTGACTAAATATAGAAAAAATTTGCCAGCGACGGCACCGATGGCAATAGTGTAATTAGGTAGGAATCGGAGGACAAGCAATTAACATCGGTTTTGTAGAGAACAAAACAACACGTGTTTGAAATCGTTCGAAATAAAAAGAAAACAAAAAAACGGACCCAGTCAGACCTCTCACACCTCCAAATAATCCCAAAATAATTAAAAATTAATTAATTTTAAATTAAATAAACCCCTCTTTCTCTCTCTCTGTCTCTCTCATCATCAACTGTAGAGAGAGAAACCAATAATGTCCCCATCTCTGAAAACCCCCATTTATTCCTCGTGTTCTTTTTCATGCGCAAATTGGTTCCATTTATAAAAGGGATAACCATTTCCTATTCTTCTTCCCTCATCCAACTCAACAACACTACTTTCTCTCTCTACACATATTTCTTCATACGCGGAAATACATATAAAGTGGTAGCTTCAAAGATCAGTATTCTTCAATCTTCATTCATTCAGGAGTTGTGGTTGTAGCTCTGATTTCAGTGTTCTTGTGGAAATTCGTGATCTGGGTCGGAAAAAAAATCTGGTTTTGTTAATTGTGGAAGAAAATCAATGGCTTCATCGGAGATGATTATGGATTCCGGCAGGGCTTCTGCTGTTCAGAAGTCTAACTTTTCTCAGACTTGTAGTCTTTTGAGTCAGTATTTGAAGGAAAACGGTAGTTTTGGAGATCTCAGCCTTGGACTCAACCGTAATTTTGAACCCAATGGTACTAATTTGCGGCTTCTTTTTCTATTTCATTCATGGCGTTTCCAGATCGAATTTGGGGGTACTTACTTTGGAAAAAATTGGTTTGTTTTCCAAATCAAAGGGGTTTTCTTAATCTGGGTTTTGATGGGTTTGGTTTATTTATGGAAGTAATTCAGTGAAAATAATGAGCCTTAAATCTATCTCCCTAGTTTTCTATTTTCGATTTTGTTTCCTTTTTTAAGATAGGATTTTTAATTTTACTCTGTTTTTTGCTTCATTATTTAGGGGTTCCTGCAAAAACTATGAATTTGCTATCAACGATGGATAAATCTGGCCAGAATTTAGAGGCTCCGGCTGTGAAAGAGAACAAACCTGGGAATTTGTTTCCTCAGCCGGCTGGTTTCTACACCATCCCTGATATAAGGTTAGCGCATAGAAATTTTTGCTCTTAAATTCATATCCTAGGCCAAAGATATTCAAGCAATTTACATGTTTTTTTTAATCCATTTTTGCTGAATCTTGTCTGCAATTCATGTACAGTGTTGCAAAATCTGAACCAGACACAGCACAAATGACCATCTTTTATGGTGGACAAGTCTTGGTTTTCAATGACTTCCCAGCTGAAAAGGCCAGAGAAATCATGCTTTTGGCAAGCAATGGAAGCCCACTTAATTTCACCCCTAAACCAGCTGAATCTGCCACCGGTTTGGTCACTCCTCCACCCCCTGCTGCATCAAATGTTGTCCCAAGTTTTGGAAATGGTCTTGTGCAGCAGGAGAATGTCCCAAGCCCTCTTTATCCACGCATCAATGGTGAGTATTTCTTCATGAAAGAAAATCAGAAATATTGTTCTTGATTTCTTCTGCCAATTATGTGCTGATGGGATTTTGTTTTTCCTTGTGTTTGCAGATTTACCACTCTCAAGAAAAGCATCACTTACCAGGTTCTTGGAGAAGAGAAAAGATAGGTAGGCATTTTAGAATTGAGATCTTGAAATTTTATTCTAGAAATGTTTAGAGAGGGAGAAAGAAAGATCTGTTAATGTTCAATTTCTAGTTGAATTTTCTTCTTTCTTTAAGGGTGGTTTGTTCTTTGTTCTTGATTTAAGGTAGGCTTTTAGGGTGGTTTGTTGTTTGTTCTTGAGTTGCTGAACAAAAAAATGTAAATAAAATGAAGAAATTTTCAAATTTCAATGAAAAATTGTGGCTGCTTTTTGGGTGTTTTTAAATATTTTGTGTTAATTTTTTCATATTACAGGATTACAGCAAAAGCACCATACCAGATGATGAACAACTATTCTTCTAAGGCTGCTGCTGCTTCTGATCAAAAAGGAACATGGTTGGGTTTTGGTCAACAATTTCCTGCAAATGGAACGCCAAGTATAGAAATTGGCTTTCCTTTTTAAAACCCCTCAAGAACTTCTTGGGGTTGGTTGACTCTCTCTACCAAGTTTAAGTTTAGATCTAACTATTTATATTCATCTTTTAATGTAATTAAAATTAAAAATTCCCAACGATCTATCTAGTTAGTATTATTTCTATATTTTCAGATCTTGAAAATGTATTTTTGAAGGCATGTTTCCCTACAATTTCGTATGGGAGCATAAATTTTATTATATCTGTTTATTTCCTTTCAGATTTCTTGAATTTTAGTTTATTTATGGGGTTTTTTTAGTTCAGTATAATTGTATAGAAATTTAAGTAAATTTTTTATATACAAAGTTGAGTTACTGGATTACCATTTACATTTACAATAGGATCTTTAATGCTGAACTGAATTTGGATATTTTGTCAACTGAATATTTAAGTTGGATTTTGGCAATTTGAGATAACTAATGAAATAAATATTATTTTTACAAATATTACTAATTGTTATAAAATTAATGTAATAATGGAATAATGATTTTTTGAAATAAAATTATATATAATGACTTAAATATTTTTTAGTATGAAATATATTTTTTATATTTTAAGGATATTAAAACTCTAAAAAAAATTAAATATTTTATTAAAATGTAAATATTTATGTATAAGATTATAAATAAAGTCTCTTTTGGCTTCATTTTAGAATGGACTCGGTTATTCAAATATGTTTTCTAAAAGAAATTAAACTAAAAATATTAAATCTCATTGATTTAGTTATATATATATAGTAGATGTTTAAATTCGTCTGATTACCAACGTCAAATTCATAACAAAGATGAATACGTCTTCTATTATATGAAATTTTGTGAGTCTAAACCATAAAAAGTAAATACTACTAAGTTAATTATTAATTAACACATTTGATAATATATATATTTTACTTGTTATATTTCATTGTTATTTGTATTTTTTTTTTATTTCTTCCCCTCTTCAATGTCTCATATTTTTTATTACTGTAGAATATGACAAAACAAATAATTAAATTATCTATATTAAAGAGGAAATGAACAAAATTATCTTTTAATTGTCATTAATAATTTTAATGAAAATTTTTAAATAATTATTTAGTTCCAACAAGATAGGTATACATATGAAAAAATATTATTTAGTACTTCCTTAATCTATTAAAAAGATAAATATTTAATGAAAAAAAAGTATATTTAAGTAATATATGATATGAAAAGGATGAAGTATGTTGTTATGTTGTTATCTTTAGTAAAAATTAATTTCAACTCCTGAATGTGACATATTAGATTGAAGGGTATTTTAGAAATAAGATATTAAAATATTCATAATTTTGTGTTTTATAAAGAGAATAATGTTCGAAATGTATTAGTTTGGTTTTAAAATAAGTATGGGTTATAATTTGTACAAATATTAAAGAATTTAGAAATGGAGAGAATATTTTGATAGTATGTGATATGTGATTTGTATAGAGGATGGAGTGAGTGATATGATATAAAGGGAGGGGCATATCATATGGTATGTATGGATGGACCATCCATCCATCCATCAAAGGCATCGATATGGTTAAACTTATAATCGTTTAATTGATGATTCTTCTAGTGTTGTTATAAATGGTATGCAAATTCGGATGGGACCATTCCCATTCATTATTTTGGCTCATCATCATCATCACTATGGAAAATGAAAATTTTGCACGTTTCTTCTTCTTCTTCTTCTACCTTAAATTCAATTCCTTAACCAAGTTGTCCATCCCAATCTTTGCCTTTTTTAATTAGGTATCGACTGTTGCTTCTACAATTCACTTTAATTTGTTAGGCAAACTAATCACATTTTATTTTACGGCTCATCTTAAATTTGAATTTATTTTGACAAAATTAAGGAAGAATGTGAGTCTAAAAGTATAAAAATCAAATCGTTTTTTCTTTAACTTCAATTCAAATACATCTTTAGAATTACAAACAAATCAAGTTTTTTATACATAATTTTTTAAGAACTCGATAAAGGTCCAACTCAAGTATATTGTTAACTACATAATATAAGTCAAGTTTGAACTGAATATATTATTAAACAAGTCGAACTCGACTTTAATGAAACTTAACTCAAACTTCATTAAGGATTCAATTTGATTACTCAATTTGTAAATTCCATCTCAAACTCAAGAATATATAATCATAGTCCTGTTCTCTTTTACCATATCATTTTGAATCCTTTCATGATTTTTATATTATTATTTTTACAATGTATGTTCTATTATTAAGAACGAAATTATCCATTTACTTTCACTTTTAGCATGTATATATATGCCAATCACCTAGTAAAAATTAAATGGCTTGATTCTGAAAGTCAAAAGATATAATAAATGAAATCCTGTGATAATAATTCAGGGGAAAAGCTTAGCTTTAAAAAAGATTAAAACATAAATAGTTCATGATATTCTTTTGCTATTTTTTCTTTTAATTTCTTGGGATTAAAACCGAAAGGTTTTCTAAATACCAAACAGAACAATCAAAACTTATATATTTAAGTTAATTTATTAATTAATACATGCACAATTTTACTTTCACGGGACCGCGTAACTCCTAAAATATGAATTAATCTTCCAACACTAAGTCTATTTCATATATGTTGCATTGGAGACTTTTTAGGGCTTAGTTTTTTATTGCATCTATTTTTTAAAAAAAATTATTTTAAAATAATTATTATAACATTTTTAATTTTAATAACATTAGTAAGTAGAAAGAATTTTTTTTTTAAAAAAAAAGCCTCCTTAAATAAAGGAACTTCTTTAGAAATAATTTTTTTTTAATTTAGGTGAAGTTAAAAAGCAGATATGATAAATAATTGAGAATTGTTTAAAAAAATTTTATAATTTAAAATAAACTGAAAATTATATACTTAAACGATGGAGAATTAGACTGGAAAAAAAAAACCTCAAGACTCGTTAACATGGGTTTGATTTAAAAATTTTCCCTTCTTGGTGAGAGAATTAGAGAGTAGAAAAATGCAGACACATTTTGGTCCTAATTTTTGTGTTAAAAAAGCAATGTAATTTTCTTTTTGTTAAATAATATGAAAAGACACTAATGATCTCATCTCCTCCCACTTTCCCACAAATGATTTTATTGCTAATTAATTAGAAAGAAAGGAGTGAAGGGACGCACGCGGCTTTGAAAATTTGGGAGGCGGAAATGGTCTCTTCTCTTTACCAAAAGCAATATGGGAGAAAGAGAAGAAGGAAAAAGACTCACGAGAACGGTGCATATTTAAGACACATGGTCTATAATATACAACTACTAACTCTAACCCCATGCCCATGCCCCTTCTCATAAAACTATTTTTGATTTGTTAAACATGGTTACTGGAGTGTTTGATATTGGCGAACACAAGTATGTCTCGGGTGGAGTTTTTTATTACTAATTTTTTTGTAAATTTATATAATGGCTCCTCTTAAATTCAAGTATTTTTCTTATATTATATTTAAAAAATTTTAATTTAACAAGGCCAAATTCAAATATTATTATCCTAAGTAACTCTCTAACCCCTCAAATTCTAAATCTTTTTAACTTTTTTTTCTCTCACAAAACTTTAACTCCACATAATATCTATATTGCTATTTGAAAGTTTTTAATAAGAAAAACAATAAATGTTTTCTATTTTATTATGTCAAAATAATTACATTATATACTTATTTACAAATTCTCCAGTCTAGTTATTAATTATGAAAGAAAATCACAATTAGAAATGTATTAAATATACAAAGTTTAAGATTTGTAATTATATAGAAAAATCTATAAATATATAGAAACGTCTGTATTCCATAATATTCTTAGAATTGAAAATTTTAATATAGATTCACTTATAAATGAATATATTTTTTAATTAAATAATATGAATATTTTACACTATTTTTGAAGTTGAAACGTTCAACAAGCAAAAGGACTTTCGTATGTCCAATCGTAATTTTTTTCCAATTGAAAAAAGGTAGGGGTATATTACTTTTGTTAAAATCACTAATTACAAACGTAATATATATTTAATCATTAACTTAAAAATTTGATATTTAAATTACATTTTCATTCTCTTTTTTCATAAATATAAATATTCTCCTAAATATGAACTAGCTTATTAAATATCAATATCAATATTTTACATTTATATGTATCATAAAAATATTATAAATAAACTTAAAAATTTATGTTTTCTTGTTAAAATAAATTAAATAATATATATTTATTAATTAAAATATAAAAAATATATAAAAATACTACAAAAGAATATATAAAAAATTTTTATCAATAAAATGATTTAATAACTTAAACAGGGAATATAAAATTATTATAAAGTATAACACGTTAGGCATATATTAGACAATTTATAAATTAAAATTACTTTTGGGATAAAAATTACTAAATACTTATACAATCACGTTTTATTTCTAATGTTTAAAAGTCCAATTACTACAATCATGATTATTAAAATAAGTTAGATAATCACAATAAGAATAATCACAATCCATGAAATCACGTTTGATAACTGTTACGCTAAATTGGCCTGCAGTGCATAATATTTAAAAGTTTCTAGATAATTGTTTAATTTTAACAAGATAAGGGTGTATATGGAAAGTATCGTCGTTTAATACTTTCTTAATTTGCTAAAGTTATGGATAGTTCGAAATGAAAAATGTATGTCTAGGTAATAAATAATATGAAACAAACATTTTAAATATAATACTCTTTCTCTATTTCTTTTATTTGACATTATGAAATGCAACGCAATATATGATGAACTTTTTCTCATTATATTTTTCCATAAAAAATAAATTGCAACCTCTTTAATTTAGTTCTTCCAACATGTAAATTTGTAGAAGTAATAATGAGAAAAGAGATTAATTAAAGGGTATTATAATTCATAAGGAAAGAATATTTTAAATTTCGTATTTTTTTATACATATGATATTTATTTGAAATGTGATAAGTAAAAAGAATAGAAGAAATAAATCTTGCAAAATTTAAAATTTAATAAAACATTGTTAAACCCATAAAAAAATTTAGAATATTAATTCGTAAATTTAATCTATGTTAATATGATTCAAGAGACGTATTAGAATAGAAAAATTCTGATATTAACATTTTGTTTTTTGAAACCATATTATAATTAGCAGGATTAAAGATAAAGAAAGCATGGAGAAGGACAAGGGAAAGTGGTTGGGAAATGGCAAAGCAACTTCTCCAAATATCATCATTTGTATGCTTAACTTTTAATATTGTCACGTTCTTCACACACCATTAATATTAGTTGGTATGCACAGAGAGAGAGAGAGAGAGAGAGAGAGAGAGAGAGAGAGACCATCTTCTCATTTGCATCCCTCATATAACATAATATTATTTGCTTTTAAGGACAAAAAAAAACATTATTTGCTTTTGCCTTTGTGTTTCTTAGCATCACATGTTGTGTCTATAGTTGGTAAACCACCTCACTTTGACCATTTCTTCTTTTCTTTAGTTTTTTAATACGTGGATTAAAAGTAGTAATGATTTAATTCGAAACAATTTAATCAGCTATGTAATATCTAAATTTATTAACTTATAAATATTACCTTGTTACGATCAAGTTCACACGAGTGTAATCCAACTTCATAATCATATATTCCTCTCAAGAAAAAGAAAAAAATTAATAAGTACATATATATATATATATATTATCTGGAGAAGGGTAACAGCTCACAAAATTATTTTCGTGAAGTTTAAAATCAATTATTACGATAATACCTCAATAGATTTTTAGAATTTTTTTTTAATATTTGAGATGGAAATTTTTCGACTAATTCAAGAGAGATCTATTTAGAGACGGCAATTCAAAACTTAAAATTCTTGATAGTTCATCGGGTATAGTTGCTATTTATTTATTTATTTGAAGCGCTTCAAAACATATTTAAAAAAGAACCCAAAAAAGGAATTTATTTGAATTTATTTTTTTTCTTTGAACAATTGAAATTCAATTTAAAAAATGAGAGATTATTAACTGTTTAGCAGTTTCTGGAAGTGTGTATATAATAATAAATAAAAAGAAAAAAATGCTGCCGATTTCTTTTTCATAAAGGAAAAGCTTCATCCCAAACATACAAAATCACATGTGCCTTCTTTGCATTGCGTTACATCATTTTCTCCAATCTCCACAAAGAGGATTTAATTATTTTCCATTGTATCCCTCTGATCAACTTATCCAATACAAGAGAAAACATGTCCTACAAATGTCACTTTGTTTTTGCTTTTGGATCTTGCTTAGATGGCTGGCTTATTTGAAGAACCAAACTTTGTGGTTCAACGACGGGTGGTAAAATGATATTATGAGATGCACAAGGAGAACAAGATTCTTTTTTAGTAAAAAAAAAAAGAAAATTATATTTTTTAATTAGTTATTAGTTTAGTTTCTCTTTTCTCTCATGAGAGGTGGTTTTAATCAAGGCGGCGGCTCTAACCACATGCCGCTCACTGCAAAGGAGATTGATCTTTTTTATAAGAGAGCTTGTAAGATTTAATGGCGTTTAACCGAGGCACTAGACTCGATCCCAGACTTACTCTTTGAGCCATCAATTGAGACGTCCTCAAATTTTGCTTTAGCTCGGCCAGACCTTTCCTTGGTTTGGGGTCAGAAATCTTTTGTGCATGTTATCGTGAATGAAGATAGACCTCCTTTATATACAGGGTCGGATGACGAGGATGATTTGGAGAACCTCAAAGTTAAGGGTTATTTTGTCATTCACGATGTTTCCATAGACGATACAGAATATGGATTCCCTAATATTCCTCATGATCTGGATGAGTATCCAGTTTTATGTAAGCTGTGGTAGCGGGCGTTGTTGATTAAGGTTCTGGGTTGGTCCTTTATATTTCTGGTCCTCGAACAAAGACGTAAAGACTTATGGAAATTGCCTTTTGGTTGTGATATGATAGCGTTGAAGCATGGTTATGTTGTTGTTCATTTTTTCTCTAAAGAGGATTATACGAAAGTACTTACATAAGGACCGTGGGTGGTGATGGGTCACTATCTCACAGTTACAACATGGAAACTGAATTTCTGTCCATCTGTGGCTTCCATATCTTCTACAATGGTATGGGTTCGATTTCTTTAGATGCCAATAGAATTTTTTAACAAGGAAATAATATTATGCATGAGCAATCAAATTGGCAGGGCAACTGAGGTGGACGAGGCTGCTGCTGCTGTCAGTTGTTGTTTTGCTCGTGTGTATGCCAAGGTGGATTTGGATAAACCATTGGTTCCTTGTGTTCAACTCATAGGTAGGGTGCAGCGTGTGGAGTATGAAGGTCTTCATATCATTTGTTTCCGTTGTGACCAATATGGTCACCAGAATGAGACTTGTACGCGAGTGAAGCCCCTACCTAGCGATCCCTCCCAAGCACCACCATCTGCGGCTTCAGTTGGGGATGAGTCATCCTCTTTGCTCAGGAATCATCAATCGTTAGGATTAGCCAATTGCTATGGTCCCTCGATCATTCCCTACCCGCATCGTCGTCCTCATCAACCACTGTCGGCACACAAAACCTCTGTCCCAGGTACAGTTAGTAATGGTCCAAGTTCCTCGGGACATGCAGCATTGTGGGTCATCTGGGGTTATCAACATGATCTCTCCTACTGTTTCGGGTATTAGGAAACCTTCTCCACTGAGAAACTTCGAGCATGCCAAGGGGGTGGCAGGTTCTCGGTTTGCTGCTCGGAAGGTGGAGGATTGGGAGAAAAATATGAAAGAAGTGATCGTGGAGATGGGGCAGTTGGGGGATCAATTGAAGTATATCCCTAGTCCAGCGACCCACACCACATTTACTGGATCCACCCACTTTATTGGTGAGTCGAGTGGAGCTAGACAAAAACAGGGATTCAAACCCAAGAAAAAAATATCAGTCAATCTTCAGTCCAAACCCAAATCGAACCCAATACCTTAAAATTATCCAACCAACCCTTAGCACCTAGGCCTCTTGATACTACTGAATGGCCCCCTCTAGGTGGCCCTTCTTGTAATCCACCTGGTCCTATTACTGATATTACTCAACACAATTCCACAAGCCCCATGGTCTCTTCTTCATGTTCTCTACAGCAACCCATTAATTAAGCCCACATCACGAAAGAGACCTACGTTAAGAACCACTCACCTAATTCTGATTCGGAAAATCCATCTAAATTACCGGTTATCAAAATGATGCAGGATAATCTTTCTTCTGTATCCAACCCTCAGCCTGATATTGTGGACAATCCTCGTACTTATGGAGACGTTGATATGATCATACCAATAATGGTCACCATGGCTCTTCTTCTTCATAGTTTATAGATATTGTCTATTGGAATTATCGTGGAGCTGGCTCCAAGGATTTTTTATGTGCTCTACTTGACATTATCTGCTTAAATAAACCCTTCATACTTGTCTTGGCTGAGATACATATTCATAATTCTCGGCTGACTAAGTTTTTAATAATGTTAAAAAATGTTAGTTTTGATAGTATGGTTTGTTCAGAATCTCAAGGATTTGCGAGTAGTTTATGGGTACTATGAAAATCAACGGTAGTGTCTCTCACCCCGATTATTGTCGATTTCCAATTATTATACTTTTTGTACTCCAACAAGGAAAGTTGCAGTGGGTGCTTTCTACAATTTATGCATCCCCTCATGCGTCTTCGCGTAATTCTCTTTGGCAATATGTTAAGGATATGGCAAAATTTATCTTTGTTCCTTGACTATTTTTTGGTGATGTGAATCAAATTCTCACATCTGATGACAAGAGTTGGTGGTCGGAGACACAACTGGCATGCAGCATCACCTATATGGGATATGATTAATGGTTGTGGGTATTTGGACCTTGGCTTTTCTGGACCCAAATATACATGGACTAATAAAAGGGAGTATGGTACATTGATCATGGAGCACATTGATCGGGTATGGTGCAACCAGTCTTGAAGGCATCGATTTAGTAATGCTCATGTTTAGCATCTTCCACGTATCCACTCTGATCATCACCCGTTATTGATTTCGTGTAATGGGCTGTATTGAAGTGCTAGTCTAGATAAACCTTTTAGAGTTGAACTGGCTTGGTTTTCTCACCTTGGTTTTCTAAAGCTAGTGCAACATTGTTAGGATGAAGGAGGTCATGATTAGTTGAAATCAACATAAATTTTTACCAAAACGAGCCAGATGGTGGGGAAAAGAAGTCTTTGGGTTCTTATCTGTGAGGAAGAAACGTTCCTGAGCTCGGCTTCTGGGTGTTCAACGGTCAGCTGCAACCTATCCTCTTTCATCTTTGCGAGGTTTGGAGGATGAATTGATCACCGAGTATAAGAATATTCTCCATCAAGAAGAATTATATTGGTTTCAATGATCCCGGTCAAAGTGGCTACTTCAAAGTGAAACAAATACTAAATTTTTTCACACATTGGTCATTATTTGGCATTCTCGTATCATATCTGCTCCCTCAAAGATGCCCATGGTCAGTGGACTAATGATTTGAATACATTGAAGTAAATGGCCAGAGACTTTTATGTGTCTCTCTATACTGCTGAACCTTCTTCTAGGATGATCACAAGTACTGGACATTCTCTCGTCCCTCTCTCATACTGATGGACATCTTCTTAACCGTCTAGTCTCTATTCCCGAAATTCGGAAGGTACTATTTGATATGGGGTCTAACAAGGCACTGGGACCAAATAGTTTACTTCCGGGTTCTCTTCAAGGTTTTGGGATATTCTGAATCCATCTATTTGGAATTTGGTTAATCAGGCTTTCTCTCATGCTGCTTTCCACCGAAACTGAATGCTACCTTGATTATTTTGATTCCTAAACAAGAAACACCAGAATCAATATCTCACTTCTGCCCAATTGCTTTGTGTAATGTTGTGGTTTATGTCCAAAATTATTGCTAATAGGTTGAAACCTCTGATGCAGAAGCTGACTTCTCTAATCAGTATAGTTTCATCCCAAGGCGATAGGGTGTGGAGAAGGTATATGAGCATATTAGTTGGCCATTTTTGGAAGTTGTACTCCGTAAGGTTGGTTTTCATTCAACTCTTATATCTCTAGTTAAGTTATGCATGTCATCGGCATCTTTATTTGTTTTATGGAATGGGGAACTACTTGAGCAGTTTCATCCATCCCGTGGACTTAGACAGGGTGATCCACTCTCTCCTTATTTATTTGTTTTATGCATGGAAGCACTGAGTATTTCTATTCATCATTCTGTTTCGGAAAATAGGTGAAAACCTTTTAAGGCTGATGGAATAGTCTTGGGATTTCTCATTTGTTTTTTGCGGACGATTTATTTTTGTTTGGTAAAGCATCTGTTAAACAAGCTCAGATTATGGAGAGTATTTTTCCTATTTTTGTATAGAATCTGGACAAAAAATTAACACTTCCAAATCCAAACTATTTATCTCTGATAGAGTCGATTTTTAATACAAATAAACACCTTAAGTTTTAATTATTAGCCTTTGAAAATATTTTATTTATTTATTAGTCATAATTATTATATTTAATTTATTTTATTTATCTTTGTGCAGATTTCTTAAAAAGAATGGAAAATAAAGATTCCATATTAAATTTAGTAGAATCCTTTAAGGATTAGGAAGCTACAGTATTTGAATCCTTTAAGGATTAGGATTAGAACTTTAATTAGAATCCTTTAAGGATTAGAACTTTAGTATTTGAATCCTTTAAGGATTAGGATTTTGCTTCTCTTTTGGCTATATATAGAAGAACAACAGCAGAAAAAAAAGGGAGCAGCTGCAGAGAAAATACAGCAGCAGAGAAAAAACAGCAGCAGAAAAAAAAGACAGCAGGAGCAGAAAAATTTCTGCAGAAGTAATTTCCAGCAGAATTTTCCAGCAATAGCAGAATTTTCCAGCAATAGCAGAAAAAATTCCAGCAAGCTTCTAATTAAAAAGAAAGCCATGGTCTACTCCAAGAAATTGGTTCATTCTTTCCCTTTAGCCATGAACTAAATTTATTTTTAGAATCTTGATGAAACCCTAGCCATGTGACTTTGATTTATTTTATTTTGGGAGATTTATTATTTTATTTATGTGATTACATATCTTGGGATATTTCTTGGTTTGATGCAATTAATTCTTTGTGATTGTTCTTGTAGAATAATTATTTGGGTTAATTGATATTTTTATCCATGCTTAATTCTTGTAGTCTTGGGTATGAGAGATATGTGATTTTTTGAAAGTATATTGTGGGTTTTAGAATTGAATAGTTCATGCTAATTTTAGATGATTTATGTCATAGGAATGAATAAGTCATGCTAATGGTTAGATGGATTATGTCATGCATTTAAACACAATATATTTCTTTAGTGAATCGAAGCTTGTAGCCTAGATCACCACATAAATGTTTAATCTTTTCTCCTAAATAGAATTAAATCATTGTTATATAGGTTAGTGGTGGATTCAAGGTTCTAAATCATCTTCTTTGGTTGAGCTCTTGTTATCTTTAATTTAATTATTTTATTCATTAGTTTTAATTATTTTAGTAATAATTCTTAGATAACAAAATTTGATTCTTCTTTTTATAAAATTAATTTAGGAAGATAATAATTTAGGTAGTTAAGCCTTTCTCTGTGGTTCGATACCCTAATACTTTCATATTACTTTGATCTTGTGCACTTGCAAGTATTGGGTTTAAAACTTAGTTAGAAAATCCCGATCAAGTTTTTGGCGCCGTTGCCGGGGAAAGGTTGAATTAATTGCTTGTGTTATTGTCTCCTAAATTTGTTAATATTTTTTTTATTTTATTTATTTTGATTTTATTTATTTCTAAAAAAAAAGAATTTTTTTTAGATTGTTTTCTTAGTTGTCTTCATTTTTTATTTATTATTATTATTTTTTTTATATTTTCCATTTAGAAATTTATTCTTTATTATTATTTGTAGAAAATTTTTTTTTCTTCTTCCTTGAATTTGTTTATTAATGCATGGTCGTCGTTCGCTCTCTGTTGATTTGAAAGAATTTGATCCTGAGATAGAGCATACACTTAAGGCACTTAGAGCACAAGGAAAAATTTCTAATACTTGTCAAATTAAAATGGCTGAAAATCCACGAGCATTAAGGGAGTATTTTACTCCTAACACTTATAATTCACCAATATGTAATAGACTACCTGAAATTGAGGCTAATCACTTTGAAATCAAAGCTTCTACTATTCAAATGTTACCATCTTTTTATGGGCTTGATTCTGAAAATCCTTATAAGCATATTGATGAGTTTTTAGAAATTTGCTCTACTTTTAAACTGCCTAATGTAAGTGATGATGCTATTAGATTACGCCTTTTTCCTTTTTCTTTGAAGGATAAGGCTAAACATTGGTTGCACACACGTGAGAGAATAGGTACTTGAGTCTGAGATGTCTAGGGAATTTCTAAAAAAAATATTTTCCTATGGGTAAACTTACAAGGTTAAGGAGAGAAATCACTACTTTTTCACAACAAAATAATGAACAATTTCATGAGAGTTGGGAGAGATTTAAAGAACTTCTTCGTAGTTTCCCTCACCATGAAGTCCCTAAATGGTAGCAAATACAAAGCTTTTATTCAGGATTAGATGAGAGAAATCGCCAAATGGTTGATTCCTCTTGTGGTGGTACCTTTCTTCATAAAACCGCAAATGAGGCGTGGGATTTATTTGAAAATTTGAGTGATAATTCACAACAACACGCCACCTCCTCACGTGTAGGCACATCTAAGCAAATAGGGAATAGAGGAATGTATGAAGTTTCTCAAAATGTTGATCTTTCTTTGAAAGTTGATGCCTTATCCAAAAAGTTTGATCAATTGTTAGCTTTAAATACATTGCCTACTAATTCTCCTAATGTTCAAGGTGTTTGTGCAATTTGCTCTAGTCCTTCTCATGTTATCCATGACTGTCCTAGTGCTTCACTATTTCCCGGAATTTGTGCGGGGAACAAGTCAATGCAGCCCAAGGATTTCACGAGACGGGAATGACCCATATTCAAACACGTACAATCCAGTGGAGAAATCATCCTAATTTCTCTTGGAGGCAACAAGGAGGGGAAGTTCAATTAGGCCAACAACAATATCAACAAAAGCAGACAATGCGGTATGACTACTCCCCCAGGTTTTCAATCCCAAAGGTATATACCTCCTCACCCTCCTCAAGGCGGAAATTCTATGTTTGAAGAAAAAGTCTTATCTGCTTTGAAAGGTTTAGAATCTATGACACAAATTCTAGATTCACACACTCAATCTATTGCTAAGTTAGAAACTCAAATAGGGCAACTAGCTAATACAATAAGTAGAAGAGATGAGGGTAAGCTTCCTAGTCATCCAATAGAGAATCCTAGAGCTAATTATCATGAACAAGCTAAAGCTGTAATTACCCTTAGGAGTGGGAAGAAGGTAGATAATAAAGTAGGGGAACCAATTAAAGATAAGGAATTAAATGAAAACGAAACTGAGGAGATTGATATAGAGACTAAAATTGAAAAGAATGTAGAAAAGGAACTAGCTTCCTCTTCTAAATATAAAACTCCAGAACCATCTCCCATGACTTCGTACAAGCCTAAGGTTCCTTATCCAGAAGCTTTATTGCCACCCCCACATCTTAGAAAGGATAATAAAAGGGAAGATATTTTGGAAACTCTCAAACAAGTTAAAATTAATCTTCCACTTTTAGAGGTTATTAAGCAAGTCCCATCCTATGCAAAATTTCTTAAAGACATGTGTACTTTTAAAAGAAAATCTAAAACCAGTGTTTCGAAGAAAATCTTCCTAACTGAACAGGTGAGCTCTGTTTTGCAATATAACACTCCACCTAAATATAAAGATCCTGGTGTCCCTACTATCTCATGTCTTATTGGTAATCATAAAATAGATAGGGCACTCTTAGATTTAGGTTCTAGTGTTAATTTGATTCCATACTCTGTTTATGAAGAGTTAGGATTAGGGGAATTGCAAACAACTGACATGACCTTACAATTAGCCGATAGATCAATCAAGGTACCTAGGGGGAGGATAGATGATGTTCTAGTTCAAATTGATAAAGGTGTCTTCCCTGTAGACTTTGTAGTCCTAGATATGGAATCTGGTAAATCTTCTCAGAATCATATCCCCATTATTCTAGGTCGTCCTTTTTTGGCTACTGCTGATGCCACTATTAATTGTAGAACTGGGGTCATGGATGTCTCTGTAATGAATATGAGGGTTAGATTAAATATTTTTAAAACATCTTCACAACCTTCTATAGAAGATAATTCTGATTGTTATTTGGTAGATGTAAATGATGAATTAATTGAAGAAACTCTACCTTTAATGTGTTCAAAAGATTATACTTTTATTGAGAAAGAAAACCTTATCTGCACTGAAAATGTTAATTCTAATCTTGCCTGCATTGCTCCACCTGAAAACTCTTCTTTGATTGTGAATCATGAGCTTAATATGAGAGAAATAGATCCTGGCTGAATGCAAAAGAATTAGGGAGTCTGGCTGAAGACTTTAAAATTAGCGCTTTTGGGAGGCAACCCAAATTTTATTTTTTTTATTTTATTTTTATATTTTTATTTTATTTTATTTTTTTTATTCCACTTGATTGGTAGAAAGGTATAAAATGTTTGTTTTGTAGAGTAATAAAACAGCTTATTATTATCATGGAGATTACAGAGATTGTTTACTACTCTTGCAGACATGCATTAATACTGCCTCTTCTACCAGGTTGTATTGTTCTTTTCTTTGTCTGTTCTCTACTCTTGGTACTCTTATCACATTGTGGACAATGTTAGGTCTAGGTGTGGGGGAGAAGATATTTTTATTCTGGTCCAATTATTTTTTATATTTTTTATTTATGTTTTTTTATTTTTTTTCAATTTTTGCTGATTTTTTTATTATTATTTTTTACATTATTTTGAGAAAAACCAAAAAATATGATTTCACGTAAAGAATAATTCTTTTTGAGTTCCTTTAAAAATATATTGAATGAGTTGAGAAAAGTACTTGTTTTCTTGTTTTTAAGTAGGGTGACGGACTTATGTTCTATATTTGTTATAACTTTTGCATGACTTATACTTGAGCACATGGGTCATTGTTAGTATTTAATAAATCCTTTACATTATTTTTGAGTTACATAAAGTTGATGAATCTCTTCCCTACATTCTAGAACTTACTTGAGTACCTCTCGAGGCGAAATAGAAAGGTTTTCTCGATTTGACTCAGAGACGATGGTCATAGGCCTTCTTTGAATCGTTTGTGCCTTTCATGCTTACCAAATTTCATAAATTTTTACCTTCGTACCCTTTTGAGCCTAAATGTTATATCTTTCTTTAAACCACTTAAATATTAACCCTTAATCTTGTAGAGAGCTTAATGCAAACTTCTAACTAGTGCTTCAATGATGGGTTATTGTTTGTGTGTTTTAGAAAAAGAAGTTATTTTGACAAAAGGGAGAAGAAAAAAAATATATATATATATATATGACTTGTTGTGTTGAAAAAAAAAAACAAATGTATTGAGTTGAAAAAAAAAGAAAAAAGAAAAAAAAAGTCGATACATGATTGTTACAAGTCATAAAAAAAAAAAAAAAAATTCAAGAGGCCCGGATTTGTGAATGTAAGAAAAAAAAGAATGGCCTTAAATGATGAAATCCTAAGAAAAAGAAGATGGTAGTTGGTGAATGTATTACTGAAAAAGAGCAAAAACAAAGTTAGAAAGTTTGTCGAAATTTTAAAATATCCATCTTCTTTGTAAGCTCTCTTTTCTTTGATTTTGAATTCCTTACCTTCGCTTGACAACCAATGTCCTAACCTTACATTACAAGCTTTAAAGTCCTACCTGATCTGAGTTGAGTTGAGAATCCTTGATTAGTGGAGAGAAGGTACAAAGAGTGAGCCTATGGAATGAACTCTTGCTGAGATTTGTTCTCTATATGTAATTTGGAAATTTTATTTAGTATTTATTTCACACTCTCTGATGACCACGATCACACATTACACAAGTTTTGCATTAGTTATGGGAGATAATTGAATATTTGTTTGTTTACTTGAGCTTGAAAATAAGAGGAAGAGTATTTGTCTTGATAAGTTTGAGATATTGATGGAGGGTACTTAATTGGGATTATTATATATCTTTTCTAAAGTTTGTTGTTTATTTTGACTTTGTGGGTACGTCGTTTGCAAACCCTCACGAGACCATATTCGTCCACTAGGGGTAACTTAGGGGTTTAAAGGGCTTGTTGCACGTGCTAAGTGCAATCGTGAGTCCTACGAAAGTGGCTAGTTAGTTTTTCTTTTTATTCTTTATTTTTGCTTGAGGACTAGCAAAACTTAGGTGTGGGGGAGTTGATAGAGTCGATTTTTAATACAAATAAACACCTTAAGTTTTAATTATTAGCCTTTGAAAATATTTTATTTATTTATTAGTCATAATTATTATATTTAATTTATTTTATTTATCTTTGTGCAGATTTCTAAAAAAGAATGGAAAACAAAGATTCCATATTAAATTTAGTAGAATCCTTTAAGGATTAGGAAGCTACAGTATTTGAATCCTTTAAGGATTAGGATTAGAACTTTAATTAGAATCCTTTAAGGATTAGAACTTTAGTATTTGAATCCTTTAAGGATTAGGATTTTGCTTCTCTTTTGGCTATATATAGAAGAACAACAGCAGAAAAAAAAGGGAGCAGCTGCAGAGAAAATACAGCAGCAGAGAAAAAACAGCAGCAGAAAAAAAAGACAGCAGGAGCAGAAAAATTTCTGCAGAAGTAATTTCTAGCAGAATTTTCCAGCAATAGCAGAATTTTCCAGCAATAGCAGAAAAATTCCAGCAAGCTTCTAATTAAAAGAAAGCCATGGTCTACTCCAAGAAATTGGTTCCTTCTTTCCCTTTAGCCATGAACTAAATTTATTTTTAGAATCTTGATGAAACCCTAGCCATGTGACTTTGATTTATTTTATTTTGGGAGATTTATTATTTTATTTATGTGATTACATATCTTGGGATATTTCTTGGTTTGATGCAATTAATTCTTTGTGATTGTTCTTGTAGAATAATTATTTGGGTTAATTGATATTTTTATCCATGCTTAATTCTTGTAGTCTTGGGTATGAGAGATATGTGATTTTTGAAAGTATATTGTGGGTTTTAGAATTGAATAGTTCATGCTAATTTTAGATGATTTATGTCATAGGAATGAATAAGTCATGCTAATGGTTAGATGGATTATGTCATGCATTTAAACACAATATATTTCTTTAGTGAATCGAAGCTTGTAGCCTAGATCACCACATAAATGTTTAATCTTTTCTCCTAAATAGAATTAAATCATTGTTATATAGGTTAGTGGTGGATTCAAGGTTCTAAATCATCTTCTTTGGTTGAGCTCTTGTTATCTTTAATTTAATTATTTTATTCATTAGTTTTAATTATTTTAGTAATAATTCTTAGATAACAAAATTTGATTCTTCTTTTTATAAAATTAATTTAGGAAGATAATAATTTAGGTAGTTAAGCCTTTCTCTGTGGTTCGATACCCTAATACTTTCATATTACTTTGATCTTGTGCACTTGCAAGTATTGAGTTTAAAACTTAGTTAGAAAATCCCGATCAATCTCTGCTAATACTTATCCTCATTTAGCTCTTCGATTGAGGCGAGAGTTTGATGTCCCTTTTACTTAAAATTTTGGTACTTGTCTTGGTGTCCCTATTTTACATGGTCGGGTGGGGATCAAGACCTATGATATTTTGATTGATCAGAGTAGGCGAAAGTTGAATGGTTGGAAACATTGCACCTTATCCAGGGTAGCTCATTTGCTGCTCATTAAGACCAATCTTGCTACTTCTATTGCATATATGATGCAGTCTACTTTGATCCCCAAACATACCGTTACAGAATTGGAGAGCATTCACCAAAGATTTTTTTGGGGAGAGCAAGAATAGCATAGGTTCACTACATCTCTTTAGAGCGGATATGTAGACCAAAAGAAGACGGTGGACTTGCTATACACAATTTTTGTAAACTGAATGTTACTTATATGGCTAAGCATGGATGGAGGTTTGGTCAATAACAAGTACTTTGGAGCCAATTATTGTGGGGCAAATATAGGGTCTCTCCGAAATGTATTGACTTCTCAAGTACAATCTCGGTCTTCCCACAGTTGGCAGAGTATATCTAAGAGTTTTCACATCCTTACTCCAGGTCTTCAATGGAGTATTGCACCTTCTGATGAAAGTCCCCTTTGGAGTTTTGATTAATATAGTAAGTTCTCTCTACGCCAAGTATATGCTATATGTGGGACTACTACAACTCATCCTACTAAAGTTCCAATTGGTTAAATTTGTGGCGATTTAACAGTCCTCTCTGACAATCCTTGCACCCTTGATTTGTCTACCATGATCGGCTCTTAACTAAAGAATTGCTCCATAATCGAGGGATTTGCCAGGATGTTTCCTGCTCTAACTGCGAAAACCCTCTGGAACCAAGTCTTCATGTCATCCGGGATTGTTGGGGAGCTAAGGCCATCTAGTCTTTCTTGATTAATACTTCTAGGACACGTCTTTTTCAGTCTATCTTCTTGTTAGGATTGGGTGGATTTTTACCTCAATTATAAGTGGGACATATGATCTTGTATGTGACTGGAAATATATTTTTCAAGAAGGTGTCTTTGTCATTTGGGGAATTAGGAATCAATCCCTTTTTGTTCCTAAGTTTCTTGCTGATACACCCTCTTGTATAACTGATAGAGTAGTTCATAGTGTAGAGGATTTGAAACGTGTTTGGGAACCATCTCTTAATGATGTTTCCTCATATTGCGTTCAAGTTTTGTAAAATGTCTTTTTTTCAAGTTCATTAATATACTAGGTACAATTTCCCCACTCCCTCCCCCCCCCTCTCCCCCCCCCCAAAAAGAAGAAAAGTATATAAGTATGCGCACCAAAGTTTTAGCGTCCTAACAGAAGAAACAGAACTACGACGTTTGAGTAAGAAAACTCAAATTTTACTATATACGTGTCCAAGATAATTAAATTACGTCTCATTAAAAATAATGCAATCACCAGAACTTTTACCGTTACTCATCAAATAAAAATGATTGTAATTGAAGCGATTTGCAATAGGAAGACTTTTGATGATACCAAGAGTCTCAGCATATTCGACTAAAGGAGACCTGGAAACCTTTTTTCTTTTTTTGTAACTTAATAATTTGGAAAATTTAGTAAATAAACTCTTAATATTAATGTAAAATTATCAATTTGATCATTGCATATTGTGCCACGTTAAAATAACTCTGCAAAATAAGAGACTATACCGCGGTTCGGATTAAAAAATCTAGATTATTCGCATCTTAGTGAATAGTGATAATATTGAATGCTCCAAACAAACAAGAGAAAGAGAAAAGAAATAGCAAAAAAATCTACTCAAACTATTTATATTTAAAGTAAGATTGAATAACATTTCAAATCTTAAATCTCAGTTTTAGGGTCACATCTCCTACTCTATCTCTTCAGTAATGTTATATATTTTTTTAAATATAACTTTTTACCCCTGAACTACATAGTAAGATATATGCCCTTATTTTCAAAACTCAGGCATTTTGGTTAGATAATTGTCTATGCTCTCATCTTCAAAATCTAACCATTTTTTGGGTAATCGACACATGCTTGGCATATAATGCACTGAATACATATCAACTATCTAGACAAAATGGTCAGATTCTAAAAGCTAAGAACATAAATGACATCTCATGAATAGTTTATTAGTAAAATATTTCTTAAATTGAATTTAGAACATGGCTAAACCTAAATAGATAACCTTTTTTTTAATCATTTTCTCCGCAGAAAAAAGAAAGTTAATAATATGGATAATTTTACCTTTACATTTTATAGCCATATTCGTTGGTACCAAGATATTCATAATTCATGACTCAACATTGAGTCATTACTCAATTTTCTTTTTCTTTTACTGAAAAAGCCAAAAGAGGAAACAGTACAATGAACTTTTGGGAAGTTAAAGGACTTGAAGGTGCAGTAATGCTGGCTTTGCTTCCATCTTGGGTCATGAAATAGGAACTTTCACATTCTGCCATATCTTGAAAGTACATTTTCCCCCACCCTCCAACAAACCCCCCCACCCCCACCCCCACCCCCCCTCACCTCCTCCCTTTGGACTGTACTTAAATAATTATGAACATACATGTCATAGCCATGGATGGACCGGACAGCTTTTGGCTTTAAATTTGAAGGTTTTTTTTTTTTTTTTTTCTGTCCATCTTCTTCAAATGGCCCCTCATCATGGATGATTTGGTTGGATTTGTTTGTGTAGAGATAGAGTGGAGGGATAGCGTTTTGAATTTCAAATATTTCTCCTCCACAAACCACAACAAGGCCACAATACATTTTGTCCCGTGAATGGCTTGAAAGGGTATCCCTTGTCATTGTTTTTTGGCTGAGGAGTAAATGTTTTGGCATATTTGGAGGGAAAAAAAAAAATTAATGAAGGGGTGAAATTAGTAAAAAAAATTGTAAAATTGTTATGAATTTAAGGAAAAGTTTGAGTACAATATTCCTAGATCAAGAGAAAGTATAAAGAAGAATAATCAAGAATTATGTTCGCATAAATTTAGTTCAATTGATTTTGAAATTATAAAATTAAACATCAAGAATAATAGAGAATATTATAGTTAACAAGAGAGACAAAATAAAAAAGACTCAGAATTATAAAAAATAATATTACTCATATCTTTCATATGACTATATTTATAAATACGAACCCTAAAAATATTGAAATTTATCATCTGAAAAAACACAATTCATTTGGGAGTTTTAGTTTTCTTTGAAAAATATATTTAAACATCTATTATATATAAACTAATGACATAATAAAAACAAGTTTTTCCTGCAATTTTAGTCATGAAACTAAAAATTGATCTTAGCATCTCTTTTAAAGGTGAAATCTTTAAATTTCTGCATATTAAATTTGGCATGAATTTTGTCTTAAAACTCAATTAAATTTTCCAACCTAGGCTTCACCTCATAAGCCCATAAAGTCTTACATTCAATAAAGAAAATGTCAAATACAAACTCCCTCCAATCCCACAATGTTTAATTTAAAGAATATACACAAGTTTCACCGACACATATACTTCTCCCTATGTAAAACATGATAGATTTTTAATAACTTATATGTTATCATAAAATAGTGCATTAGGTAAAAGAATATATTAAAGGATTGATAATTTAACTCACACCTCATTTTACTTTTTTTTCTTTAAATCCCACATCAGCTCTTGTAATCATCTTAAATTTTACAAAATTCAATAATAAAAAAATTTACTTTTTTCAAATTTAAATTCGATCCAAATAAAGCTTTAAGCGATTATTTCATTAAGACGTAAAGTTGTAAAGTTTTTGGTTTTTTTTCTTTTGCGGTTAAAATTTTATGTAACATTCCCTATTTAATATTTGTAAATAATAATTTTTTTTAAAAAAAATATTATAAAAAATGTTATGAAAAATATTAAAGAGTATTTGACATTTTGGGGATTTCATCCTGTTGTTCATTTTCTTTCTTCTGACAAAGTTTATGTGAATGTGACTTCTTTCTGTTTCTTTTTCATTTTTTTCCCTTAGGTCAATAGAAGGTTCAAAGCCCATATAAATCTTAGGTCGGGATTTCGATTCTTCTTCGACTTTGAGTTCGAACTCGACTCGATATTTCTTTTATCAATTTGAATTTGAGTTCGATTTCGATTATTTGTAATGAATTTAAGCTCGAATTTTATTTTTATTTATATATATTTTTTAAAGAAGTATTTATATATTATTAAAAAAATAAAAAAATATATGTGTAAATACATCGGCTTGGCTCGTTAGGCTTGATGAGTCTTTGAGCAGTCTTATAGAAATTTGAAATCAGTTCGATTGCTTAACTACAAACTCAAATTGAATTTTGATCTAATGGGGCTCACAAGAAACTAACGAATTTCTTAACTAATTTTTATGTCTAACTTTATCCAAACTAGGGCCTTGTGAATACATCAAGCTTGGTGAGATCCACCTACATATTTCAGTCAGAGCCCAATATCGATTCCTCGTCTTTGTCCAACTCCAAACTGGGGCCTCCTTAAGAAATCAAAGTGAGATTAAGTCGAATTTTTATCCAAAAAGTTTACTTTGAGAATGATCCAAGCCCCAGCCTTGAAGATCAATTGGTTGAAGGATATGGTGGGCTCAGTTACCAGGCCTACCCTTTCTTAAATTCTCTCCTTATAAGATATTGGGCCTAAGCAATTGGCCCACTCATATAATGGGTTGGGTTGAAGATCCAGGGGACACATCCAAAAGATCACAAATTGGATGACACTAGTCCAGAATGGAGAACTCACATTCTTCAACGGCCCTACACACCGGAGCCCTTAGATTTAGTGTACAAAAAAAAAAAACTTCTTATATCGAAAAACATATTAAAATTTTACATTATTATTATCAAACTTGAAGGTTTAATTCTCCATACTAACTCTAGAATTTCAAAATTAATTAAGTTACATCCATACAAACACGTATTTCCATTTTCTTGATCATATTTTTATTACAATTTAGAAAAAGTAATATAAATTATGTTGATTTTTTTTATAAAAATGTAATATTTTGATGAATACTAAGTTTAATACTTTTTATTTCGTTAAAACAAATATTTATCAATTAATTAAAATAAATTCTATACTCTTTTTCTGAAACTTTTTGTTTTGAGTGTATTTAGTAAGCTATTGTGTTGTCATAAATTTTAAATCTTTTGATATGTTCAAAATATTATTATACTATTCAATAAATAAATTAAACAATTAAACTTTTGTGTTTATTATAGAAATCATAAATTATCAACTAAATAAAAATATAATTTATTTTGTGAAATGAATAAAAAATAACAATTCAATAAGGATAGTGATTTTTAAAAAAAAAATAAAACTCATCATCCAATTACTATAAATATTTTTACAACAAATGGTGCACATAATAAGAAATTTCGTGAAATCATAAATTTTTATTTATAATATAATCTTATTTAGGGTCTATTTAATAAAATTAAAAATGAAGTTTGAAATTTAAATTGTTTAAATTTGAAAGTTTGAATTTAAGTTTGAACACAGATGCGCTTAACAAGGATTATATCCTAACAACAAATTAACCCATTCGTCTAATCCTATTTTTATTGGTCTTTGACATAAAATGATATTTTTCTAAATATGCTTTTTGTTTATAGGACGGGATTGTATAGAAAATTTTCCTTTTTCCTTTTTGGAGGGGAGTGGAATTATGAATTGAAAAAAAAAAAAAAAGAGAGAGATAAATTAGGCAGGGTGGCCGCACGTGTAAAGATCGGACGGGAGACATTGGCGAGTGCAGGATTTAACGATGGTGATGCGACTCACATAATAAATATCTCTACATTATATATAAAAGACCTTATATATAAAAGGATCTGTGAAGAGCAAAGTGAGTGGGAGCATTAATTAATATCAGTAGTAGTACATCATCATCTCTCTCTCTGTCTTCTCCGACGAGGGTTTTCTTCTTTTCTTTTTTCTTTTTTCTTTTTCTTTTTTTCTTCCCCAAATTAATTTTCTTCCCCAAATTGATTTTCTCCTGTTGTTTTCTTAGTGATTCCAATCCCTAATCTTCATTTTTTTCTCCCCAAAATTACTAGTATTTTTTTTCTTCTCATAATTTTTCCTTCCTTTAATAAGAAAAGATGCAACAGCAAAGGCTGAAGCAGCAACAGCAACAAGCATTGATGCAGCAGTCTCTTTACCACCCTGGTCTCTTGGCTCCTCCACAGGTTCTCCTTTCTTTCAATTACTAGTTTTTTTTTTCTTGTGTAATTTTCGTTTTTTTAATTGTTTGTTTGGGATATAAATTAGTGGAAATATTACATTTTTCGGTGTTTTTTCGTCTGTAGAAATCTGTGCAATTTAGGGTTTTTTTTTTAAAATAATTTTTTTGGTTATATTTAACTTTTTTACTTGTTAATATCTCTTTTTTTCCTTTTACTTGCGAATTTAAGTAACCACTTACGTTTTTGTTGTGGAATTTGATTTAAATGTTGAATTTGTTTGCACGATTATATGTTTTGAAAGTTTTTTATTTTTTTGGTTGGTCGTTAAAGGGCAGCCACTAGAAGACTAGGTTCGTGATAATGTGCATGTAGTCTTTTTCTTCATCTACCTTTTTTGTCCGTGGAGAAGCAAATTACGGGCCAAATTCTGTTAAAGAGAGGGGTTTTGCAGGCTTCATCAGAAAATAAATGATAAGATAGGTTATTTAATTTTGTAAGAAGGGAAGTGTTCAATACGTTCAATCTGGACATTTAGGGTTATTAATTTTATATATTTGCCACTAATCTTGCGAATAGTAAGTGAGCTGTAGGAAGTTTATGGGATCTCTATGGCTTTTGGGCATTTTAACTGAGCCTGTGTCCTTCTTTTGATCTTTCATTTGTCTTTTTCTCAAGAGTAGTGGGATTTTGTTTTGAAACTTTTATTTTGGATTTTATTCTTTTTCTTTGTTTCTTTACATTTTACCACTAATCTGCAGATAGAGCCTATTTTGAGTGGAAATCTGCCTCCTGGATTTGATTCGAGTACATGCCGCAGTGTGTGAGTGCCTTGCAAGATACTTTCTGAATTTTTTTTCTTTGACATTCTTCTCTTTTATTTCAAGACTAGTTTTTTTTTTCCTCTCCAGTGGATAACTGTGCCTGTTGCATAGGAAATTCGTTTGGTGCTAATGTAACAATTTGCATAACTTGCAAAACAACATGCTGGGACAAAAAGAAATTTCTTTCTTTGAGATTTATTGTTGTGTGTGCCCATGCTTCCCACTGCTATTTGTTCTACAAATCTTATAGGATGCTAAATCTGTCTGATTTGTGTTGTGTTTGAGTACTTGGTGGTATCAAATGCGTGAGTTTCTGATAATTAATTTATCTCGTGGTTATTTAGTTTTGCATGAATGGTGCAGGTATGTCGGGAATATCCACCCACAAGTGACGGAACCACTTCTTCAGGAGGTTTTCTCTAGTACTGGTCCTCTTGAGGGATGCAAGCTTATTCGTAAAGAGAAGGTGCATCTCTCTTCGGCATTACCCTATTTTCTGTGATAATTCGGGGTAAATTTTGCCGTTGCCATTTGCTTCAGCCTCATGTTTGACTTTTCCTCTTCCTTTTACATTATACTTGATTTTAGAGGACATCAGCCTGTCGGGCCCATATCTCTATGGCCTTTCATCTTAGCTGACCGAGCCAAAACCTATTAGAGTGTCTTCAAACCTTTTTGAAAAGCCAGGGTAGAAACTACCCTGTCAAAAATTGTGTATATTTGGGAACTGCAGCAATTGAAGCCCTTTGGTTCCCATGTTATTCTAGCTTGCATGCCTTCTCCATTTATGAGAGGAATTGTTAATTACAATTGATTAGGGCAATGGACTGAGATTTGGGGGTGATTTTTCTCTGGTTTGGATATAATTTTATCATACCACTCACTAGGTGGTACCTTTTCCTTTTTTCTTATGCAGTCATCATATGGTTTTGTGGATTACTTTGATCGAAGATCAGCTGCACTTGCCATTGTTACTCTTAATGGGCGTCATTTGTAAGTAGTCAATTGCATAGTTATCCAGTTCATGCAAGTCAACCTATTGCCTATGTATCTCACATATTTTTTAAAACCAGGTTTGGTCAGCCTATAAAAGTTAACTGGGCATATGCAAGTGCTCAGAGGGAGGATACTTCAAGTATGTATTTTAAAGTCTATTAGTTTTAATGTTGTTTCCAGCTAGTATAGATTTACTCCTGTTATTAACTCGTGAAATTTTCAGTTTTGGCATCATATCTTAATTTCTTAAGCCTCTTTCATCTTGATTTGCAGATCACTTTAACATTTTTGTCGGTGATCTTAGCCCAGAGGTAACAGATGCCACATTGTTTGCATGCTTCTCTGTCTATTCGAGTTGCTCGTAAGTATCCTCAGTACTTCTTTGTTCCTAATATCTTGTACTTGTCACTTATACACAAAACAATTGTTGGGTTGTCTCAATATTTTCTCATGTTGCAGAGATGCAAGGGTCATGTGGGATCAGAAGACTGGTCGTTCTAGGGGCTTCGGATTTGTTTCTTTCCGTAGTCAGCAGGTGAGATGGTTTTTCTAAATCCATGGATTGCAACTTATATGTTCTCTTGATGGATGAGACCCCATTCTCCTTTGTTTCCCTCTCACTCTCTCCCCAGGAGAACAGAGAATAGGTTTTTCTTCTAAAAGCCTCAGAATTCTGATATATATATTTCTTTTGTTACTTCCAGGAAGCTCAAAGTGCCATCAATGACTTGAATGGTGAGAACTGAGTTGATCTTTCTATTTTAACTTCCAAAGTTATTCTTTCGTCTATATTTTGGTTTTGAAGCTTCTGATAAGCAGTGTCAATGTATAAAGTTTTTTTGTTCTTTCCCTTCTTTTCTCAAGTCTGATGATAGGCACATTTTCCTTACCTGGGAAAAGGTAGAGAAAGAGCCTCCCCCTTCTACCTTCTTTCTTGCTTCCCTTCATTTTGTCCCAAGTGGAAGAGGTGCTCTGGTGGCCTAGTTTATACTTCTTTCTGTAACAGTTTTGTTTCTGGAAAAATTATCTGGTCTCACTTGGGTGTCTAGCTTTGATCATAAGCACAGTTTCCTGGCATGGTTGTAATTGAAGAATCTTTTAACCTGAATAACAGCAGTTTGGAGAAATAAACACTCTGAACTTTGTTAACATTTTCAGTTAAAAAGAATCTTCCTCTCATCTATACTCCCTCCTCGTTTATAGACTGTTTCATGATGGCACTTCAAGTTGGTCTTTTTTGGTTCAAAACTCTTATGGAGGTTTATTGTGTTTGCTTTTGAAAATATACTTCTATATTGGCAATTGTTCTTATTAGTATTGGGTAATTTTTTCCCCAAAAAACAACAGGTAAGTGGCTTGGTAGTAGACAAATACGTTGTAATTGGGCAGCTAAAGGTGCTGGTGGTATGGATGAAAGGCAGAATTCAGACGCGAAAAGTGTTGTGGAGCTGACTAGTGGAACATCAGGTTTATTTCATATGAGCTTTACTCTGTGATTGTTAAGATCTTGTATTTATTGAAGTGTCCTGTCCATGTCATTTGTATTTATACATCTTTTTCCTGGCATTGTTTCATCAGAATGCCATTACTCATTTTCTATTTCTTATTCTGCATCATATTTCTTTGTGAAAATTTTTGTTAAATTTGCATCCTAATCTCTGAGGACATGAAAATATCAATATTGGTCTTTGGATTTGAATCTTTCTGCTCATGCTTGTTACATTAAAAGATGAAAAGATAATACTTTCACGTTTCTATGCTTTGAAGTTTCACTTGTTTTTTGTTTACTTTCCATCTTTTTGTAGATTTAGCGTATCCACATGCAACTTGAAAAGTTTGTATGATTGATTTTGCAGATGATGGACACGAGAAGAGCAATGAAGAGGCACCCGAAAATAATCCTCAGTATACTACTGTTTATGTCGGGAATCTTGCTCCTGAGGTTAGTATTATGTTTTGTGTTCTATGGTCATCCATTTTATGACATAATGTATGTGCAAAGTGAGATTTTCTGGATAGCTTAATTGCAGGGGTATAAAGCTATAGACCTATTCATGAATTAAGCTATAAAGTTGCAAAAGTAAAAATTAGATCGACAACCACGGGAAAAAGGGCATAATACTGAAACCCAACTTTACCCTGCAAACTTATAATTACTTTGCTATTTGTCATATCTTTGTTATTTGTGTGGTTGCTACTCTTAGAGAAATACTGTTATAGTACTGTTATTTGTCATCTCTTTCCTATTCATGATTTGCATGGGTTTGCCTGTAAACCCTAAATCCTAAACCCTAAACCCTGAAGAGAACAAAATATTAAATAAGACTTGGATAGAACTCAAGTGTAACTCCAACTTTACCTCTAAATTAACATGTAACTAATTTGCAAGATGCGGTGCCTTCATTATTCGGTCTAGTCAGCATTTTATCCTTGATGTTACTATTACTAGGATTATATTGATTATTAAAATATCTGTGTTGTCATCTAAAGTACATTATCCCTATTTGTTTCACCCTCTTGTTTCTACATGTTTGTGTTTGTTCCCTCAAGGGGTTGCATTGCAAGGCTTATTAACTATCATGTTTATTTCCTGGAATGTGCTTTAAATATTCTGTTTTTTTTTAATAATTTTTTTATAAGGTGCTTCAAATAATCTTATCTTGTTTTAAAGTTTAAACTATGCAAATATTGCAGGTCACGTCAGTTGATCTTCATCGCCATTTCCATTCTTTTGGGGCTGGAGTTATTGAAGATGTCCGTGTTCAGAGAGACAAGGGTTTTGGTTTTGTAAGATATAGCAGCCACGCAGAAGCAGCTCGAGCTATTCAATTGGGAAATGCTCGCATTCTCTTTGGCAAACCAATAAAGGTAGTCTGATGCTTATTGATCAAATCTTGCTATGTCTGCTAATATTTCTGGTTATGCAGTCTATGGACTTTGTTGAGTAGCAACCCAAAAATTCGTTAGTTCTTCCCCCTGCTTCCTCTCTTTCTCCTTACTCTGCTGTGATGTATACTTTTGTCCATTACCATCCTAGTGGTCCACGGATGTCTAACAATTATCTGTTTCCTTCTTCCTACTTGCCTGACTGTTATGTGCATGCAATATTCTGAATCTATAAATAGCGGAGCCCATGTTTGTGCAACTCGGTAGCTTATATCCGTTAAAATTTAGTTTATTATGCGATCCAAATATCTATATTTGTGCCCTTTCTTTTTCCTTGTCTGGGTGGGAAAGGAGTTTTGGGAATCATCTTCCTCTCAGAAACTGTTCATATTTTTTATCTTCTGTATATTTCTTTGACGAATTTGATGGTGTTTGTATATTTCAATCATTTGGTATTGAGCCAATATAGCTAGGTTGAAAGAATGCTGTGTTACTTGTTACCTTTTGCTTGTGTTGTTTTTAATGATATTACTATTTTCCTTTTGGGGGGGTTTTGTTATGTTAACTAGAAAACCAATATGCTGTGGAGTGAAGTAGGGGTATCTTCGTCCTGCTATAGGCAGCAGAAGAAACTCAACCAAAGTTTAGATTTAGTGTTAGAGATGGCCAAAACCAGAGGAAGAGTGTACAGAACTTAAGAGGATAACTAGAACAAGTGGGAAAGATTAAGATTGTTCAATACGATGAACAATCACATTGAAATGGAAATGAAGGCTGTTCTGTGTCTCTGGTAGAAGTTCTGAATATTAAATTTGCTAGAAAGAGGAATGCAGAAGAGAAGAAGAGGAAGGAGAAATAGATAGAAAAAGCCTAGAGGAAGGATATAACTCTTAATCTAATAATATGTATTTATAATGTAAAATCTCCCTATTAATTAAATTGTAATGAAATTGGAATTCCTATAAGATGTAATACTGTTCACTTAGACAAGAACTACAAATAAGACTTGAAAGAGCAACAGTAAATTAAGGGTGTATTCGGTTTATGTTTTGGACCAAAAATTTTCAAATCAAGATGCGAATTCATTTGGACTACCTTTTCAAAGTTTAATTTTTACCTTGAATTTTATATTCAAATATTAAGTTTCCCACCAAAAATCATGTAAATTTTAAAATATTTTCATCTTGAAATGAAAAATTTTCAACTCAAAAAGGATATCCAAGTACACCCTATATGAGAAGTCACCAAATCTCTGCAAAATTCCAGCAATAAACTAAATGGAGAAAATACCATCCGGATCCAAGATGATATATAACTGAATTGCTGTTGCTTCCCATGATGGACATCTTCTTTAGATAGGAATCTCTTCTTTCCACGAGAATGGTTAAGGTCCTATATGAGAAGTCACCAAATCTCTGCAAAATTCCAGCAATAAACTAAATGGAGAAAATACCATCCGGATCCAAGATGATATATAACTGAATTGCTGTTGCTTCCCATGATGGACATCTTCTTTAGATAGGAATCTCTTCTTTCCACGAGAATGGTTAAGGTCCTATATGAGAAGTCACCAAATCTCTGCAAAATTCCAGCAATAAACTAAATGGAGAAAATACCATCCGGATCCAAGATGATATATAACTGAATTGCTGTTGCTTCCCATGATGGACATCTTCTTTAGATAGGAATCTCTTCTTTCCACGAGAATGGTTAAGGTTTTGTGTATAGCTTTCCATGGGAGGGCTGCTCTATCGCAATTTGCATTATCATTCCGTTATTTGTCAATCAATATGCTCTTGAACTTATAATCATGGACAAGGTGACTAGGTAAGGAACAAAAGTAAGAACTGTATCATTATCAAGGAGATTGATATAGGTTTAGATTTTATTCTAAAATCCCACTTCCCAGTTCATCATCATGTCCTTTCAATTTTTATAGTTACATATTAAAGTTTGTGCTCCCAACTCTTGAAAGCTTGAATATAAGATGAATGTCTCTCATGTTCTGTAAGAAGAGAGTGTACGTCATATTCTTTTGTATAAGAACTCGCCTCTAGAATTTTGACAGTTGAATTTCTTTTGCTGCATCTACCTTTTTCTTTATTGGCTTGTGAAAAATGGCACTTATCAATCAGAGCTTTTTGAGAGAGGTGTTCATTTCTAGTACGTAACCTGTATTGCAGTGCTCATGGGGAAGCAAACCCACTCCTCCAGGAACCAGTTCTACCCCAATGGCTCCACCAGCTGCAGCACAGATGCCAGTTCTTTCAGCTGCTGATATTGTAGCCTATGAACGGCAGCTTGCTCTGAGTAAGATGGGCAGTGCACAGGCGCTGATGCACCCTCAGGGTCAGCGAATTGGTGCGGCAGGTCAAGCTATCTATGATGTTGGGGGGTACCCTGGTATTGCTACTACCCAACCACCTATGTATTACCAGGGATAATAAGAGATCCCTGCCACTAGTGAGTGCTTTTCCATCTGGGATTTAGTTGTTCAAAATTATAGGTTGCTCGTATCTTTCTTTTTATTTGCTGGGTCCCCATATCTTCCAGCATTGTGTATGAATATGTAGCCTGTAATGTTATTTGGGGATGTGATAGACTCACAGAGGCTTGCCGTAAAGACTTGGGAGGGACGAGTTACTCTCTGTTTCCTGGGATTTGTTGAGTTCTCGCAGAAGGAAGTCTGGGTTGGACTTGAGGTCTGTCTTTTAAGGTCTTTCGAGGCATGCCCGTTCCTTTAGGCATGAAGTTTTTCTTTAGGATTTAAATTCTTGATGCTTCTCTTGTATTTATATCCTTACCGATCCTTTTTCTTTTGGTTTCATGCAGATGTTTGAACATAGTAGATGTACCGTATGTGGACTATAGGTTTTTGGTTTTTATGAGATTGCAGATGAACTTAGAATTTCTTTTTCATAATTATTGTGAATCCATGGAGATTGTGGGGTTGATGGCCTGATGGGGGTCAGATATGCCTTTTTTTTTTTTTTTTTTAATACTAAATTATATGTATTTTTTATACTTTGGGGGAGGAGGAGAGAAATCTAAGATCTCTGGACTGGACTGTTAAGAAGTATCTCCCTACTCGATCTGTATGTGGGCAATTTCTTGCTGCCATTTATGAATTATTATGCCTCGTATCCTCGGCAGGGCAAAATCATAATTGAGATCAATAATATTGAGGTCCACAATGTCTTGTCAGTACTATGATATGAATTGAAAGATTCCAGAGTTTTCAGTAGTAGATGGTATTATTACACAAGAAACTAGTGAAAGCTGAAAAAGGGATTATTCTCACTTTTCTTTATCTTGTTTGTGCTTGATTGGCAATGTCTCCCTTCATTTCAATCCACCCACAGTTTTGCATTCGGTATTTCAACTGCAGTTGCTTTGTGGGGAGAGCATTATGATGCTAAATTTTTCAGAAAATTCTAACTGGGTGGTTCATAAGTGGGAATGTGGACCCTTCGCGTTGTATTAAGTCATATGCCACATTTGTTAATATTTTAGAGCTATTGTACGCATAAATAGAGAGACATGTATAGGGGGTGTGCCTTACTCAATTGTAGATTCTGGCTAGATGTTTGGGTAGGGCAGCATAGAGGAAATCCCCTTGAGGAACAGAGGAAATCCGTGAGTATGGAATTGGGTAGGCCTAAATCAGTTGCTGCCTGAATCTATCTATACTTGAGCTACTGCCTGCATGCTCTAAGAGACTGCCATAGGAGTAGGAATATATGGAAGAATTTGTTACCTAGAAGAATGTACTGGAGTGAGTTTTTAAGGTACAATGTATAGATGAATGGGTTGATTGGAATGTTGCACAACAATGGCAAATCCTGTCGAGTGCAGTGGAGTGTGTTCGTTTGAATAGCTTGTAATTGGATTTGAATAAGTCGATTTTTAACATAAAGTTCATAAGTCTTCCCGTTACATTCGACAATTTTCACGGTAGATAATTTATTTCGTAACCACACAATGTAACAAGTGTTTGTAATATGAATAAGATTAATACTTCAAAAAAAAGATAATAAAAATAGGGGTGCCCCTTACTTTGTATTAGGTCGCGCTATTTGTTAACATTATTTGGGGAGAGCCTTATTATGCCAATTTGTATGGGTTTTGCTTTATATAGATCCTCAAAAAATGGTTGAGAATACGGCATAAAAACTCCCAAATTATTTTTTGAGAATTGACCAAAAATGTCTGTATAATTTAAATTTTGTTACATGAAGACATTTTTATTTCATTAGTTACTTTAGCCCAATAATTTTTTATGTGGGCCAAAAATACTTTCATTCTGTAGTTATGGGTAGTTTTCGACCAATTTCTTTATGGTGAAGCTTAAATATCAATGTTCAATCACAAATGTAAGTGCAAACACATACTAAAATACATTAAAATAACTTAACAATTATTCGGGTCAATTTGTGAGTCGGATTATTTTTTATCATCCATTGTTGGTTGATACTTAGATTAGTGTGTAAACAAATTTTCATTTATTAAAAATGACATGTGAGAGTCAAAAAATTTTCATTTATATAAATTGGTCAAAAAACTTCCTGTAACCGGCATATAAGAGTATTTTTAATACATATATAAAGATATTTTTATCTTTATAAAAAGTTATTAGTAAGAAGTGACTATTTAATATAATGTTCTCAAATGGATAAACCTATACTATAGGTGAGTATTTCTGATCAATTTCTCTTATTTTTCTTATGGTTAGGATGATTTATTTTCAGAAAAAAATTTCCGATTACTATTGCAGAAATAAATAGTTAAGAGGACGATTTATTTCGAAAAAAAATGCGAGAATTATTGCAGAAAAAAGATTAAGGACTTTTATAAACTTTAAAACTTCTTATGCCATTTTTTCAAAAAGGGTTTTTAGCAGAAGTTCACACTATTTTGGCTGAATCAAAATTGATGATAGTTGTTTCTAGCGGGCGTGGGAAGGAATGATCCCCTTTCTTCAAAATCAAGACCCCACTGATCTTGACGTCTACTGCGTCAAGTCAAGAACACTTTTTTGGACTCCATTCCCCTTATTATTATTATTATTATTATTATTATTATTATTATTATTATTATTATTATTATTATTTTTTTTTGCTAGGTGAAAAAGATTATTAATGATATAAAATAGGCTGAGATTCATAATGAAATAGGTGAGGCTGTTACAATCTAAATAATTTTTAAATTTTTTCTCCAACTTACTGATAGAGTTGAGATATTGAAACAACCATCGTAAAACTAGTTATATTAAGTAATAGAAACAAAACCAAACACAGGAGGAAGACAAAACATACAAAAATTAGTAGTAAAAATATACACACAATAATCATCATTTTAAAGTCTTCTTTGCAATATTCGGAGTATATCGACAAGAAAGACTCAGAACCATCATTTGGGCGTATCAACGACTTTGAAAATTCTTGGATGGATGTAAAAATTTGAGGAGGGGCTTAGACTGAATTTGGATTGAAAAACCACTCCAAGAAATGGAGTTAACACACGATTTGAAAATATCGAAAACAGATCTTGCTTTTGCATATTGAATCTCGAAGAAAACTTCCTACAAGAGAGCTTATTGTGATCTATAGACAAAAGAACATAAAATAAAACATTACTAACTCCATTTCATAATATAATGTTAAGTTGTTTTTTCATATAAATTAGGAAAATATGAAATCAATGTGTTTTTTATAGTAAAATACCTACAATACCCATTTATTCGGTTTAGTAAACTCTATCTTTCAAAATTTTATCTTATCTCTCCTCTCTCTGTATTTCAAGGTTTTATCAAATGTGAATAAGTTTAAGTTTTGAGAATTATTACGTAGTGATACATTAATTGAGTATGAGTATTCTTGGAAAAGAAAGTCTATAAAGAGAATTTAGTTTTATATTAAAAAACTCCAAATATAACAAATTAACCCTATATTATAAAATGAAGGTAGTATAAAGAAAGAGAGAAGAAAATCTTGCACAAGATCTGAACTCCGGCCAAAAGCATCGTGTAGGTTTGGCCAAAGAAAGCTGACGGGGTAGTCACCCGGTGCCAAGGGACGAAGAAGTTGCTAGCTCAAAGACGAGGAAAAAAATGTGTTTTGAGGATATTCTCCTTGATGATTTGCACAAAAAGGAAAAATGGCCAATCATTTTTGAAGATTGGGTAGGGTTTGCATTTCGATTACATATCATTGAGGTACATTGCAATAAAGGCACTATTCTAGAGCATAGGCCAAAACAGAGGCCAACAATTGTGTAACTAATTGAGCTCCTTCTAACTAAAACTATACATTACAACTTGGCTTTGTTAGAGAACTAGACTACTAAATGAAAAAATACTAAAATTCCACACCAAAACACTGTACAAGTACAATACCACACGAAAATGTCCTCTAAAGATCTCAACAGAGGGTACATAGCCTATACTAACAAGCATCGCGCAAAGGAGGAGAGTCCGAAGGAAGCAGTGTCGTATACTTGAAACGTATTGCAGTCACGGGTGGACAAACAATCTAAAACCCTAGAATAGTAACAAACAACAGACTCCTTGTCCACACCGTCCATCGAGTCTGCGGACATAAAGCATTGAAGGAAAGCAACGCTGCTATCTTATCAAACAAATGAAGCCTTTCATTCGGTATTCGATTGAGGCACGAGCAAACAACCACTAATACTACCACCCCACTAAATTCACTCACTACTCCTAAAGCCAGTCGTCGCATTGCAATCTCATCAATGCCTAAATAAAAAAACGTGCCCATTATTAGTACCTTGTTTAATATGATTAGTAGTCGGTGGTCGTCGATTCCCTTTGTTGTCTATGGGTAAGACAAAAAATCTATCGAATTTATATCTATCTTTTTATATGTTATATTAATGTGAAACTTTGCATGGTGTATCTTCACAATGAGAAATTATACATAATTGTTTTAAGAATTTTTAAGGACAATTATTTTTGGACGAAAATTTTGTCAAAAAAGTAATGGTTAGCACCCAATTCAGGTTTTAACGGACAAGTTTGAAAAAATCAACTACATCAATCTCATTAGTTCCCATAGGTATCTTTGTGCCCACTAGTATATTTTTGACCATTATATGAAGTAGCTGGTGACCATCAGCTCCCATTGTTACCTATTGAATTTATACTTATCTTTTTATATATTCATGTGAAACTTTGTACGATTTATCTTCACAACATGAGAAACAAGCATAATTTTTTTGCGGATTGTTAGGCGACTATTTTTCGGATGAAATTTTATAAAAAACATAATGGTTAATGAACACGAATTTAAAAAAAAAAGCACATAAATTCAGATTTCAATTGGTAAGTTTGAAAAAATCGATTCTATCGATCTCATTGGTTGCCATAAGTGTATTGGTGCTCATTAATGCCTTATTGACACAGCGTAAAACATTCAACAAGGAATTTCAAGTGTGAATTCTTAAATTGGAAACAAAAAGGTCTGTAATTGAATGAAAAATATAATAATCCTCTCAACAATAAAAAAAAGGTGGCTATTTATAGTTTAACTAAAGCCCTAATGACCCAAATAAGTAAAAGACAAAAATGCCTACAACTAATAAAATAAATAAATAGTTAAAAGCTGAAAAAATTAAATAAAAATGCCCGAAACAGAAGAGAACACGATCAGTGACATGTTTAGTAGTGATCGTGTTACTGATCATGTTGCTGCCCGTGTTCCTCACTGTTTCTTCATTCTTCTTTTCTTCTTCTCCCAATTGGTCATAAACTCTTATGTAACAACTTCTACACCATTCTCTCCCACCTGAGAAAAACTCGTCCGCGAGTTTTCTGGATAAAGAGGCTCATCATCGGGATAAAATGGAAAAATATCTACCACATTTAATGTCTTGGATATCCCCATAATATCTGGCAAACTAACAACATAGGCATTATCCTTAATCTTCTTCACAATCGAATATGGTCCATATTTCTTGGATTGTAACTTGCTATACTAGCCAACTGGAAATCTCTCCCTTCGCAAGAACACCATAACCTGATCACCAACAGCAAAAAGCTTCTCCTTGCGATGCTTGTCAGCTGCTTGTTTGTACTTTGCATTGGACTCTTCTATTTTCTTATGAACAGCTTCTGTAGTAGATTGCCAATTCTCTACCATATGCTTAGCTGCTACACTATTATCTTGCACCTTAGACAGCTTAAGCAGATCCAAAGCATGTGCAGGTTCTTTCCGATACACTACAGAAAAAGGCGTCATACCGGTAGCGCAATGGACGGAATTGTTGTAAGTAAACTCAGCCTGCGCCAAAGCAGCATCTTACTTCCTTGGTTGATCACCAACAATGCTGCGAATCAAATTGCCTAATGACCTGTTGGTAACCTCTGTCTGTCCATCAGTCTGTGGATGAGCTGTACTGCTGTAATTCAAAGAAGAATCAAATATGTGCCAAAGTGATCTCCAGAAATGACAGAGAAACTTGCTATCACAATATGATGTAATAGACTTGGGCACCCCATGCAAACGAACCACCTGTTCAAAATACAGCTTGGCAATACTCCGGGTATGATGAACTTTCCTACTGAGTACGAGGTAAGCCAAGAACAAAATCCATCGACACATCCTCCCAAATGTCCTGTGGCACTGGTAAAAGTGTAGAATCATCGTCGTTATTATCTTTGTGATTAATGTTGATGTAGAAGTTGTTGCAGAAGAGTATATTACCAATTAGGAGAAGAATAAAGAAGAATGAAGAAACAGTGAGGAATATGGCCAGTCACATGATCAATAACACGATCACTACTGAACGTGTCACTGATCGTGTTCTCTTCTATTTTGGGCATTTTTATTTAATTTTTTTCAGCTTTTAACTATTTATTTATTTTATTAGTTGTGGGCATTTTTATCTTTTATTTATTTGGGTCATTAGGGCTTTGGTTAACTATAAATAACCACCTTTTTTATTGTTGAGAGGATTATTATATTTTTCATTCAATTACAGATCTTTTTGTTTCCAAGTTAAGAATTCACTCTTGAAATTCCTTGTTGAACGTTTTACACTGCGTCAGTTTGTATCAGAGCTTGAATTCCGTTCGTACTAATGATGTCCGGTGGAAACGGTAATATCCAGAACGTCGTTCAGGATATTGAAGCCTTGCGAGATAGGATGGATGCTCAAGAGGTGACAATCAGAACCTTGGAAGTAAATCTAGATCCACGATTTTGGCGTTTTTATCAACGCTTTGATGAGATGATTAACAGATTTGACGTTCTTGGGGTGAATGCCAACAGAAACAGGAATGATAGAGGACAATGACCGAGAGATCAGCTTGCTCGAGGCGGTGTTGCCAACGTACCTCTAGCTGCTAATATCCAAAACCAGGTTGCTGGTTATAATTTCCAGTGACGAGGAGGAGGATCTAATTTTAGCTGAAGATCAAAACAGACCTGCTAGGAGAGGCGATGGCAGGTATAATAATAATTATAACATTCAGAATAATAATGACTATTACGGTGTTGATTTTAGATTGAAGGTGGATATTCCTAGTTTTTATGGTAATCTAGGCATAGAGGACTTTGTCGACTGGATTGCCAAAATTAATCATTTTTTTGAATATATGGATATTCCACAAGAGAAGAGAGTGAAGTTAGTGGCATGTAGATTGAAGGGTAGAGCATCTGCCTAGTGGGAGAGGCTGCTACATAGACGACAGAGAGAGGGTAAACAGCCTGTTCGGACGTGGTTCAGAATGAAACAGTTGCTGCAGAGTGAATTTCTGCCTCCAAACTATGAACAGATCCTATTTCAGCAGTATCAATGGTGTCAGCAGAATCAGAGATCTGTACAGGAATATACAAATACTTTATGAGGTTGGCAGAGAGGAATGATTTGCGAGAGAGTAAGGTGCATCAGGTCAATCGTTACTTGGATAGTCTGAAACTGTAGATTCGAGATAGAATTGGGGTACAGGTTGTAAAGATGTGACGGAGGCGAAAAACTTGGCAATTAAAGTCGAGTTAATGATCCGAGATAGAGGTGGAAGTAGGATTGAAGGTAATAGGCGAACGTATGGCAATGATAATTTTCAGAGGAGTAGTAGTGAAGAGACATCGAGGAGTTTTACAGATAGGAATAAAGCTGCACAGGGATGGAATCAGGGTATTGAACGGAAGGAAGATAAGGGGCCTGGGAAGAAGGTTTCCGAATTAAAGGAAGGGCAAAAGGCAGCCACTAATCCTTATGCAAAACCTATTCCAGGCAAGTGTTATCGTTGTGGACAACCCGGTCATAGATCAAATGAATATCCTACTAGAAAACCTATTAATGTAGTTGAACGGGACGAAGAAGAGGTGTTTTGTGGTCCAGATGGAGAAGATGATGATTATGAGGCATATGCAGAAGAGGAAGAGCAGAATTGTGTGATACGCAGATTGATGTTAACTCCTAAAATAGAAGATGGAAGTCAGAGACACAAGTTGTTTCAGACCAGGTGTACTATCAATGGCCGGGTGTTTGAGTTGATCATAGATAGCGGGAGTTGTGAAAACATCATTAGTAGGGATACGACTGAGTCATTGAAACTGAAGATGGAGAAGCATCCCAGTCCATACTTTATAGGCTGGATTAAGGCAACAGAGAAGGTTCAGGTGACAGAACGATGTAAAGTACCATTCTCTATAGGTACTTACAAAGATGAAGTGTATTGTGATGTTGTGGATATAGATGCGTGTCATCTGTTGTTTGGACGACCTTGGTAGTTTGATGTTAATGCACAGCATGCGTGTAGAGATAATGTATACAGGCTAGAAAAAGATGGGGTGAATATTAATCTACTTCCTATGAAGGCGAGTCACCGTGCCAAATCTTCTAAAGTGGAGGAACGGTCTTTCCTAACAATTACACAATCTGGGTGTGAAATGGAGGAGGCTGTTAAGGAGTCACAGATGGTGCATGCTTTGGTGGTAAGGCAAGTCTTTGCAGCTGATGAGAAGAAGTAGATTGATGAAGTACCAGAACAGGTCAAACCATTATTGGAGGAATTTGCTGAGATTATGCTAGAGGAGCTTCTTGCTGAATTACCTCCTATGAGAGACATTCAACATCATATTGATCTGAACCCTGGAGCTAGCTTGCCAAATCTTCCACATTACAAGATAAGTCCGAAAGAGAGTGAGATTTTGCAGGAGAAGGTGCAGGAGTTGTTGGAGAAAGGGCATATTAGGGAGAGCATGAGTCCATGTGTTGTTCCTGCTTTATTGACGCCTAAGGAGGATGGAAGCTACAGGGTGTGTGTTGATAGTAGAGCAATCAACAAGATTACAATTGGGTACAAATTTCCCATTCCTCGTTTGGAAGATATGTTGGATAGACTGAGTGGGGCTAAAGTATTCACAAAGATCGATTTCCAGAGTGGATACCACCAAATTCGTATTAGGATGGGAGATGAATGAAAGAAAGCTTTTAAGACGAAAATGGTCTTTATGAGTGGCTGGTAATGCCTTTCGGATTATCTAATGCCCCTAGCACTTTTATGCGACTTATGAATCAAGTATTTAAGCCATTCAGTGTTAAATTTGTGGTTGTTTATTTTGATGATATCCTGATTTATAGTAGTTCAGAGGAGGAGCATTTAGATCATTTGAGGAGTGTGTTGACTATCATGCATGAAAATAAATTGTATGTGAACCTGAAGAAGTGTAGTTTTATGTCTAGGAAGTTGTTGTTTCTTGGGTTTGTTGTTAGTGCAGATGGTATTCAGGTAGATGATGAGAAAGTTCGGGCAATTAGAGAATGGTTAGCCCCAAGAACAGTAATTGAGTTGAGGAGTTTCTTGGGTTTGGCTTGTTTCTATAGGCATTTCATTAAGCATTTCAGTAGTATTGCAGCCCCTTTAACTGAGTGTTTGAAGAAGGGCAAGTTTGACTGGAGTGACAAAACTGAGTCAGCATTTGTTCTGTTGAAAGAGAAGTTATGTACAACCCCTGTTTTAGCTTTGCCAGATTTTACTAGGTTGTTTGAGATAGATTGTGATGCGAGTAGAGTTGGAATTGGTATAGTTTTGTCGCAGGAAAAACGACCGGTAGCATTCTTTAGTGAGAAGCTTAGTGATGCTAGACTTAAGTGGAGTACTTATGACAAAGAATTCTATTCTGTTGTACGTGCTTTACGGACTTGGGAACATTATCTGGTTGGGCAGAAATTTGTTCTGTATTCTGATTGTGATGCACTAAGACATCTAAATAGTCAGAGTCGAATTAGTAAAGATATTCATGCTAGGTTGATTCAATTTTTGCAGAAGTTTCCTATTAAGTTGAAGCATAAGGTGGGAGTTTAGAATAAAGTAGCTAATGCTTTGAGTAGAAGGGTTACTTTATTGGTCACTTTGAGTAATGAGATTGTGGGTTTTGAGTGTTTAAAAGAGTTGTACTCTGGTGATGCAGATTTTGGACAGATTTGGGAGAGGTGTAATGAAAGGTAGCCTTGTGATGATTTTCATATTCATGATGGATTTTTGATGAAGGGTAATCAGCTTTGTATTCCTGTTTCTTCTTTGAGGGAGAAGGTGATTCGTGATTTGCATGCGGAGGATTACCTGGTCATTTGGGCAGAGATAAAACTATTACTGTTGTGATGGAGCGTTTTTATTGGCCACATTTACGTAGGGATGTGAACAAGATTGTGCAGAGATGTTACGTCTGTCAGACAGCTAAGGGACATTCGCAAAATACTGATCTATACACACCTTTACCAGTGCCACAGGACATTTGGGAGGATGTGTCGATGGATTTTGTTCTTGGCTTACCTTGTACTCAGCAGGGTTCAGATTCTGTTTTTGTTATTGTTGACCGTTTTTCAAAAATGGTCCATTTTATTCCTTGCAGGAAAGTTCATGATGCCAAGAGTATTGCGAAGCTGTATTTTGAACAGGTAATTCGTTTGCATGGGGTGCCCAAGTCTATTACATCAGATCGTAATAGCAAGTTTCTCAGTCATTTCCGGAGATCACTTTAGCACAGATTTGATTCTTCTTTGAATTACAGCAGTATAGCTCATCCACAGATTGATGGACCGACAGATTGCCAACAGATCATTAGGCAATTTGATTCGCAGCATTGTTGGTGATCAACCAAAGAGGTGGGATGCTGCTTTGGCACAGGCTGTGTTTGCTTACAACAGTTCCGTCAATTGTACTATCGGTATGACGCCTTTTTCTGTAGTGTATCAGAAAAAACTTGCACATGCTTTGGATCTGCTTAAGCTGCCTAAGGTGCAAGATAATAGTGTAGCAGCTAAGCATATGGCAGAGAATTGGCAATCTACTACAGAAGCTGTTCGTAAGAAAATTGAAGAGTCCAATGCAAAGTACAAACAAGCAACTGACAAGCATGCAAGGAGAAGCTTTTTGCTGTTGGTGATCAGGTTATGGTGTTCTTGCGAAGGGAGAGATTTCCAGTTGGCCAGTATAGCAAGTTACAATCCAAGAAATATGAACCATATTCGATTGTGAAGAAGCTTAATGATAATGCCTATGTTGTTAGTTTGTCAGATATTATGGGGATATCCAAGACATTTAATGTGGTAGATATTTTTCTATTTTATCCCGATGATGAGCCTCTTCCAGAAAACTCGCGAACGAGTTTTTCTCAGGTGGGAGAGAATGATGTAGAAGTTGTTGCAGAAGAGTTTATGACCAATTGGGAGAAGAGGAAAAGAAGAATGAAGAAACAGTGAGGAACACGGGCAGCAACATGATCAGTAACACGATCACTACTGAACGTGTCACTGATCGTGTTCTCTTCTGTTTCGGGCATTTTTATTTAATTTTTTTCATCTTTTAACTATTTATTTATTTTATTAGTTGTGGGCATTTTTGTCTTTTACTTATTTGGGTCATTAGGGCTTTGGTTAAACTATAAATAGCCACCTTTTTTATTGTTGAGAGGATTATTATATTTTTCATTCAATTACAAACCTTTTTGTTTCCAATTTAAGAATTTACACTTGAAATTCCTTGTTGAACGTTTTACGCTGCATCACTTGTTTACCAAAGTTTGAGATAGTTGGTGACAATCGGCTCCCTTAGTTGCATATAAGCATAACAAGAAATTTATCAAATTTATATCTATCTTTGTGGACATGATATTTTTGTGAATGTTTGTAGAATGTATCTCAACAATACAAGAAACGTACAAATTTTTTTTTGAAGATTTTTTGAGACAATTATCTTTTGAACAAAAATTTTATAAAGAACAAATGATTAATACACAAATTCAAATTTTAACGGAGACATTTACAAAAATTAACTCATCAATCTCATTTGTTTCTAGACTTATCTTGGTACCATTAGTGCATTGTGGATCATTTTCACAGTACTTGGTGAGCGTTAGATCCCATCATTATCTATGATTCAAAAAAAAATAATAATAATAATCAAATTTATATTTATCTTTCTAGAGAGATAATTTTTCACAAACAAATTAGAAACCAAAATGCAAAAGAAGAGAGCATTATTCTTCTTGTACTTGACTATGCTTTTGTTTCCATTGTTTCTCGGCTAAGCCTGTGGGCAACCATAGAGGAATATTGGAAAATCCTCGGAACCAATTCATGAATCCAATTCATGAGGAAGTACATGAACCCTTCTATTATATTAAGCCACATTAATAATATAATTAATATATAAATTTATTTAATGTGTATCTCTTTAATATATGTTAATATAAATAAAAAATCATATATTAATAAAATATACTATATATAATAGTCGAATTTAATAAAAATGTTTGAACTCTAAAAAAGTTTATATTTTAGATAATGTACATCACACGTTAGACAAATTCTTAATATATTAATCTTATTTTTTGTTTCTATGAATAGAAATATAATGTGTTAGACAAATTCTTAATATATTAATCTTATTTTTTGTTTCTATGAATAGAAATATAATGTATTAATCACACTGTTTATGTAATATAGTCTAAAATGATTTATATATAATCTATATCAAGGTTAATGTATTAATTATATTGTTAATATAATACAATACGGTCTAAAATGTTCATATTTCTGTATACGGATCAGTTCATCCATAATAGAATTTTTTTCAAAATAAATTTTCATGTAAAGTGAACATACTTTTCCGGGCCGGAGAAAGAGGCGGTGAGTTTGTAGATATCTCACTATCCTTCCCATTTCTGAATCCCAAAAGAATCAAAAAATGGGAAACTTGTTCTTTCCCAGCTTATTCTTGTACTTGAAGAGCAAAACTAAAGAAAAAAACATAGAAGAAAAGCTGGAAACTTTTTATTGAACCCAGAATTAAGCTTTGCAGCAAAATTACAAGATTACATCCATTCAAAATTGTTAAGTTTAGCAGAAAAAGGAAAGATCTCTCTAACTATTGGTTTCTCTTTATGTATAGAATTCCCGTATTTACTGACTGATATATTTGGCCATTAAATTGATCATTGTTCATTACCCCTAAATTGCAAGAATCCCAGGTGAAAATATTTGGCCATTCTTGTAAGAACTTGAAACTTCTGCTGCAGATCTTGATAATACTTCTGAGCTGCATTTTTCTTTATGTTCATCCATAACTATTTGCCTGTATCTGCACTCTGTGCTACAAAATCCCTTTTCTCCTCTGCAAATCAAGAAAATTCCCCAAATTAGCTTTTGATTTCAATTTTCACCCAAAAAAAAAAAAAAAATCATTGATTCTTTGATCCGAAATGAAAATAATCAGAAGGGGTAGTTTAGAATTTTACCTGTACATGTATATATCTTTCCCCTGGAGTTTCTTCTGGCACCAGTGACATGAACTGAGAAAATCAGAACCCGGAATTGCTACGGAAGAAGAATCCCCAATTCTTGCTGGAGAAATTGTAAATACAGTTTTCCGATTAATTTCTTTTCTAATTTCGGGTACCCTTCTAATTTGTTCGTCTCCATAGTAATATACTTTGGTACAAGATTCATTCCCCTGCTTTCGGCAAGTCACAAGGGTAAATTCTTCCGAAGAATTATCCATCTCAAAATCCCTATCGTTTCTTCTATTGTAGGAATTCTTAGAGGAATTTACCGGAATTGGATTTGATCGGTTCAAATTCCGATTGTAAAGAGCCTTATTGTTGTTGTTGGGCTGAATTTCACAACCCAGATTGGGAGATTTCTCTAGGGCAGCTAAAATACCTAATCCAACCCCACCAAGATCGTAGTTCTTTAGAACTCTTGGGGATTGAATCTTGAAATCTAGAGGGCTTCTTGGACTAGTGGCCACCTCTACTACTCCGGCCGCCGCTGCTCGATTGCCGGAAATGAAAGAATTTGTGAGTTTTCCGATCAACGGAGCTGGTCTTTTGCCTAACATGATTGAGTGATTGATTGATCTCTATCTATCTACTATTAGTGTTAACAAAATTGTTTTTGAGAACTCAATTATTTGAGAGAACTGAGTTCTTTGCTAAAGAAGGTTTGCTAATATATAATGTTTGATGGAGTTGTTAGACAAAGCCCATGGTTTGGTTAGAAATAATTGAAGAGGGAGAAAGGGTGGGAGGGGGTGGGGGGGGAGGGGGGGGTGTTTAGGAAGGGAGATATTGAATGCATACAATGCCATGCCAAGAAAAATGATTGAGTCAGTTTTTTTAAAAAAAAAATTTAAATAAACATAGAATATATATTTACTATTCGGTTTGGAACCAATGTAATATTTGTGATATTTTGTGTAACTCTTTTATGTAATATAAGCATCATAAATGGACTTGTATACTATATAGAAGATGTCATGTATTATTATTATTTACCTTCAGAAATTTAAGTTCTTTTAAATTTGTCTATCAAAAATTAAGAGTTACCAAAAATAATCTAATTCTTCATGTTTATCGCATTCTTAATTTGACATATTTTATTAATAAAATTAATCAAATAAAAGATAATTTTGAAAAAAAATAAATTTAAAAAATATATATTATAAAAAAATATGACAGATAGAAATAGTAGATGGTGCTTTTAATGTGATGTAGAGAAATGAAATATGAAACAAGTGTAATTATAAATCATAATAAATACCCTAGAATGTGTGAGTGAGTTGTATTTTGGACTATTTATTCATTCTCTAACCAATACATATATTTATAATTGAAGATAGTAATTAGTAAGACTTATAATGAAGATTCAATTCCAATTATATGGCCAAGTTCAACATTTATTATTACTATTATTTAATATAAAAGTATTTGTAGAAGATCCGGTTAAGATATTATTCATGAGGTGGG